>OZ010599.1:76611715-76629215 GCA_963932145.1 Acanthosepion lycidas | reverse complement strand
AAATTTCATTTGATATTTGATGCTTTTTGAGATCTGGTTCATTATTGCTTATTTAATTGTATGCTTTCATTCATAGGAAATCTTTTCTAAAGAACTTATGAGATATTGGTTTTAATTTTATGCTTGTGTTATCAGTCAGTATAAAATTCTAGCAAAGAATTCTGTGGTTCTGTTCTTGTAGAGATTTGAGCATTTCTGAATTTGTTTCAAAGATCTGATAATAGTTGATTTATTTTGTGTTTTCATCAGTTCTAATTCTCTGTGAAAAATTAAAGGAATTTTTAATCATACTTGTATGGACTTGGTGATTATTTATAGAATAGATTCTCTTCTATTTTCTTCTGGTCTTGTTAAACCACTTTCAAAGTTCTTACAAGGGATAAAGCATATTTTGTATATGTTTTTATCGCATATTTAACAGGTAACCCAAACCAAGAATTCAGCAAAACTTTATTGTTCTTTGAAATCTTCATTCTTTGAAATTTCTTCATACTCTGTTCTCAGTTCTTCAAATGTCGGGAGACTAAACAGGCTCTGCAGAATTGGTTGTATGCTTTGGGATGAAGGTAGGTAAAAAAAAAAAAATGGTACTGGCTCTAAAAGCTCTAGAGTCAGTGAGGATTGCAAGCAAGAAGCAACAAGGGAGCTGCATTGATGCAGCTTATGCTGATGGTGAGGCTAAAATGTTTAGGTAACTACAGTATTTGTTTGGGTCTGTCATGGCAGTCATCTTACAGCTGGACCCAATGAATATGGGGAATTGATTCACACACACACACACACATTTAAGTACCTGCTCAAGCAGAGTTACATACACACTTAATGTGCATGCATAGATACACATATAAGTATAATAGTTCAGCTGTCTTTCCAGGCAAAACCTTCTCAGTATTGTCATGCAAGTTTTCATATTCACGTAAACACAGCTAAATGCATCATGATACTGAAAGGAAGCCATGAAAAAGTTATAAGCCAACCCCTCCCACTGAGATTAGCATCAGTAGGGAATGATACCCATGAAAATCTGTCTATATTTCTGAGATTGGGTCTTGTCACTATTTACATTATTCAAACTGTTGTCCTCGTCTTTATTGCCATATTAACGATGTTTAGGCTGTTGTACACTCCAGCCTTCTTCAGGTGATACATGTTGGAATTTCGAACTGAACCCTTGATTTCATTCACTGGAGTAGATTGTTCTAGTTCCACATGCCATGCCTTTTTCTGGATATCTCAGTTTCAGTTATTTTTCCTGAATTTCACAATAAAGATGAGGGCAACAGTCCGAACAATGTAAACAGTTTAAATACCAATGGAAATTTCTTGTATTAAATAAGCAAACACAGATTGCATAAAGTCTAGGCCCTTCATCTTTATATTTTATTTGTTTTAAGTTTCAAAATGGGAAGATCAAGTTTGGAGAAGAGGATGAAAATTAATGAAATGCTACAAAGAATGAATCAAAATGAGATTGATAAGGAATTGTCCATTCACTTAGAAGAATAATGTTGATGTTCGGAGTGTTTTGAATATGAAGAAGACTCATAGACAATGGAAATGATAAAAGAAAGCCTAAAACATCAGTGTGTTTATCATCTGCCAAACCTGAAATTAACCAGCTCGTCAATTGCTGGGTGGGAGCAGCATTACAAATGAAGTGTCAATCCAGACAGTAAGAAGGATACTATGTAATAGATGCATTTCAGCAGAAAAGCCATCATTAACAAATTAAAAAACAAAAAATTGAAGATGAAAATACTAGACAAAAGAACATCTATAGAATAAAGAATATAGTGGCAAAAAATAAGAGAACTGAATTCTAACACAAGAAAATATATTCAGAGACCAATTGTGACAAGAAACAATCCAAAATCTACAAAAAAGTCAGTAAAATTCAGTGGTGTAGGTTTAATGGTTTGGGCCTACTCGTGTGCTAATAGTTTGAAAGACAAGCACAAGACCGTATCAACTAGTGATGTTCCATCATCATCAAAACCAAAAACTTTGAAACAACCAGAAGAGAAAAGGAAGAAGTCAAACAACAAGAGAGAAAGGCTTGACAAAATCAACCACTAAAATTACTACGCAGTCAATGCCATTGGTTCTTCTATACAAGAATTGGTCTACTTAGTCACCAATGCCATTATCATAAGGGACGTGATCAGAAAAGAAGAAATTAAATTCTTGGATACAAAATAAATCTGATAACATCAAAAGAAATGTTACAAGAAAGTTGATAAATGTTGATGGAACAGAGAAAAGCAAAAATATATTACTTTTCTAAAGTCACTAATTACCAAATATAGTAGAAAGTGAAATATACTAACATGATGGATTACCTTGCCAGACATCATATGTAACAAAGAGGTTTCTCACCAAGGAAGATGTTACAAATTGGTTTGACAAAGTCCTGAACATAACCTAATTGTGGAGAGATTTGAAAACATGGGTGTCTAATCAAAAAAAACAAACCCCAAAGAACTTGCAAGAGCTTTGGTTTTACTGCCAAGAGAAATAAAAAAAATGGTGCTGATGAAAGCCATATTAACTACTGATTAGGATTTTGAATGACCCTAAATATATATAAAAAAATGGTGCTGATGAAAGCCATATTAACTACTGATTAGGATTTTGAATGACCCTAAATATATATAAAAAAATGGTGCTGATGAAAGCCATATTAATTACTGATTAGGATTTTGAATGACCCTAAATATATATAAAAAAATGGTGCTGATGAAAGCCATATTAACTACTGATTAGGATTTTGAATGACCCTAAATATATATAAAAAAATGGTGCTGATGAAAGCCATATTAACTACTGATTAGGATTTTGAATGACCCTAAATATATATAAAAAAATGGTGCTGATGAAAGCCATATTAACTACTGATTACGATTTTGAATGACCCTAAATATATATAAAAAAATGGTGCTGATGAAAGCCATATTAACTACTGATTAGGATTTTGAATGACCCTAAATATATATAAAAAAATGGTGCTGATGAAAGCCATATTAACTACTGATTAGGATTTTGAATGACCCTAAATATATATAAAAAAATGGTGCTGATGAAAGCCATATTAACTACTGATTAGGATTTTGAATGACCCTAAATATATATAAAAAAATGGTTCTGATGAAAGCCATATTAACTACTGATTAGGATTTTGAATAACCCTAAATATATATAAAAAAATGGTGCTGATGAAAGCCATATTAACTACTGATTAGGATTTTGAATGACCCTAAATATATATAAAAAAATGGTGCTGATGAAAGCCATATTAACTACTGATTAGGATTTTGAATGACCCTAAATATATATAAAAAAAATCAAAAACACATACATGAAGCAAAAATTTATTTTATTGGTAATTTTCTACAATTCTTCATGTTTTTAATAATTTAGTATAATTTAATAATAATTTAAGTCTTTGATAATGGCTCATGAAAGCCAAAAGTACTCAGACATGACATTATTTTTGAATATGCAATGGAAACCAGATAAATGGTGTGAAGTAGAGAAAAAATAAATAAAAATATTCCTTAATGAAAATAAAACAAACTTTAATCAACCTTTAATGAAACTAGTATTAGGTTGGTGCGAAAATAATGACGTAATAATGTCGTTTTTTGACGTATTTTTTTAACGTCAAAAAACGACATTATTACGTCATTATTTTTGCACCAACCTAATATAAATGAAGAACTAGTGTCCAAATACACTATATATCGTCATCGTTAGCTTTATCTTGTATCCAAGAATTTAATTTCTTTTTTACTTACTGCTTCCTTTATGATGATGGCATTGATGACTACATTTTCCATCAATGTGCAGGTTCAGGACTAGAAGCTTCCAGTTTCATGAAAACCTGTTCCTGTCACTGCTGTTTGGCTTTGCAAGAGTTGGTTGGAGGTGAAAGAAAATCAGGGTAACAGAAAGAGCCAATGGAATTAATTTGTTTAAGGTGGACATCAACTTGCTGGGAAATGACCCACACACTTGATTTCGTGACCTTCCTCTGTGGCACATATGGAATGAGACGTATAGAATGCAGTTATGAAACTGCAATGGACTGCCACTGACTTGCAAATTTTCGTGATAACAACTGAGACATTACTCTATTTATTGAACAATTTAGTTCATGCCACACTAACTGATAAAACCCTACAACAAAAAAATTCTCAAATTACCATATTAGTAAAAAACAAACTCTCTTAAATTTTCAAAAAATTCAACCTTAACGTTGCTCCAAAAGTTTTTATCCATTAACAATAACACATTTCAAAAAAAACATATTTCAATTCACATTTAATTTTTTGTCTCTGATGCTACCTGGATTTTACTAAAGACAAAATAATTTCCATGCTTGAGGATGACCGAATGTACAGTTGAAAGTACTTACAGATTAAAAAAAGACCTTATACAGCTTGTAGTTATTAAAAACAAGGATCATAACATTGATCGAGTGATTTGTAGGTTAATGTAACTTTAAAATTCTGTTTGCGAAAGGATTTTGCCATTTTATATCATTAACTTTACTAATCTACTTTTTGTATGAATGATTTATTGTAATATATATATATATATATATATATATATATATATATATATATAATTGAAAAGTCCCCAATCTTGGAAATAAAGCATTTGTAGTTTTGACATATACATGCAATACTGATTTCTCTGTTTAGGCAGATATATGCACTGATGCTGCTGAAGCCAGAGAAAAATAGATTGCATATCAGAGTGTTGCATGAGAATTTGATAATGAAAGATGCAGTTTATTGGCGCTACATAGTCTTCCACTTTTTTCACCAACTGCATTCATTTTCTAATAAAACCACAGTATCCAAAAAGTGCATACATACATTTCAAAATATTCCTAAAGTAAACAGACACCTGTTTGATAAGAAAATTTACGTCTTTAAACGTCTTTAAATCTAAAAATAATGCATCAAAGTGTAAACAAACTGAAAGCATTTAATTTACTTATATACCAAAGCAACTTGATAATGAAATAGAATAAAGAATTGAAGATTGTTTCAATTTTAAGCTAAGTAAATGTACGCTAAACTTATTTTAGCAAAATAATTGGTTTTCTTTTTTCCATTCAGCAGGCAGTACAGGTTGGTTTAAGCCAGAAAATTACCATAATTTGTAAATCTCTTTATAAATTATTTGTGAATTTATTTTTAAATCATTTCTGAATCTTAGATTACTTTACTCATTTTATGCACATTTTTTGACTAAAAACTAAAAATCAAGTTTCCATTAATATTTGGTGTAAAATATCGAATTTATATTTTTGTTTAAAGCCTACAAGAATATTAATAATAATAAAGAGAAATGGTTGAAATGATCTAAAGAGTGAGATGGCCAAAAACCTGCTTTAGTTGAAATCACCTAAAAGTTGTATAAACTTCATATTAGCTTGACTTCATTTACTGTCATTTCTCAAAAGATAGATTTTAAAAATTAAATATTAATCCATATTTATTTATTTATTAAAAATGTACTTTCTTTTTATCTTTATAATATAATAATTTGTAACAATACATTATGATAGCAAGCTGTCAAGTGACATTATGATAGCGAGTGGTCAAGTGATATATCAATGTACTTTTATAGCAGTTTGAAAGTTATTTTATCTATGATAAAAAAAAGTTATTGTAATATTGTTGCAACATACCTACAGAAGATAATGGGTGTGTCCCCCCATTCACATAAATACAGTAATGAATACTGTATGTTGGTCTGCTCCAGCCGTGCTGCTCAGACTTGCTGTCTTCGAAGGGCAAAGTTTCATCTTGGGAAACAGCTACCCGACCCTCTTTTAAAAAGGGTCTACGGGGAATATTTGGCTGAGCCTATGGGCTCGGATACCCCACATTAAATTCGGCCTTGTGCCACATCTGACTGCGTGAGGCAGTTGGTAGATATCCTGCAGTTGGAGATTCGTCTCCAGCTGTGCTCGTCAAACTCTGTTCCTCTGGGCAGAGAGGATCTCCAGACAAGGCTATATTGAAGGGCAGAGTCTCGTCTCGGAGAAACAGCTATCTGACCCCATTTTATACATGGTCTACGGGGAATTTGGGGCTGAGTCTAGGGGCTCAGATACCCCACATTAAATTCGGCCTTGTGCCACATCTGACCATGTGGAGTGGTTAGTAGATATCATGCAGTTGGAGATTCATTTTGGAATTCACTTGACTCACTTTTAGCAGTTGACTACTACTTCTACATGCTGCTGGTGAATCTTATATGTGTTGTTCTTGTCCTAAGTATTATTGTTCATTACCAACCTTCGTTTGATTATTCTGTTCAGTAACTTTCCCTAGGTTACAACAAATATAAACTGGTTTCAAGCATAGATTTTCTTTTTTATT
This sequence comes from Acanthosepion lycidas, assembly GCA_963932145.1. Classification (NCBI taxonomy): domain Eukaryota; kingdom Metazoa; phylum Mollusca; class Cephalopoda; order Sepiida; family Sepiidae; genus Acanthosepion; species Acanthosepion lycidas. Next base: position 76,622,817 of record OZ010599.1, on the reverse strand, counting down.
ATCAACAAATAAAGAAAAAGTTTTATGTCGCTATGTTCTCACAGTGGCATACCCAGGCATTTGTACTGCTTGATGCATTCATAGAATTTGCTACCCATCTAAACAACATTCCAAAGCCAGACAACATCGGCTTAATTACAATGAGCTGTAACTGAAATGTTGTCTCAATGAAAAAATTCCATGCTTTATACTAATGTTAGGAAATATACCAATATGAAGTATGGACCTTTTTCATTGGCTCTGGTAGCCAGTTACAGTGAAAATGTGTTGCCTTTTTGACCAGTAGTAGCTAAAAGAACACTAAGGAGTTACATGGTAGCAGACTCATAAAATTACAGCTAAACACATCTATATATATATATATATATATATATATATATATATATATATATATATATATATATATATTTGATAAATGTCTATTTTTATACTTTTAAAAAATTATTTAAAATTATTCTCATAATTGTAACCTTATTATTACAGCTACCGAGCAGCTATTAAGTAGCAATGTCTCTAAGCCTGGGAATGCATATACCGATTCCTTCAGCGACCATTACAGAATTAGAACTCAACTCTCTGATCTGCAATTTAATTACCATCTTGCCTCTTTGACCAGCAATACTAAAGAAAACATGGTAGTTTACTTGCCACCTGGAAGCAGATCATTAAAGGTTCATTAGTGTGTGCGTAATATTCACAATTTTTGAAAAACATTACTACAGTCTTCCATTATCAATGTCAATATGTTTATATTGTTCTGTATCTATTTAATGAGCTTTAAATATAATTTAACTAATATTTATTTTTATAATTCTAAATTGTATTCTGCTCTTTAAATAAAATTTCTTCTGAAAGTCAGATATAAAGATAATGGAATATATTTTAATTATTACTATATAAAATTAGATTTGATTTAAATTTGGATGAAAATCTGATGGAATGGTAAATATAAAAGACAATTTGGAAAACTCTTATTTTGATATGCTTTAGTAATCAAACATTGTCCATCAGGAAAATAGATTTTATTTCAAAATCTACATTGGTGAGATAGAACATGATTTATTTTAGATTATGTATTTTGTCTTTACTTTAATTGTATAATTTATAAAAATTTTAACTCCCTACCAAATCTAAATTCTTGTACTAAACACAAAAACCATAAAAAAAGAAAAGAGAATATGTGCTTCTCTTCTCCTTGAAGTCAAAATAAGCACAAATAACAAAGAAGATACAAATATAGAATTTGCACAAAAATTTCACTTTGTGTACCTATTAAGGTAGGATAACAAAGTTTTGATGTTTCAAAAAAGGATTACCATAAAAAAATGGGTTACAGTTTAGGAAAAATCACAGATTCATTGACAAAAAAGATAACACCTTTTAAAAGTTAAAAAAAAGGGAAAAACTTTGAGGAAGCAAAAATTGCACAAGACAGAAAATTTTTAAAAAAAAGTGCACCCAGCTAATTTCTTCAAATACTAAATAGAAATATCTCAGGTTATTGTTTTGAGGGTTTTACTGGAAAGTTCAACTTAAGTATTTTTTCCATTCAAATTCTTATTTAGAAGATGCTGAAGAGAATTTTCTGTCCTGGGGCTTGAATCTGCCTATAACTGTTGACTCTTCTTTCTTTCCTGTGATGATTTATGACCCCTTCGGTTGGACTAATCCTCCAGCCTTGAAGTGTGGATGCTAACGTTTCCTTCTTGACAGTTAATTGCTTTCTAAAGCCATCCACTAATCATAAAATCCTTTTTCTTCGACAAAGGAGGATCACACCAGGTTCAATCTAGGTTTTCACAAGAGCCTCTCATTGGTTAGTAAATATGAAAACTTATTTTTCCATAAATTCAAAAAAATGAATCTGCAACAACTCACAAAAAATAATTTTGGCAGTTCTTTAACCACTAATTCTAAAATAGACATTCACACAACTGTAACAATTTCTTTTTACAACTTGTCTGGTTTAAAAATACACTTTTTTCTCAAAGACAATTGTAAAAAAAAATCATCCTTGATGATTGAACATTTATTTACTCCACTAAAGACTAAGTTATAAAAAATAAAATTTTTATAAATTTTTTAAAATTATAGCTTATTAATTTCAACTCATTTTATATTTTATCATTAAAATCTAATTCAAAAAAATGATCCAGCATTCATATCACTAACATGATTCCCATTCCGTCTCACCAATGTAGAATGTGTGTGTGTATATATATATATATATATATATATATATATATATACATTCACTTACATACTTGGAAAATTATGAATGCGTCTCTTCTACTTCCAGCTACAAGTAAATAGCAGGGCAGACTGGGTTCTATAGCCTTGGGTAGCAACCAGTCTAGGAGAAGGACGACTCTGAATGCAAAACATGAAGAAGGTTGTTTGGTAACTTTCTGGCACATTGTGTGCCAGTTCTCTGTACTTGGAACTTTCAAAAAGTGTGGGTGATTCTGCACAAGCCTTTACTACTTTACCAAACAACCTTCTTCATGTTTTGAATTCAGAACCATCCTTCTCCTAGACTGGTTGCCACCCAAGGCTATAGAACACAGTCTGCCCAGCTATTTACTTGTAGCTGAAAATAGAAGAGACGGATTCATAATTTTCCAAGTATGTAAGTGAATGTATGTATATATATATATATATATATATATATATATATATATATATATATATATATATACTTTCTACATTGGTGAGAAATTATATATACAGGTAGTTTGACTGTCTGGTTCTAAGAACCAGACAGTCAAACTAATAATACTCCTCAATATATATATATATATATATATATATATATATATATACAAGATTACTATTTATATTGATGATGATGACATTGGTGGCAGTGAGAGAAACTGAAGACAAACTCACAGGGTGGGGTCTAAATGAATTTGCACCCCCAATCTTGTCTTAATTTTCATCATCATCATCATTCTCACTGCCATCAACATCATCACTAAAAATAACATTAGTATATAATGTTTCAATGTCATATTTTTACTATATAACATTATCATATAACATTTCAGTGAGTTATTATTACTAAGAGGAATGGCAGTAAAATAAATTCTGAAATTCATGGTGTCAACCCTAACTGTATGCCTGCGTCATAAAAAGTATTTAATTTATTTTTCTTAACTCATATCCAAAAACTTATATTATACAGCAGTTATTTGTCCCTGGTGTCTGTTTGCAAAACAATTGGTTCCAGCTTCTAGATGACTTGCCAGATTCTAATTGTGTGGGTTTCAGTCTGATTACTTCATTTCTTCTTTTAGTTCTTACCTGTCAAGTTCTGTTCTTTTAAAAAGAAAAAAAAAGATTAGAAATATAAAATTTTAAATAAAATTATGTTACCAACACAGTATACTAAACATATATATTTATATATAAAAGAATATATATACATATATATATATATATATATATATATATATATATATATATATATAAATAAACCCAAATGTTTGGCTGAAATAACTCAGTGTTTATTTGCAGGTGTTGCTGCGACAGTGCCTCGCAATTATTCTATGCAAGGAAACTCTGTCGATGTCCATAGCCTCAAAGGGAGAGAGGGATAGAGTTCATTCCCAGAGCAAAACTAGGGCAGTGTTGATCAAATTTGGACGGCATCGGAATCGATTCCTGATCAACCATTTTAGGTGTCTTTGTGCAGTCAGCGTGTTGTATATTTTCACATGTCTTTTCTCATGCTCTCTAAAAAAGTAACGCCCAAAAAAGAGAAAAAGGTGAATATTAACTTTACCAAGTCTTGTATTTCCAGCTGCTTTCATTAATGCCAAGGCAAAAATAAAAAATTAAAATTAAATTAATTTTTTTTTGCTGCATATATTGATTTAATAAATGTTTATGTTTATAAAACACAAAAGAAATTTTTTTTAATTAATAAATTAAATAGAAATACATTCAAAATTCAAATTGAAAGTAAGAAATAATGTTTATTTAAATAATGAAAAAGAAGATTTTGTTTGTTAAATATGAAAATTAAGCAGTCATATGAAGTCATTTTTATCAATTATTTGCCATTAATAACTTTTCCTACTCAATAGGTCAGCATGACAATTTTAAACTTTCAGATGAGATTTTTACAAAAAACAGGAAAAAAAAGTAAATTAAGAAATTGTAACAACATAGTTCTACTAATCAGTAGATTAGTAGAAACTTAAAAATGATAAAGTTAAAAAATAAAGTGAATATTTTTAGCCCAGCCTCTTATAAAGTGACATTGCATTGAGCTGCATAATTACTAAGTAAAAAGAAAAACGAATTTTATATATTTGAAAGTAATAACTTTAAAAAACAAAAAACATAATATACTAAGATGTTGCTAATAAGTCCCCAAATGTTTTTAATATATCAGTTTTGGTTAATGTTTTGTACAAAATACAAACTGATATTCAGGACTGGATTATGAACTTATGGAACCCCTAGACTAATGAAATTATGGAGCCTCTCTCAGACAGAGCAACCCTCTAACTTACATGCATATGTCTTGAATATTTTTTACTTATGATATATATAGTTACATTTACAAATCTTGAAGTAAACTTATTACAATGATCCAGATCTTGACCAGTTGCAGAGAAGCCTGTATCTAGACATGCCAAGCTATTAACGGGGAAAACCTGGATGTAACTGGTGTTGACAAACATGTCTGATCGTGATCCAGGGCCTTTTTGTGTTTGTACAGATGTGTTTTTACCACACATAATTTGAAGTAAACTTATTGCAAGTTCTTTAAATAAACTACAATAGCTATCTTTTGTTTGTCATTAAAAATATTCTTTAAGGAATACCTTCACTATTTACTGTTTATTGCAAACCAAATTAAGACATATTTCAACATGACCATAATAATAAAATTTTTTATAATCAGTATTATAACAATAAAACAATCAAAATAAATACAAGTTTGTCATATTGATATCATTTCAGTTTATGAAACTATTTAGAAATTATACCATTTAGAAAATTAAAATCACTGCTTTATAAAAGCTTGAAGGGGCCCTAGGCTGCAGCCTATACTAGCCTAAAAGATAATCTGGCCTTGCCGATAAGACAAATGTCACAAGACAAATGTTATGAATGAAGTAAGTGAAAACCAAACCTTCATAATGTTGTCTAACACCAGAAACAGAATGATCTTTTTAGACATTCCACAACCTGATTCCCAGAGGAAAAGATAGTTTAAAATCTTTACCAAATCTCACTTTAAGTAATTTTTTTCCTGAAACATCAGGAAAACTAAAAAATATATGACTAACCTTTCTAGAACATGATAATATTTTAGCAATGATTCCAAATTTAATTAAATAATACAAATATTTCGGTTTTCAGTTGATAGAAATTATTGTATGCTTCCCTAAATAATCTAGCCTTGGTATTAATGTAGGTTGATGGAAACAATCTGTTTCAGTAAAGTTAATCATTATTCAAGTTTATTAGATGCTTTTTTCCAAACCAATTTAACAAAACACAGATGAAGATTTCTCAAAATTGAGAGAAAGGGAACATAACCCTGGCAAGCAACTTTTATTTCTCAATAGTTTAATGGCTGTCTCAGTTTTTATTTGATTAATTTTGTCTTTTTTCGCTCTGTATTGATTTTAGTTGCCTATATTTAATTATATTTGGTGATTTGCATCTTCTCTCCCTTACTGCCAAAGTGCAGTGTATGTGCACTGTATTTTAAAAAGTATCGTGAAAACTGGAATCAAGAGGGAACATTTTTTGTCTTTTCAAAAATGAGGAAAATGGAAAATGCAGCAAAATTTGAAGAAAAGAAATTTAATTTATTTTTCTTTCTTTGTGCAAACTTTTGGATAAAATGTTGAAACAAAATGTTTTGTTTGAATCATGTAAAATCATTTTCAATGTTTGAAAAAAAGAATCAGCATTTTCAGCTTTGGATAATACAACAATTTAAAGTTTTTTCAGAAAAAACAATTAATCTGTTTTGTAATTCACTGAGATGAATGAAAATATTTCCTAAAAGATATTCAAACTTTAAAACTGATAAAAAATCAAGAAATATGTTGATTAAAAATCTGCTGGAAATCCTTTCAATTGAATAAAAAGAGCAGATTTATAGAATGCTAAGTGTTTTAATGATTGAAAATATTTAGCTCTTATTAAGAGATAGTCCCATTTGAAAAAAAAAATATATAGCACTTCTTTAAAAAATATTAGCCTTTAATTAGAAATATATATATATTAGGTCATCTTTAAAAATCTATTACCCAATTATAAAATATATTAACAATATTTTAAAATATATTTGCACTTTTTTGAAAGCTATCTGACTTTTAAACAATATGTTCTTTAAAAAAATGTATTAACTCTTGATAAATTCCTTTATGTTTTTGTATGATTCTTTTTTGTTTTGATAGGATAGTTTTCTCTTAAAAAATGTTAAACAATTTATACAATTATTAAAAAAAAACACAATTTATATGTTTTTTTAATAGAAGCTGATGAAATTATAAAAGATGATGAAAAATATAATCTAGGATATTTTAATGCAGATACAACATTCTAACAAATAATGTGTAATTGTTTTTATATAGGACTAAAGAACAATAATTTCAAAATGAAATTAAGAATTACAAATTAGGAATCAAAATTTGTCATTTAAGTCTTTACAAAATATCTTCTTCTAGCAGTAAAAAGTCAACTTTTCAGAAATTTTTAAAAATATTCAAACTAACTTTTAAAAACATTTAAAACAGTTTTTGTCTATATATTAAGATTTCAGCTTTGTATGTAGCCTAAATATTAGGTATTTGTAAAAGCTTCCTACATTCATATTTTTAAAACTTGAGACTGTATAGAGAGTAAAAGTAAAAACTGTTTTTTTCTTTTTAATTAAAACTTTGGAAACTTTTGTATATGCATAATAAACAAAACTTTGATGTTTTTAAAGAAATATTCAAGCAAAAGTGTAGTTAAAAATCTGTAAAATACAACAAAACAGTTTAAATTATGTGTTAAAAAAATATTTTAAAATAAGTAAACATTGATGAAAAATAACTGTTTTTTGATAATTTCTGAACAGTAAATATATAAAAATGAATTAAAAAAATCCTGCATAAATATTTTGCTTTAAAATGATAATTGTTGTGTTCTTTGATTTGGGCACAATACATGTTTCCTGCACATGTATAGGAAATTTACAAATTTAGAATTTTTCAATCTTGTAACAAAAATAGAGACACCAACAATTTGTAGTTCAATTCTCATGTACCTAGAATTTTAATTCTTTTTTTTTACAAACGTAACAAGAAAGTCATTTTTAATTCATTTCAGAATTAATTTTCATAGAATGATTTGAATTTACTGAGGATTGAAAAAAAATTTCCTTTATTTATTTTTGTATGTTTCTTTTTCTTTTTTTTTGCTAGGATAGTTTCCTCTTAAAAAATGTTAAATAATTTATACAATTCAATCCACTAGTAACACTTATGTTAATTCTTCGCCACTGACAATCTGTTTTTCCTGCAATTTTAAAGTAAAATTATTTATGCTGTATTTACATTATATGTGAGGACATAATTATATGAGGCTTGCATTAATTCCAATTCTTTTATTCATGATTTAAAATGCATAATGTGCAAAGTGAGTGTGCAAACACATTTTATGTAAAAAATTACAAAATTTCATGTTTAAATCATTGAATTTCACCTTTAAGTGCTAATGTTGATTTTCATTCATAACCCTGATCATTGCAACTTTCTTACACCACAACCAACACTCATTAAAAATTGATTACTATAAATTCTTCTACTTTTATCCTTTTGCAGTTTTAATTTAGAGAATAAAATAAATACTCAATGATCAACTTTTTCATTAAAGTTTACTATATATTTTCAAACACTAAATTTAGAAATTATGGCATCTGCTTACTTCCCATGATTTTAAAATTGCTCTATTTCTGTATATTTAAGTATTAAGATCAATTACGGTTTCAACACATTTAATAAATCTTGATGATCAAACTCAAACAGCTTAGAGAAATCTCGTCTCTTGTAAAGTTAAAGGTCATTTCTTTTGTAAAGGGGAGATAACTTGATTTCTCACGGGTTTTGTAATTTCTAAACTAAAGTAATGGATTTTTTATTAACCCAACAGATTTTTATCACTGTAGTGTAAATTTTATTTTTAGTGGATACCCATATACAAGCAAACGCTCTATTTTTTTTTAAACTGCATATTTATTTTCGTCTACTGGCCTGAATATTTGAGAAAGAGAGAAAAAGATGCGCCCCTGGCCAGCAGAGAAAAATAAATAAATATTATACTTATTAAAAAATAAACAGATGGGTATTCACTTAAAATAACGTTTAGAGTGATAAAAATCATGTTTTGTATAAAGTAGCAAAAAAAGTTGTAAGATAATAATTGTTATCCCAGGGGTAAATTTGCTTTTTAAGTCTCGCGCAAAATATCTCTTAAAATTTTCCCAAATCGTCATATTTTCGTGTAAATGTACATGATGAACTCGAAATAATAATGAAATTTTGATGCCGTTTTGGAGTTATCGACATTTGGGAAAACTTTAATAGATATTTTAGCCCGGAGCTTAGAAAGAAAATTTACCAAATGAATTCCACGTGCAGGTCAGCTGGTTACCATATTCAATTTAGAAATGGCGCCCGCGTCTTGACAGACAAGGGAAGTAACTCAATTGTATTCTGAGTTATTGCCCTTTATAGGGAAAGGAATTTAGCTTTTCCTAATGCTTCCTCTTTTTAGCCTTGTGCTCATATGACTTTTGTTGAGGATTTAATTGCAGTGAGTATGGCTTACTTCATAGTCAATGTTATTACCTTGGTGCACTTTTTGTTGGAGTTCTAGGTTTGTCCCTTGGCATTTCTTTGTTGAGGCATATTGAAGGTGTCCAATGGAATGCCCAGCAGTAAAGTGACTTTTCATTTGGTTTCTGGAAAGTTAGATAGTTGTAACTGGTTCACATGCTGAACCCAGACTGAAGACTGAATGTCCATGTCATATGCAACATTTCTAGAGTGACATATAATGTCTCCTTGGATCCATTTTTCTTTATCATTGCAGTAATCTTTTGCAAGTACAGGTTGTCCTGGTACATAGTTGCTTTTTACTGCTCCATCATGATGGTTAAATTGTTTTTCCATCACCATGTTCTTTTCAGAGAATACTTTATAGTTGGATGGGTGTCACCTATGTGCAAATAACCATTACAATTCATCAGTTCCTCTGCTGGTGATTTACCATTAGGTGTGTTTGGAGTGGGTGTAGCTCTGTAACTTCCAAGGAATATGTGTAATATTTCTTGTGTGGTTCTCTCCTCTTTGAGTTTGAGGTGTGTCCTCTTAAAGCTATCTACAAAATGCTCCAAGTATCCATTTGATTATGGATGAAAAGGTGGTGTTCTAATGTGTTGAATACGATTCTGTGCACAGAAAGTTGAAAATGCTGCTGAAGTGAAGGTAGTAAGTAACTGTGGGACTCCAAACCAATTGAAGCTTTGCTTTAACCTAAGAATTGTTTCAGCCAAGGTGATGCAATTCATTTGAAAAATTTCTAGCCATTTGATGTAAGCATCAATGAGGATAAAATAATACAGCCCAATGGTGAGACTATATCATAGAGCAGTGATTCCTAAACTCATGGCTGCTACCCAAGTAAGGGTTACAAAGATGCTCCTCATGGATGTGGAATTGTTACAAAAAATAGTGCAAATACATTTACAATTTTGGAATATTGAGCATTGTAGGATGAGGAAATTAGTTGTGAATAATAAAGCACTGATAAATGAATATTTCTATCCAATACTTGTTTGTTGAGTCAGTTGATACCTGACATAAGAAATCAAAGGATAGATTTTTACTCATTTTTAACTTATGTTTGGTACAACTCACATGCTGTCACATTTATGGGAGATATTTACATAATGTTAATGCTTTTTTATTTATATTTTATCAATATAAGAAACAATGAGATTGATTATTTAATTCAATTAAAAAGTTAACTGGATAAAACTAAATAAAGAAACATTGAATATGTATTTCCATCCTGATGGTTGGCAAACCCAAAAGTCTGTGTTCAGGTTCATAAACAAAAAATTTGGAAACACTATTTTAGCAAATGGGAGAATAACAATATTTATAGATTGAAGAAAACATTTTCATTCACAAAGTAAGAGACAGTGTTATAATTTATAAAATGAGATCAAAATATGCAAAATAATTTTGATTCAATAAATATCATTATGTGTTACAAATAAAATTAAATAATGAACTTATCTGTCTCTACTCTGAGTTTTGTTGAGACAATAAAGATAAAACCATATCCTCCAGAAATATCCTAGTCAACTGTTTGTTTTTAGAAAAACAATCTTTGTTATTGCCACACACACACACACACACATATATGTATATGTGTGGGTGTGTATATATATTGATGTAATAGGAAAGAACAGTTAGGTTAATGATGTTCAGTATTTATGTTTTTATCTTTAAAAAACAGTGCTCAATACAGAAGTAGAGCTTAAAACTATAATCTAAAATTATAATTATAAATTATTTTAAGTAGAGCTTGTGTTGCAATGGAATCATATTAAAAAAATAATCATATATATATATATATATATATATATATATATATATATATATATATATATATATATTGATTAAATTGAAAAAGAGACAACCTTAAGGTTCCATGACTATCATTTATTTCCCCAGAAAATATATTTTTCATGGTTCATCAGGTCACATAGAGATGTGATATATATATATATATATATATATATATATATATATATTAAATTGAAGTTAATTTAAGCAACTCTAAAATGAACTGATATACAAATTATTTTCTCAGCAATATAGAATGACAATGAGCAAAACTATTGTCATCAATATTATGAAATTTGATTTGCTTTTCTCAACATTGAAATTTAAAGTATTTTTTTGAAATATCAAATGTTTACAATCATCTATAATTACAAATCTATTATTAAACTGATTAAATAGTGTTTCATTTATATAATGTTTATAATTAAATAATGAATGTATTTAAATTAT
>OZ010599.1:76594215-76606715 GCA_963932145.1 Acanthosepion lycidas | reverse complement strand
ATTTTCATATAGGTGTTTATTTCTATGATTGGATTACTGAGGAAGTTATCAACCTCTGCAGTAACTCTTTCAACTGCCTTATTCTCCACTCTTGCTCTCGATCTGTTTGTTTTTTTAATCAATTCACCTCATGTAAGACAATAATATCACTAAGATGCAAGAGGCTACTGGGAGTGAAAAAGAATAAAAAGATTTTATAAGGAACCAGAAACTCAATTCTAAACAGAGTACCTCTACTCCTGTTCAAAAGACAAAGGAGGAGTGTGAACCAGGCGATAGGCAAACCTATCTACTCCTATTAAATTCTATTCTGACTTCATTCCATACAGGGTTGGGGACTCCCACCATTTTAACTAGATAGAATTAACTGATATGAGATTTACTTCAGAATTGACAATAGAATAAAAACACTCTATCACCATAGATTGAATAAAAAGTTTGATTCAAAATTCTTGAAATTTTATCAATTATGACAAACAGCTGAAGAAGGTTAGCAGGTACCCTGTCCAAAACATTACAATATTAATAACCAAGATGAGGATACTAGTCCAAATCAGTATATAATTGTTGTAGCATACCTATGGATGATAATGGGTATGTCCCCATTCACAGTAGTAAATACTGTATGTTGGTCTGAAGTTGGAAATTCATTGTGGAATTCACATGACTCATTTCTAGCAGTTGACTACTTCTTCTATGTGCTACTGGTGAATCTTGTATGTGTTGTTCTTGTTCTAAGTATTATCGTTTATTACCAACCTTTGTTTGATTATTCTATTGAGTAACCTTCCCTAGGTTACAACAATAAAAAATTACTTTATTTACAGGATGTAATTTTAAAATGAATTACTTTTAATGGATATTCTTGTTTTATGAAGTAAATGTTGAAACTGTTAAAAGACATTAGCTGAATATTGAATATAAAAAAACATTGTCTAATTCTCCTGACAATTTAAGGTAATTGGAATATTTTTATTTATTTCATTCAATTCATTTTGCATGAATAAAATTGTTTTTCTGCTAATTCCCAAATTTTTAGAATTTGGTCATTAAAAAAAATGAATGAATAAATCAAAAAATTAAATTTGACTTTTTTTACCAAAAAGTTGACAGATTTTTACTAAGAGTTTTCTCAAGTTTTCAGCTCTGTTCATGGATTTTAACCTGTTTATTTCATGTATATAGTATATCTTTTGTGTATTTTGATAGCCCCCTCCCTCCAACATTTTTATAATTTTTTATATGTATCAATCTTTATATTGATGAGCAAAATGCATGGCTTGTTACATACTTTCTTTTATTTAATATAGTTTCCTTTACAATCTCTTAATTGTTAACCTTTTTTCCCTTTTCGTAGATTTAGTCGCAGAAATTCTATCGCAGGATTTCAGATTCTTGCTGGTGTTTCCTTGATATCTCTGGCTGTATTGAAAGGAATTGGAGGTGAGCTTAAAGAACATTTTTTTATCAAAATAAATCCAAAAGTAATTTTCATATATGAAGAATGAAAGCATCTACATGAAATATAATTGTAATAAAATGTCGAGAGATTTTACTCAGTTCAGAAATATAGACATTTTATGGATATGTACCTAAGATATTATTTATCAGCGTTGAAAGGGAGATTTGTGTGTTGAGTTCAAATTTTATCCAAGGTTGTTGCATTTTACTTTCCCACAAATACCCTTAGAAAAGAATGAGCCCATTAGCATGCTAGGGGTTAACAGTAAGACACACTTGGCCTTCTAGCTTTGGTTAGTAACCAGTCTAGGAGAAGAATGAATTCTGAATTCAAAACCTGCTGCATGTGGGGCTAACTACTCCACCCTGTCAAAACCTACTTACCATAGAAACCACAGCAGTAACACCTAATGTAATACAGCTGCGACCTTATATGCCAACTGAGCAGTCTATGGGGATAATCTACATATTTATAGAGATGTTAAAATATGACAGAAGAGTCCATTTTGTGCTCAATACAAGAGTTATGCATTACCTACTCACTGGAGAAGAAATTTTCAAGCATGTATATATTATTCAGTTTTGAAATCCAGTAAGGAAGGTCATTTCTTGCCTTCTGTATAATTCTGTATTGCTCAGCATATGTAATTCACAGCAGTAATTGAAAGTTTTTAAACTAATAACCTTTTGATAATATGATATAGCAATTTATGATAGTGTTTGTTAAAATCCTAATAACAATAAATTTTGACAATTTTTTATCTTTATTTTTCAGAAAAGACACAAACAATGAAAATACTGACAATCATTTTTACTCTTTTTGGAATGTTGGGAGCTAGTGGTGCATTCTCTGGGGTCTGGCTGTACACTCCAGAAATCTATCCTACAAATTTGAGGTAAATTATTTCTGAATCTTCTTGTCTAGGATGTCAAGCAGGTACCTTAAAAAGAAGAAATCTGACTTGACAATGGACATCAATTGACATTAACTGAGGTGATTTTAAAAATGATAAATAAAACATTAATTGAAATAACAATAAAAAAAATTGATTCATAATATTTGTAATATAGCAAAAAATTGAGCACATGATTTTAGTAATAGAGCCACTCCTCAGTTAATGTTGTAGCATACCTACGGACAATAATGGTTATGTCCCCATTCATATAAATATGGTAGTAAATACTGTATGTTGGTCTGCAGTCAGAGATTCGTCTCCAGCCATGCAGGTCAAACTCGCTGCCTTCGAAGGGCAAAGTTTCAACTTGGGAAACAGCTACCTGACCCTGTTTTAAAAAGGGTCTACGGGGAATATTTGGCTGAGCCTACGGGCTCGGATACCCCACATTAAATTCGGCCTTGTGCCACATCTGACTGCATGGGGCAGTTGGTAGATATCCTACAGTTGGAGATTCGTCTCCAGCTGTGCTTGTCAAACTCTGTTCCTCCAGGTAGAGAGGATCTCCAGACAAGGCTATATAAATATGGTAGTAAATACTGTATGTTGGTCTGCAGTCAGAGATTCGTCTCCAGCCATGCAGGTCAAACTCGCTGCCTTCGAAGGGCAAAGTTTCAACTTGGGAAACAGCTACCTGACCCTGTTTTAAAAAGGGTCTACGGGGAATTTTTGGCTGAGCCTAGGGGCTCAGATATCCCACATTAAATTCGGTCTTGTGCCACATCTGACCGTGTGAGGTGGTTAGTAGATATCATGCAGTTGGAGATTCATTGTGGAATTCACTTGACTCACTTTTAGCAGTTGACTACTTCTTCTACATGCTGCTGGCAAATCTTATATGCGTTGTTTTTGTTCTAAGCATTATCATTCATTACCAACCTTCGTTTGATTATTCTATTCAGTAACCTTCCCTAGGTTACAACATTTCTCGCTATCATTGCTAAAATGGGAGGGTTACTAAATATAATAATGAAACAAAGGTTGGTAATGAACAATAATACTTAGGACATGAACAACATATATAAGATTCACCAGCGGTGTGTAGAAGAAGTAGTCAACTGCTAAAAGTGAGTCAAGTGAATTCCACAATGAATCTCCAACTGCAGACCAACATACAGTATTTACTACCATATTTATATGAATGGGGACATTACCATTATTGTCTGTAGGTATGCTACAACAGTTAAGGATTTACTTGTTTAACAAACCTCACCCTACACTTAGTACCAACTGGAAAATCTTATAAAATAATTTAAAAAAAAAATCTAGCTAGTCTGTAATGTTTGTTATATAAAAGCTTTGATTAGGATTTTGTTTTCTCTTTTTTTTCAAGATAAATGAAAGTAAAAAATAAATAGGCATTTAATTGTACTATATTTACAGGATGCAAAGTGAATTAATACACAGCATTGCAGGTCACTTGCTGGCTTCAAAGCCATTGTCATTCTCATGGGAGCTAAAATTATGGATCAAACTTCTCAGTGATGGTCATACACTTTAAACGAATCAACAGCCATCATGTATGTATGTTGATTCCTTTAAAGTTCAATCTCAAGATTAGATAAAGTGGATACCTTTATCTACCTTGGAAACACTCTTTATGGATGTTTCTTTCAGCTCAGAAATACACTGAGAAAGCTAGAAAATCTTTTATCAGTCATATATGCTAGAAAACCTGCTAAAGTGAAACGGGCCTTTTGAGTCACATGTGTTTACTGCTGTTCAATCCCAAATCGAAGTGATGTTCACCTTCTGCCAAGAAGTGTCAATTTCTATGCACATATACATGTTACTGATTTTATTTATGCTTTTTTTTTTTTCAGGAGTGCTGGAACAGGTTTAGCCTCTGCCAGTTCTCGAGTATCAAGCATGTTGGCTCCATTGACAAGATTAATGGTATGTTGAATGTTAATCAAATTTTGCAATGCCTTATATTGTTATTTTATAATTAATATTCTATATTTCATTATATATTTTCAATCCTTTTGATTTTAAAAAGAGCCGAGAGAAGAACCTAATCCAGATACTCAATAAATTGAGAATAAGAAAAAAATAAATAATTTTAATATTATCTTCTTCAAACAGAATTTAAAAGGAAATATTAGTATCAAAAACATAATTCCTTCTGTTTCAGTTTTGTTTGTGGAATCCCACATGATGGTTTTATTAATATTTGTATATAATAATAAAAGCAGAACTTTATGTCTGTCCGTCTTTCATCATCAGATTTACATATTGGATGTTACTAATAGTTTGTGAAAAAATTAAATAATTCTGAATTAGTTTGATCTTTTCTCCAATTTAGGTTGATAAAAACTGCAATTAAAAAACAAAAAATTATAAATTGTTAATAAGAGATATGAAAATATGAGAATTTCTAAATTACATTGGAGCTATACATCAGGCATGTATGGGTATATATATAATGTCTTTGAATACAGCAAAATGCTTAATTTTTACTTTTACTTTGATGTTTAAATGGGTTCATGCCTTTTTCAAGAGTATAAGCTTGAAGTGAATGAAACAGATTCAACAGGAATTTGAACTTGACTTGCCAGTTTCACTTCCTACCCCAATAACTGTTACACTATCTGAGCATTTAAACATCTCTACATTGAGCTAAAAGTGAAAGTGCTTTACTCTATCCTTGGGTTAAGCAGCAAGACAGACCAGGTTCCCTTGTTTTGAGGAGGCAACCAATTTAGAAGAAGGAAAACTCTGAATTCAAAATCAGCCTGAAGTGAGATGGGGTATCTTGCTCTAGACACACGACTGTTGCTGCACCTGGATTACATATGGTGACCCTATAACTCTAATGGGTTTTGAAATGTGCTAGAAATGGTGAGAATTAAGGAAGCTAGTCTACCATGAACCTAATCCATTACAAATCTGGCACCACTGGTCTTTGACATTAGCTCAGCACTTTAAAAAAAAAAAATCATCACCCAAACAAAGAAATAAAGCCACTATAAAGCAAATTTAAATCAAATGATAACTTCTAACCATTTTTTTTTAATAATCAAGTATTGATAATATTCTGCTATGCATGAGTTACCATTATACTTTTTACCAGATTTTGATTAACCATTTGAAATACCATTCTGATATAAAAATATCAGAATGGTATTTCTTATCAAATGCAAAACATTCCATGTAAGATGTCTATGGAGAAATGTAGTGATTCTTCACAGTGTTATATTCCATGCTAATAGGAATATATATTTGAAAAACAAGGTGGATAAAATAAGTAAAGGTTTATTGTAAAAACCAATACAATAAGAATAAAGGTAACAGTTGTGCACAAGGTCATTGTAAGTCAATCCGGTAGAGAGTGCTACTATTGGAAGGTCGGTAGTTCTTGCGTAAGTCTGAGTTGTACTCAATAGATACCAGCTAATCTCTGTAGTCTGTTGACTTACAGATACTTATAGGTAGTTACTACTTATAGTGTAGTCACTCATGGGGGTAACAGGTTATCCTATTACATCACACAGTAAAAAAGAAAAATAGATGAATCGATTGGATTATGCTTGTATCAGAGGATACCTGAATTTAACTGTCATTGAATATTATATCTGATAAAACATGTCTTGTATTTTTCTAATGTTACTCTACATAATGTTTATAGAACTTTTTAAAAAACTGAAATGTTTCTATTAAGGCATAGACTTTCTTATTAGAGAAAACAATCAGAAATTTTCTGTATTCATTTTATTGTTGTTTATTTCTACAGGCTGGCCAAGTGCCATGGGCTCCAGGCACAATATTTGGAACTGGATGTCTGATGGCTTGTGCACTTTTGTTCCTGCTCCCAGAAACAAGGGATCAGCAACTTCCACAGACAATGGAAGATCTGAAGATTCTTCAGTCTGTGAAGAATTCAAAGGTTAATGACATTGAAAAAACAGCTTCAACAACTTAAAGTAATGATGCATTTGTATTTTAGTGCATTTTTTTGTTGTTTCAAACGGTTTTCAGTCATTTGGGACACTTGGAGACTTTTGATATAGAAAGATGGCCAGGTATGTTACATTGGAATGGTGTATACAAAATGTGAAACCTGGTAATCATATTAGCATTGATGATGATGATGATGATGATGATGATGAAGATGATAGCAATCATGAGAAAATGGTTATAGATTAATATGCCATGATAATCAGGAATTTTCAGTATCCAGAAATTGTGTTTTTTGGTGAGAATCATTGCATTCTCTAGAATTGGTCAGTCACTCAGTACTAAAGTTACTGAAAACAGTGGCACTTTTTTTCTTTGTATAAATATCTGAAAAAAAAATGAAAGATTTAAAAAATACTATCTTCAAAAATGAAATTAATACAAAACATAACATTTTAGTTAAAACAAATACTTTATTGATGATTTTGTATTTCATTTTTGAGATAATTTTCAATATTCTTTTATTTTGAACTATCATTCTCATCTTGACTATTAGAGGTTATTATAGACACATCATTGGTTATTTGGTTTCTTTTGTCTATAGTAGCAATTATAACAATAAGATGAGGACAATAGTTTGAAATCATTAAAATATTTTGTTATGTAAAGTCTTTTCTACTATTCATTGCTTTCTCTTGGACTAACTTCCTTATCTTTTTAACAAGTGTTTTTGTTATGAATTTTGTGACATTAAATAGAATTATTTTATACCATCTTGATGATCCAATTGTGAAAGGAACTCTCAAGAAAGAATACAGACAGAATTTCCTATTTTGGTCATGAAAATCTGAAACCACTTAATTGATATTTGCTTCTCTGTTTGGATAGATAAAAAGCATTTGGTAAATAATCATGCATCTGATGTATATGCATGCAAACTTGTTTGCGTAGGCATCCATCTACTCCATATAGATATATACACACATATGCATACATACATGTGAAGACAATCTATCTTGCTATCTATAACTATATATCTATATAAATCATCAATATTTCAATATATGTATATATATATAGAGAGAGAGATAGACTTCGCTCTCTCTATCACTCTCTCTCTCTCTCAATATATATATATATATATATATATATATATATATATATATATATATATATATATATATATATTCAAATGTAACAAGAAGGAAAAGAACATAATTTCAAACGTTCATAGCAATACCAAGGGTAGAGCAATAATTATTTATTATAAAGATGTTATATACGGACAAAAAAGTACTCATGACAAAGATGGATTTTTGTTTCAATGCAAATGAATCTCAACAGCATTCGCATCGAAACAAAAATCCATCTTTGTCGTGAGTACTTATTTGTATGTAACACTTTTATAATATATATATATATATATATATATATATATATATATATATATATAATCATTTATTCGAAACTTATAAGATAAAAATGTTATAAAATCTCTACAAAAATAGCCCTTTTGTTTCAACACTTCTGGTGTCTTCTCAAGTGATGGTGTTGAATGTAGAATAAAGGGTTTATTCTACATTCAACACCATCACTTTATGTTATAATTTTCTAATAAATCATTATATTTGTTCTACTCTGTATTGAGCACTCTTTTAAGAATACTATTTGTTGGTTATTAGAATTTATTCCATATACACCAATCCTATACTTGGGTATATATATATCGAGTCTGATTCACTACCTCTTCGAATCGAGGCTCGTTAGAACAGTTGGTATGATGTTTGCCTGATAACGTAACTGTCCAGGTTTCAATTCTCAGTAGTGTATGCGCACTGCTGATGAGTCCAGTGCTTTCTGCATTCTGTTGAGGTTTATTCTAGACTCATATATATATATATATATATATATGCACAGTAACACAGTAGAATTGCCTATTTATGCTTGTGATGCCATTTTTAACTTGATATTTACAATTTGTTGATCGATCCAACAAATTTGTAAATTTTACTTGATTATTTGTCTTTAATTTTTTAAAAGGTTAACAGATTTTAGGTAAAAATGATGTCATTGCAAATGATCAGTGCTTATTTTTTGGTGATATTAAATTTGAATGATAACATTTGAGCATTTTTTTTTAACCAAACGAATCCTGGCTATAACATTTGCTATTCCAGCCGTAATGCACTTTTTAACTGTTTTTTTTTTTAACTACATAATGTTAACTGCAATTTCTATTTGATGATAGTACGGTTCTTACTTTCAACTTTGACACTTTTGCAGGAAATAGTACACATGCTCATAGATGCACATGCACACATTGAGTATATTTGAGAAGCAATTTCTCATTTATACTTGTTTGCTTGAAGAATAACAAAAGTTATTAATTTTTACAATGTTTTCTTCTGTTTAGATCATTTTTCTAGTTTCCACGTAGAGTTTGTTCAATTGCTTCTGAGTGCTTTTGGTGTTCATAATCCATTATAAAATTATCTTTTGTTAGTTAATAAATCTATGCCTATAGCTATGCATTATGTTTCATTGGTAATGTTCAAATAGCATATCTTGATGTTTCAGTGGGTTTTGTGCTGTTTTTTCCTTTCGTCTGTCTGTATGTGGTGTTTTGTGGTTTTTCTTTAGTTGTGAAATATATTTAAAACTTTAACAAATGTTTTTTATGCATTTGCTTTTCCATTTGGAGAATATTTCTCTAATGATAATGAAAATTCAAACAACGTATACATTAGTTACATAGTGACTACATTATCTCATAAGTTAACTTGCCATTGATCTGATTATAGCTCCATTGAACTAATTGACACAACAAAAAACATAACAAGATATCTGACAAATATTTATGAATAATACAGAAACAGTATACCATATAAATTGTAAAAAATGGCGACATATATTAAAAGCCTTAATCATAGGACAACCCACTATCAATAAAATTTCATTCAATTTGGGAATAAACATATGAAATTAAAATTTAATTAAATATGTTGCACGCCAGAAAACAACAACATCAACAACAAAAAACAGAAATCAAAACCAAATAGCAAGTCAACATAAACTGATATCTATAAACGTAAAAGACAATTGCCTTTTACGCTTATAGATATCAGTTTATGTTTATAATAGGAACACTGTATTATTAGCCAACGCGTTTCGTTCAATGTGGGCTTTTTTTTAAAGGCAAAAACGAAATGAATTTATTGAAAACAAAGTAACTACTAAGAACAAAACAAAATGTCCTTAGCAACTGGAAGAATTAAGAAAACGCTATTGTATTCATATTGTCAATTGAAAATTACATTAAGTACTATCACGTATAGAAATATTGTTTTTTATTGTTGGGCTGACGGATTCAATCATTTTCTTTTGATTTCTTCATACAGTTGTGTACGTTGGCTTGGGTGAGTAGTGATTCTATTAGGAAAGGTGATATACAGAAAAAAAACCTGGGCGTAGATTAATATTTGGATAATATTCAATGACGGTACTCTCGAGGATTTTCCTTCTGAGTGAGTTATTTTCTTTTTTATGAGTGTAGCATTTTTAAAATCAAAAGTGTGGTTAAATTTATTTCTATGTATGACTAGTGCATTAATTAAGTTGTTTTTGTAAGGTCTCTTTTATGCTCATAGATGCGTGTTCTTTTTTTTTTAAATTTTTGCTTGTTTCTTCAATATATAAAATATATGAAAAAAAAGTAGCATATAAACTGATAAGTGAAGAGATGATACATAACCCCCCCCCCACACACACACCACCACCACCACCACCACAAGAAACACAATGTATATACCTATAAACAAAATCATATTAATGCACAAAATATTCTTTGGTAATAGCTTATAAAAGCTGGAAACACTCAGAAGGCATTAAACAATTTATGTTTAATTTATCCCAGGAAAACAAGAAAATGGTCCAAACTACAGAAAAATCAAATAAATAACCTAAAAAAATGTAGATTTATTTAGCCCTCAACCATATATATATATATATATATATATATATATATATATATATATATATATATATATATATACATATATATATATATATATATATATATATATATATATATATATGTATGTATGTATGTATTTTCATTCATCTAGACAATATTTATATATGCATTATTCAAATATACAAATAGTTATGTATAAACGATATTCATTTTAGAATATTTGATTGCTGTAATCCAAAAGATTGTCAATGAATAAGACATTTAGAAAATGTTTATTTACCTGTTTGTAGGAAAGATTTTTATCTCTCGTTACAGGTTGAGATTATGGCCCCATCATAAATGTAGCTCCACCCCTACCACGCCCCGTTGGGACGAGTATATTTAAATAGGAATTAAAATTTCTTTTCAATCAATTTTATTTCGTTCTTTCAAAAAATTAACGGCAATGGAAAATATGCTTGATCTTTTCTGATTCTCTGCAAATCTTTTTCAAAAATCAAGTAAAAGTAAAAAACGAGGTTATTGATTTAAGAAGTTTCATAGAATTACGAGTAGATTTCTTTTCTAAAAACATAAATGACATTTGAATGTGAAGTATTTATTATTAGGAAATCTTTAAAATATTGAGTTCTTGAAAACCAATACTAAACACTGTAAACAGTTGCTAATTCAATGTTGTTATCAATATAAGGCAGAAGAATCATTTTCTCTTGATCCGTCATATTTCTTTTAAAGACATTAATATTGGGGCTTAGAGCATCAAAAGGAAAACCTCTTATTCGTTTTTTATTTGTGATAATGAAAAAGTCTGAATAGAATAGTAAAGAGTTTTGCTAATCTATTCAAATATCAAACAGCATTTTGTATAGAAAATAATTTATTATTTTTGGTAACTTAATTTCTCATAACTTTAGAATAATTTAAAAAAAAATTGCAATAAAATTGATTTTTAATCATAATTACTCTATTGCCATGTTGTTAATAATAATGGCAGAATGGAGTTTGCACTGAACTAATCGATTGATAGTGCAATGTATTTTTACAATGAAATCTTTCCTATATGTTAATGGATGTTGCTTGGAATGAGAGACGGATATATTGGTTTCTCCACTCCACGGCCAACGTGAGGAATTAGTATGTCCGTGATATCAACTTAACGGAAGGAAGGAGTATAATTTGAAATTAATTCCAAAAATAAATTGTGCCTGAAAACATTTTATATACAGCACTAGAATATACGATATAGAATATACACAAATATGGATAAACAATTACCAGAATTTGCAAAAAAATTATAGCATATTTGAAAAGAGCAAGCAGTATGTGAAAAGACGGATATTAAAAAGGTTTTGTATTTGCTCTAGGAAGGACACAGGCAGCTCGTGTGATATCTTTTATACTCCTTATATCTTTTATATTCCTTACATGGCATTCGCTCGTTCACCGGGCCGTCGCAAGCTGTCATTTATATCTCAGAAACAAATCAACAGTTGAACTAATCTCACCAACAGCTTGACGTCGTTTATGGACTGTTACATGTTCCTCAGGACGTTAGTAAATTCGTGCTGTAAAAAACAAAAATGCTA
Organism: Acanthosepion lycidas; assembly: GCA_963932145.1. Lineage (NCBI taxonomy): Eukaryota > Metazoa > Mollusca > Cephalopoda > Sepiida > Sepiidae > Acanthosepion > Acanthosepion lycidas. Next base: position 76,594,842 of record OZ010599.1, on the reverse strand, counting down.
ATTACTTTCTACTTCCTTACCATGCAATTCTGAGACAAATCTTATGAAATTAATTGTAAGCAATATTTGACTGCATGACAAGAAACAATTCTTTCTTTATATTTTGACGTAAATATTTGTATTGCTTTCAGAATAGTACCATTAAAAATGTTTTTTTAAAAAGTTGTTTAAGAAAGTAAAGTAACAATGATAATTTGTATTCGCTCTTACTGCATAAATTCTTCTTTAAAATATTAGGCTCAACACATGTGTGTTACACACTTGTGACATGTAATATTTTTGTTATCAAATTGTTTTGCTTCAAGTCATATTTTTTGTGCAGGATTTCCTTTTTTAACCAATATTTGTACAATACTTTTCTCTCTCTAATGTTACGATGATTGTGTGAAAATTGCTTTTGAAGTATTGCATGTTAGACATCTTGACGGTCGTCTTCTAGTATAGAATCCAGAGGTTAGCATTGAATATTTCGGAGACAGTAGGAAAGCGTAGTTCAGGTTAGCAGTGGGTATCACAGCAAAGTAGCAGAGCGTAGTACTTCCTTCTGTTCATCTTCTCCTGACAAGTTGGCACTGGTCATTCTGGTTGGATAAACAAAAATGGCCGCCTTTATACACGACAGATTGT
>OZ010599.1:76481715-76589215 GCA_963932145.1 Acanthosepion lycidas | reverse complement strand
ATTGCTGATCAAGTGCGACCAGTTGTAATAAGATATGTAGAAGAATTATGCTGATTTTCAATGTGTGTAGGCTCGTGGTTAGGATTTGTGTATGAAATTAAACAAGATGTTTTATCATATTACAAAATGTCTTTTGTGGGAGTTCAGTCACTATTGTGTATGTGTGCGTTTGTTAAAGTTACTGTTCAGAGTTTGTAAGAGTTGTGTATCTTTAGCTGTTGTCTTGATGTTGGATTGAGATTTACAAATACTGTTTAGTAGTGGATCAATTCACTTTCTTTAGTATGTTGTAAGTAATGTTCCTGGGAGAGCGAAATGCTGTTTGTCGAGTCAGAAGAATTAGCGCGCGAAAAGTGTAGTTAGGTCAAAGTTTTGGCTAGCGTGTATTTGTTTAGCATCTCTCTCCATGGTTGAAGTTCTGACTGTTGATATTTATTTCGTATAAAATACAATATTGTGGCACAAGGTTTAATCGAATCAAATCGCTTCTATTTATTGAGTTTTGTGGTCTCAGAATAGACTCCAAAGTGTTGAGCGGGAAAAGGTATTTTTGCTCAAAATTACTACAGTTTTAAGGTCTCAGCTAATGAAAAACCTAGTTTGCTGAAACTAAGACGCTGATTGGTTAAGAGATGATTATGCGTGAAAAATGCATTATCCCGGAGGGGTGACAGGTAGGTATGGAATATTCCATCAGTATAATTCAAGACTACTAAAATATTGTTTGCCTGAAAATTCCGAGATATTTACTGTTTCAGTGAATTTACAAATCAATGGAAATATATTGTAAATAAAACTGATGTTGAAAATTTATGTTAAAAACGGTAGTTTTTTTTTTTTTTTTGTGCTTTGTAAGAAATCCTAAGAACATTTTTGTACGTAATCACTGTTCACTCAGAATTGCACTGAAGCATCTTTCTGCTGGACTTGAGAAACTTTTAATAAAGTATAACATAAGAATCCCTAGATCAAATCCACTGATAAGAAAGACAGTTCTGTAGTGATGTAATCGTTTTCTTTCCCCACGTCAAACATCGGGATTACCATATGTTGTGGTCTGGTAATAAGAATGAACAATTGTAAATGTCTGTTTATGGCTGAGTGAATAACATGACCCCGCAATTTATATTAAACATAAAATACCACGTAACATGAAATACAAGAAAGAAGAAAATGGTTTTAAAACAACATCACATCGGGGTGATTTCCTGTGGAGCCCTCACCTTGGTTAGGTTAGACAAGCTTTTGTGTACCTAGTTAATGTGAGTAAGTATTGTTCCTGGCCTGTCCCCTGCCACATCTTTGGTTATGATCCAGGTTGAGATTCCCAACCTCCCCAGTTTGCTTTTGGCACCTTTTATCTCGGCTGGGTCAGCTTTATATTTTCCCATGGCCGTATAATTTTTTTTATCCTTCTCCCACTCCCTTAGTGAGAGAGTCTTGTTGCGGATGTCGAACGTCGAGCGTCAGAGTTACCGATTTTGTTGGTGTTATAGACCGTTGAAACGTCGGGGTGATCAATTTGTTGTGGACGTGTGAGATGTGTGTTGGAGAGGAATAGAAGGTTTGAATTATCAGAAGGCTTAAAATTGTGTGTGTTCAATTATTTCCAATCCACAACAATTAATACAAGACATAGAATAAAGATTCATAAACATCTTGTTTCAAAACGTAACAATTGAATTTATTAATAATTGATATACATGCATGAATACTGAGTGAAAAGGTTAGACAGAGTTGTGTCTCTTAGATTAGGTAATATTTGTACCTAAGTTCATAGAAGTGAAAGTAATTATTAAACTGTAATTTAGAAGAATAAAGTTTCTTTAGCATGTTTGGAATTGTGTATTGTACAAGTTGGTAAAACAGAGTTCGTACTTGCGCGAATGTTGGTAATGTTCTTTAACGTCTGACCGCAAAGGCTAAGACGGGAGTTCTTGATGATTACATCTTTGCAAATGAGGCGCGAGAGAGAAAGAAAGAAACACGAGGGAGTTTACACATGGTCTGTTTATATATGATCGTGAATCACGTGACTGGCTCAGATGGAAAACGCGGTAAAACAGATTTGTCGCGTGCAGGCGGTTTGATTGGTCGGAACTGACCAATCAGCGAGCTAGATTGAAGGTGAATGATTGTTATATATTTGTAAGATTGTGATGGTGAAAATTACAACAGGAATGGTGCATTTCCTAGCAGGGTTTAACTGGCTTGTGGAAGATTCCACAATACTCTCCCCCCAGAGTAAAAGTTACAGGAACGAAAAACTTTTAATCTGAAAAAATACTGTCCTTGTGGCTGAAAAGAACATGCGTCTAAGTGTGGTTGAGCTGTGTGATTCGACGAAATGTAGTGTTGTCTTCAGTGTGTCGCATATATCTCTAGTGTGTCAGAGTCGAGCATGTCCTGGAAAAAACGTCGGTAGTGATCTGCGTTGCTACTAAAATTTGTCTTTTTTTTCCAATGTTCCACGTTGAGTTGCCTTTGTCGATCCGTCCACTTGACCTGGTCGTAGTTTTGCTTGAAAAACGAGGTGGTTGGTGTGGTATGCGTGGATATAATTGGCGCACAAAAGTTAATAGAAGCAGCGTAGTCGTGAAGTTGAGCAGAATTTCTACTGAGTGTCGAATGTATGTTTGAGAGAATTCGCTATTATTGACGATAGAATATCGTTCTCGCACATTCTTCGTTTATTCGAGTCGCATCATTGCAGAATGAGATAAAGGACGGTGAGTCGCCTTTTAAGATTCGATTGGACTTCTGAAATATGTGCGGTGTGTAGCACAATGTGAGTGGATGTGTTGTTGCCGTAAAGTACGCGTGAATTTGTTAAATAGTGTTAAATTGTGTTGAATAGAATGAGAAGATTTAGAAGCTAGCTTAATTCCCAAAAATGTGCGTAATTCTGTGAGTCGAATTTGTATAGGTGATGTTGAGTTGCAATGACATGGCGAGGTCGAAAAATAAAATTTGCTTATTAGAGATTAAGTAAATCTTTACAGCAAATTTTATGTGAAAGATACGTCGAAAATGTTTTTCGAAACAGTGAGTCGTCCGAAATAAAAGTTTGACGCATGGTAAGCAAGCAATGGCGGGTTTAACACTTTCGTTGTTGCTAGTTGTTTGAACGTCGATGGTAGCAATTATGCTACGTTATTGATTTTACTATTCATTGGTTAGAGCAGGCTTGAACGTTATTAGTCACTGATTCCCTTGGTGTTAAACGTCAAGGTCATGAATTTGATGGCTGAGATGCGAAACGTCAGTGTTATCATTATGTAGATGCTGTTATTGGACTCGTCTATTAGCCCAAACTTACCTTCTTCGAGTAATGCACTATTCCAACTTGCATTCGTAAATCTAGCCCTCTGATTGGTTCATTTCTACCAATCAGGTCGCCCGCACGTGCACTTCGAAGTTTTGTCGCAAAATCGTTTTGGAGCCACCCACGTGATCATGACCTCTTTAGAAAAAACCCAAAGTGCGTGTGACACGCAGATGCAGACCTGGGCAGATCAACAACGATTTCTATTGGCTCGCAATGTGATAATTCAAAAACTTTACGTGAGGAAGTTAAATTGCGCCAAAACTTATTCGAGCCGATCCTGACATCTAAAACCTTATATAAGGAAGATTTCCAACTGACCAAATCAGTCAGTCCACCGAACACGGAGAAGCGCTAATCTAATCCACGTAACTTGCGATTATAATTTTCCCGCGCGAAAAAACCCCACAACTGACTCACCCACAAACTCGACTCGAAGATTACTCTGTGAATACAAAGAACTTCAACTCGCAAGACTTTACTTATCCAAAGTGAATTATTAATGCTCGCTACAATTTAAGTAAATACTATTATTGAACATATTTCATACTTACAGCTAAGGGTAGACTACTTCTGAACGACTCAATTCTAAACAATACAAAAAAGAACAACACGAACATAATAACGGTGTTTAAACACTAATTACGAATTTATTAGTGTTTGATATACATCCATGAATACTGAGTGAAAAGGCTAAACAGATTTATCACGTGCAGGCGGTTTGATTAGTCGGAACTGACCAATCAGCGAGCTAGATTGAAGGTGATTAACCAATGAATGCTTGTTATATATTTGTAAGATTGTGATGGTGAAAATTACAACAGGAATAGTGCATTTCCTAGCAGGGGTTAACTGGCTTGTTGTGGAAGATTCCACAATAGTCTCTTGATTTTGTCCCAAGGGCAGAATATAGCGGCCTCTCTCTTTTGATGGTTGGTCGGGTCCTACTAACATCAGTTATGTTTAGTTGCTTTTGTGTATCGTTTTATTGGGTTCTTCTCCTTCCCCTTTCATTTTATTCATCCATAAATCTTTAAATTGTACATATATATGTTTATATATTATTTTTTTATGGCATGGGACGTGTTTTGTAGGTCCCCCTTGAGAGGATGCGAGTGTATGGAGGACTGATTGGTGACGGACGAATTCTTATGGTGAATGTGGAAACTGTAATGTATGAATGGGTCGTGAATCGGATTAGCTAGGTATAGGATAGTCAGTGTGGACCAGCCTCAAGCCCTCCCCTTTTTCGGCCTTGTGCCATAATTGTATTCTTTTAGTTTTATACAATAAATAGTGTCAGAATTTCATCCTGGAGAAGTGCCAAACGAATCCATGATAGTCAAAATCATAACCAGCTACACATTTCGCGCGCAAACTTCTCTGACTCAACACACAGCATTTCGCTGTACCAGGAACAATTTCTTACAATACTAAAAAGTGATAATAACTCACTACTAACAAGTATTATTCGTAAACATCCAATCAAACATCAAAACAACTAAAGGTACACAACTCATACCAGCTTTGGACAATAATTTAAACAAGCACAAGCACACACACACACACACACACACTATTGACTGAACTGCCACAAAAGACATTTTTCTACATGAACACTTAGTTTAATTTCACACACAAATCTTAATAACAGTTTCACAGACACTGAAACTTGGCATAAATACACTACATAATTCAACTCAACCATTCACACTTGTTCAACAACCTTTGATTCAATTGTGTATTCTATATAAATCCATGTTATTGTTATATTTTTAACTACGTTGTTTTTGCTCTGATTTATTTTGAATGATTTGTTTTCAATATTCATGTTTCTAAATTTGTTGTGGATGAATGTTTAAGAACACCAACATCATTATTAACCCTATCAATAAAATAACCTTCTGATACCTAAGATACATTCGCCAGTCTGCAACAAAATTGCAATCAAAGGGAGGCAACTCTTGATTCAACCTTTCTTAAATTCATGTTTTCTTTCACATCGTTGTTTGATATTGTACATCTTATTAATATACATATATTTTATGTGCAACAATGTCTCTTGTGGTTATTCTTCTTGCGTGAGTCCTGTTTTCTTATCAAAGTTAAATTAAAGTCCCGTACACTATTGTCTTATCATTATTAAATAAAAACTAATCATAAATAGAAAAGTTGACTCCAATTTAGCGAACCCCAGTATTTTAAAAAGAATTTTAATGTTTTTGTGTGTATGAACATGCTGATATTTGAAAATAGGGGTGACCATACGCGACATTATCAGAAAATAAGAGCGGTAACTATAGTAAATTTTAAATTTATTGGTAATTTTCAAACATTTCCTCAACAAGCGTCTCTGTTAGTGTTAGTAAGCCAAAGGATCGCAAATTCAATAAAATATCAGAATGCATAAAATATTTAATTTTTTTTTAGCATTACTGAGAAGTTAAAAGAATTATATAAAAAGGCGTTTATGCTGTATTCATCATGTAATTTTATTACAATTATCTCTCCCTTACATAAATTAGACAAACATCAGACATATGATAAATGTGTCAACACCCCACAAAAACACCGACCCCCGCGTTAAAAATGTTTTCAGCTATATTTTAAACTAAAAGTAAGTAATATTTCTTTCAAATCAAATTAATTCCACTTTTTAAATCAAGTAATTTTTATCTAATAACGTTTAAGAAAAGTATATTTTAGTTTTGAAAGATATTTTTATAAAGAGAATTATGTCGTGTTGACAAATTTGTCAATATTACGATTTTATCGAGTTTATTATAAATAAAAAGAAAAGATTTGTGGAATCTCCCACAACTTAACCAGCCTTACCTCTTTGTAGGAAATGCACTCTTCCTATCTGGTAAGCCAAATTCTACTTTCAGACAATATAACAAGTATAGTATTCATTGGTCAATCACCTCCAATCTGGCTTGCTGATTGGTCAGTTCCGACCAATCAAACCGCCTGCATGAGCGGGAAAACAGATTGGTCGCGACCAATCTGTTTTCCCGCTCATATGCTGTGAGCCACTCAGCGATTATATAAACCGAACACGTGTGAACCTTTTCGAGTAGTAATTACCAAGTTTCAAGATGTAACCTTCACCGACTCCCGTCTTAGTCATTGCTGACCAGACGTTAAAGACAATTACCAACTTTAGAAAGTCAGCAACAGTGCCACAGAGAATTGCCAACTTACTCCACGTCGTTCGAAACCAAATATTGCCACACAGTTAACCCATCCACTACAGATTCAATGAATTCGATTTGAAATACAGCAAAGTATTCTGCTTATTGGAATTATTGTATTTAATCTATTAGCTTTGGAAATACAACTAAAATTAAAGCTTCAAGAAAGATTTTTCATTTTTCAAATGCATTTTAAACGTTAGGTATCGCTTTTTTTAAGGTATCGTATTTTCTAATAATGTTCTCTATCTATTATTTCAACTTCTTTGCACGGGGGTTGGGAGTGGCGGTGATCTCTCCCTCAGCGAGACCTGATCTTTCTATTTCCATTCGTGTTACAGCTTTACAATGTTCCCTTTTTTTGTCTTACATTAAAGTGGGCGACCTGTTTTTCCTTTGTATTTCTTACTACAGCTACACGAGATATTGGATACACAGTCCTTAGTGATGCTCTCCTCTATGGGAGGGTGGGTCTTACTCGGAAAAGGTGTCTGTGTAGTGTTTAACCAGTATTGAAGTCGTCCTACGGACCACAAATCCTTTATATTTTCCCCGACAATCCCTTCAAATAAGGTAGGCAGACTGAAGCTGTTTTCTGAGTATTCTTAATTAAATTTTTAGCTAATTATCTTAATTAAATAATAAAAATAAATAAATAAATAAATGCATTTCACTTTCTCATTTGACTTATGGTTAGCGCCTCAGATTGAGAAATCGAAGAGCCGAGTTCGAATTCCAGTCGAATCCATTACATTCACTTACATGCTAATACCCTTGGGAAAGGTATGAATCCTCTTCTTCTCCCCCTAGCTATGGGTAAATAGCAGGACAGACCGGGTTCTATAGCCTTGGATGGCAACTGGTCTACCACAGAAAGAAATGGCAACCTACTGCGGGAAAATATCTGCCTCGTCAGTCATGTATCGAAAGATACATGATCGCCTAAGGGTGTGTCGGAGTTAACTCCTCCTTAATTGTCCAAATTGTTCACTAGGGGATACTATAAATACTGGGCGATTTCTTGCCTCGTTCTCTTTTTCATTTCTTCATTTTCAGCGAACACATTTACAATGTAGGTTCCTAATTTAACAACACGTAATAAACCCACTGTCCGTTACTCATGTATCACACATGGCATATAACTGACTGACTTATTTGACTTATCGCTAAGTTGTGCATGATTTGAAAGCTTAGCCCAAATTATCGTGCTTTTTTGAAAATAAAACACAAACACATTATCTAACAATAACTGTATTGAGTTGGGTTTTCTTCTGAACCAAATATCTTGCGTCCTACTTTGCTTGTAGTGTCTTCCATTTTTTCTTCTTTTTTATTTTTCTGTTAAGTATGCAAAAAACGAAATGAGTCACATTATTGCGTCTAACAATCTTTATCTCATTCATTCATTTCTCTCATCTTGACACCCCATTTACTGTTAATTTAAATTAGTGCATGAACATAATTTTATTTCACGGATTTCCGGATATAATGATGGTGAGGGTTAGGGTGAGGGTTGTATGACGTCAAATAAAAGCCCGACCTCTCAAAAGTAATAAACATTTTTTCTTCGAGTAAACATAACTCGGTAATAATGAATGAGTCCATAAACTATAAGAATTACGCTCGATTTCACGTGCAATTTCAATGGCTGCCGACAGTTAAAAGGAAACTTAAAAGTTCTCTCTTCACTCCTTTCTTTTAGTCGACAAATCTCTCTTTGTTGCAGCCAAATATATTTTCCAAGTTTGACCGCCGTCTAACGCAAGGCCATAAGTGTGACGTATCCATAAAAAAAAAAATTAATTATAGTGTCAAAAAATAATTATAATAAACTAACTATAACAATTATAATTAATTGAGTATCTGTCTATATTTCTGAGATGAGGTCTTATGTACATTATTTACATTATTCGGACTACTGTCCTCATGTTTGTCGCCATATTTATTGCTACGTTTTGACCGTTCAGTATCTGTCTATATGTCTGAGATGAGGTATTATGTACACTATTTCCATTATTCGGACTATTGTCCTCATGTTTGTCGCCATATTTATTACAACGTTTCGGCCCTTCAGTATCTGTGTATATTTCTGAGATGAGGTATTATGTACACTATTTACATTATTCGGACTATTGTTATATCGCCATATTTATTACAAAGTTTCTGCTGTTGTACGCTCCGGTCTTCTTCAGGTGTTTGGAATGTCGAACTGAAACCATTATTTTGCTCACTGCGGTAGACTGTTCTAGTTCCACGTGCCATGTTTTTAATGGACGTCTGTTATCAGTTATCTCCCGTTAATTCCTCTCTCCAAGTTCTCCACTGCCTTAACCCTAAGGATACATGGCACAGTGGATAAAGTCATTAGTTAGATCCAGTGACAGGACCCAAAGAGTGTGAATTTAATACCTGGTTAAGGCAGTGGAGTACTTGCAGTTCGACATTCCAACCAGCTGAAGAAGGCCGGAGCATATAACGGCCGAAACGTTGTAATAAATATAGCGACAAAGATGAGGACAATAGTCCGAATAATGTAAATAATGTACATAATACGTCATCTCAGAAATATAGAAAGATACTGAAAGGCCGAAACGTTGTAATAAATATGGCGACAAAGATGAGGACAATAGTCCAAATAATGTACATAATACGTCATCTCTGAAATATAGACAGATACTGAAAGGCCGAAACGTTGTAATAAATATGGCGACAAAGATGAGGACAATAGTCCAAATAATGTACATAATACGTCATCTCAGAAATATAGAAAGATACTGAAAGGCCGAAACGTTGTAATAAATATGGCGACAAAGATGAGGACAATAGTCCAAATAATGTACATAATACGTCATCTCTGAAATATAGACAGATACTGAAAGGCCGAAACTTTGTAATAAATATGGCGACAAAGATGAGGACAATAGTCCAAATAATGTACATAATACGTCATCTCAGAAATATAGAAAGATACTGAAAGGCCGAAACGTTGTAATAAATATGGCGACAAAGATGAGGACAATAGTCCAAATAATGTACATAATACGTCATCTCTGAAATATAGACAGATACTGAAAGGCCGAAACGTTGTAATAAATATGGCGACAAAGATGAGGACAATAGTCCAAATAATGTACATAATACGTCATCTCAGAAATATAGACAGATACTGAAAGGCCGAAACGTTGTAATAAATATGGCGACAAAGATGAGGACAATAGTCCAAATAATGTACATAATACGTCATCTCAGAAATATAGACAGATACTGAAATGCCGAAACGTTGTAATAAATATGGCGACAAAGATGAGGACAATAGTCCAAATAATGTACATAATACGTCATCTCAGAAATATAGAAAGATACTGAAATGCCGAAACGTTGTAATAAATATGGCGACAAAGATGAGGACAATAGTCCAAATAATGTACATAATACGTCATCTCAGAAATATAGACAGATACTGAAAGGCCGAAACGTTGTAATAAATATGGCGACAAAGATGAGGAAAATAGTCCAAATAATGTACATAATACGTCATCTCATAAATATAGAAAGATACTGAAAGGCCGAAACGTTGTAATAAATATGGCGACAAAGATGAGGACAATAGTCCAAATAATGTACATAATACGTCATCTCAGAAATATAGACAGATACTGAAAGGCCGAAACGTTGTAATAAATATGGCGACAAAGATGAGGACAATAGTCCAAATAATGTACATAATACGTCATCTCAGAAATATAGACAGATACTGAAAGGCCGAAACGTTGTAATAAATATGACGACAAAGATGAGGACAATAGTCCAAATAATGTACATAATACGTCATCTCAGAAATATAGAAAGATACTGAAAGGCCGAAACGTTGTAATAAATATGGCGACAAAGATGAGGACAATAGTCCAAATAATGTACATAATACGTCATCTCAGAAATATAAAAAGATACTGAAAGGCCGAAACGTTGTAATAAATATGGCGACAAAGATGAGGACAATAGTCCAAATAATGTACATAATACGTCATCTCAGAAATATAGACAGATAATGAAAGGCCGAAACGTTGTAATAAATATGGCGACAAAGATGAGGACAATAGTCCAAATAATGTACATAATACGTCATCTCAGAAATATAGAAAGATACTAAAATGCCGAAACGTTGTAATAAATATGGCGACAAAGATGAGGACAATAGTCCAAATAATGTACATAATACGTCATCTCAGAAATATAAAAATATACTGAAAGGCCGAAACGTTGTAATAAATATGGCGACAAAGATGAGGACAATAGTCCAAATAATGTACATAATACGTCATCTCAGAAATATAGACAGATAATGAAAGGCCGAAACGTTGTAATAAATATGGCGACAAAGATGAGGACAATAGTCCAAATAATGTACATAATACGTCATCTCAGAAATATAGAAAGATACTGAAATGCCGAAACGTTGTAATAAATATGGCGACAAAGATGAGGACAATAGTCCAAATAATGTACATAATACGTCATCTCAGAAATATAGAAAGATACTGAAAGACCGAAACGTTGTAATAAATATGGCGACAAAGATGAGGACAATAGTCCAAATAATGTACATAATACGTCATCTCAGAAATATAGAAAGATACTGAAAGGCCGAAACGTTGTAATAAATATGGCGACAAAGATGAGGACAATAGTCCAAATAATGTACATAATACGTCATCTCAGAAATATAGACAGATACTGAAAGGCCGAAACGTTGTAATAAATATGGCGACAAAGATGAGGACAATAGTCCAAATAATGTACATAATACGTCATCTCAGAAATATAGAAAGATACTGAAATGCCGAAACGTTGTAATAAATATGGCGACAAAGATGAGGACAATAGTCCAAATAATGTACATAATACGTCATCTCTGAAATATAGAAAGATACTGAAATGCCGAAACGTTGTAATAAATATGGCGACAAAGATGAGGACAATAGTCCAAATAATGTACATAATACGTCATCTCAGAAATATAGAAAGATACTGAAAGGCCGAAACGTTGTAATAAATATGGCGACAAAGATGAGGACAATAGTCCAAATAATGTACATAATACGTCATCTCAGAAATATAGAAAGATACTGAAAGGCCGAAACGTTGTAATAAATATGGCGACAAAGATGAGGACAATAGTCCAAATAATGTACATAATACGTCATCTCAGAAATATAGACAGATACTGAAAGGCCGAAATGTTGTAATAAATATGGCGACAAAGATGAGGACAATAGTCCAAATAATGTACATATACGTCATCTCTGAAATATAGAAAGATACTGAAATGCCGAAACGTTGTAATAAATATGGCGACAAAGATGAGGACAATAGTCCAAATAATGTACATAATACCTCATCTCAGAAATATAGACAGATACTGAAAGGCCGAAACGTTGTAATAAATATGGCGACAAAGATGAGGACAATCGTCCAAATAATGTACATAATACGTCATCTCAGAAATATAGACAGATACTGAAATGCCGAAACGTTGTAATTAATATGGCGACAAAGATGAGGACAATAGTCCAAATAATGTACATAATACGTCATCTCAGAAATATAGAAAGATACTGAAAGGCCGAAACGTTGTAATAAATATGACGACAAAGATGAGGACAATAGTCCAAATAATGTACATAATACGTCATCTCAGAAATATAGAAAGATACTGAAATGCCGAAACGTTGTAATAAATATGGCGACAAAGATGAGGACAATAGTCCAAATAATGTACATAATACGTCATCTCAGAAATATAGAAAGATACTGAAATGCCGAAACGTTGTAATAAATATGGCGACAAAGATGAGGACAATAGTCCAAATAATGTACATAATACGTCATCTCAGAAATATAGAAACATACTGAAATGCCGAAACGTTGTAATAAATATGGCGACAAAGATGAGGACAATAGTCCAAATAATGTACATAATACGTCATCTCAGAAATATAGAAACATACTGAAATGCCGAAACGTTGTAATAAATATGGCGACAAAGATGAGGACAATAGTCCAAATAATGTACATAATACGTCATCTCAGAAATATAGAAACATACTGAAATGCCGAAACGTTGTAATAAATATGGCGACAAAGATGAGGACAATAGTCCAAATAATGTACATAATACGTCATCTCAGAAATATAGACAGATACTGAAAGGCCGAAACGTTGTAATAAATATGACGACAAAGATGAGGACAATAGTCCAAATAATGTACATAATACGTCATCTCAGAAATATAGAAAGATACTGAAATGCCGAAACGTTGTAATAAATATGGCGACAAAGATGAGGACAATAGTCCAAATAATGTACATAATACGTCATCTCAGAAATATAGAAACATACTGAAATGCCGAAACGTTGTAATAAATATGGCGACAAAGATGAGGACAATAGTCCAAATAATGTACATAATACGTCATCTCAGAAATATAGACAGATACTGAAATGCCGAAACGTTGTAATTAATATGGCGACAAAGATGAGGACAATAGTCCAAATAATGTACATAATACGTCATCTCAGAAATATAGAAAGATACTGAAAGGCCGAAACGTTGTAATAAATATGACGACAAAGATGAGGACAATAGTCCAAATAATGTACATAATACGTCATCTCAGAAATATAGAAAGATACTGAAATGCCGAAACGTTGTAATAAATATGGCGACAAAGATGAGGACAATAGTCCAAATAATGTACATAATACGTCATCTCAGAAATATAGAAAGATACTGAAATGCCGAAACGTTGTAATAAATATGGCGACAAAGATGAGGACAATAGTCCAAATAATGTACATAATACGTCATCTCAGAAATATAGAAACATACTGAAATGCCGAAACGTTGTAATAAATATGGCGACAAAGATGAGGACAATAGTCCAAATAATGTACATAATACGTCATCTCAGAAATATAGAAACATACTGAAATGCCGAAACGTTGTAATAAATATGGCGACAAAGATGAGGACAATAGTCCAAATAATGTACATAATACGTCATCTCAGAAATATAGAAACATACTGAAATGCCGAAACGTTGTAATAAATATGGCGACAAAGATGAGGACAATAGTCCAAATAATGTACATAATACGTCATCTCAGAAATATAGACAGATACTGAAAGGCCGAAACGTTGTAATAAATATGACGACAAAGATGAGGACAATAGTCCAAATAATGTACATAATACGTCATCTCAGAAATATAGAAAGATACTGAAATGCCGAAACGTTGTAATAAATATGGCGACAAAGATGAGGACAATAGTCCAAATAATGTACATAATACGTCATCTCAGAAATATAGAAACATACTGAAATGCCGAAACGTTGTAATAAATATGGCGACAAAGATGAGGACAATAGTCCAAATAATGTACATAATACGTCATCTCAGAAATATAGAAACATACTGAAATGCCGAAACGTTGTAATAAATATGGCGACAAAGATGAGGACAATAGTCCAAATAATGTACATAATACGTCATCTCAGAAATATAGACAGATACTGAAAGGCCGAAACGTTGTAATAAATATGACGACAAAGATGAGGACAATAGTCCAAATAATGTACATAATACGTCATCTCAGAAATATAGAAAGATACTGAAATGCCGAAACGTTGTAATAAATATGGCGACAAAGATGAGGACAATAGTCCAAATAATGTACATAATACGTCATCTCAGAAATATAGAAACATACTGAAATGCCGAAACGTTGTAATAAATATGGCGACAAAGATGAGGACAATAGTCCAAATAATGTACATAATACGTCATCTCAGAAATATAGAAACATACTGAAATGCCGAAACGTTGTAATAAATATGGCGACAAAGATGAGGACAATAGTCCAAATAATGTACATAATACGTCATCTCAGAAATATAGACAGATACTGAAAGGCCGAAACGTTGTAATAAATATGGCGACAAAGATGAGGACAATAGTCCAAATAATGTACATAATACGTCATCTCTGAAATATAGAAAGATACTGAAATGCCGAAACGTTGTAATAAATATGGCGACAAAGATGAGGACAATAGTCCAAATAATGTACATAATACCTCATCACAGAAATATAGACAGATACTGAAAGGCCGAAACGTTGTAATATATATGGCGACAAAGATGAGGACAATAGTCCAAATAATGTACATAATACGTCATCTCAGAAATATAGACAGATACTGAAAGGCCGAAACGTTGTAATTAATATGGCGACAAAGATGAGGACAATAGTCCAAATAATGTACATAATACGTCATCTCAGAAATATAGAAAGATACTGAAAGGCCGAAACGTTGTAATAAATATGGCGACAAAGATGAGGACAATAGTCCAAATAATGTACATAATACGTCATCTCAGAAAAATAGACAGATACTGAAAGGCCGAAACGTTGTAATAAATATGACGACAAAGATGAGGACAATAGTCCAAATAATGTACATAATACGTCATCTCAGAAATATAGAAAGATACTGAAATGCCGAAACGTTGTAATAAATATGGCGACAAAGATGAGGAAAATAGTCCAAATAATGTACATAATACGTCATCTCAGAAATATAGAAACATACTGAAAGGCCGAAACGTTGTAATAAATATGGCGACAAAGATGAGGACAATAGTCCAAATAATGTACATAATACGTCATCTCAGAAATATAGAAACATACTGAAATGCCGAAACGTTGTAATAAATATGGCGACCAAGATGAGGACAATAGTCCAAATAATGTACATAATACGTCATCTCAGAAATATAGACAGATACTGAAAGGCCGAAACGTTGTAATAAATATGGCGACAAAGATGAGGACAATAGTCCAAATAATGTACATAATACGTCATCTCTGAAATATAGAAAGATACTGAAATGCCGAAACGTTGTAATAAATATGGCGACAAAGATGAGGACAATAGTCCAAATAATGTACATAATACCTCATCATAGAAATATAGACAGATACTGAAAGGCCGAAACGTTGTAATATATATGGCGACAAAGATGTGGACAATAGTCCAAATAATGTACATAATACGTCATCTCAGAAATATAGACAGATACTGAAAGGCCGAAACGTTGTAATTAATATGGCGACAAAGATGAGGACAATAGTCCAAATAATGTACATAATACGTCATCTCAGAAATATAGAAAGATACTGAAAGGCCGAAACGTTGTAATAAATATGGCGACAAAGATGAGGACAATAGTCCAAATAATGTACATAATACGTCATCTCAGAAATATAGACAGATACTGAAAGGCCGAAACGTTGTAATAAATATGACGACAAAGATGAGGACAATAGTCCAAATAATGTACATAATACGTCATCTCAGAAATATAGAAAGATACTGAAATGCCGAAACGTTGTAATAAATATGGCGACAAAGATGAGGACAATAGTCCAAATAATGTACATAATACGTCATCTCAGAAATATAGAAAGATACTGAAAGGCCGAAACGTTGTAATAAATATGGCGACAAAGATGAGGACAATAGTCCAAATAATGTACATAATACGTCATCTCAGAAATATAGAAACATACTGAAATGCCGAAACGTTGTAATAAATATGGCGACAAAGATGAGGACAATAGTCCAAATAATGTACATAATACGTCATCTCAGAAATATAGACAGATACTGAAAGGCCGAAACGTTGTAATTAATATGGCGACAAAGATGAGGACAATAGTCCAAATAATGTACATAATACGTCATCTCAGAAATATAGAAAGATACTGAAAGGCCGAAACGTTGTAATAAATATGGCGACAAAGATGAGGACAATAGTCCAAATAATGTACATAATACGTCATCTCAGAAATATAGACAGATACTGAAAGGCCGAAACGTTGTAATAAATATGACGACAAAGATGAGGACAATAGTCCAAATAATGTACATAATACGTCATCTCAGAAATATAGAAAGATACTGAAATGCCGAAACGTTGTAATAAATATGGCGACAAAGATGAGGACAATAGTCCAAATAATGTACATAATACGTCATCTCAGAAATATAGAAAGATACTGAAAGGCCGAAACGTTGTAATAAATATGGCGACAAAGATGAGGACAATAGTCCAAATAATGTACATAATACGTCATCTCAGAAATATAGAAACATACTGAAATGCCGAAACGTTGTAATAAATATGGCGACAAAGATGAGGACAATAGTCCAAATAATGTACATAATACGTCATCTCAGAAATATAGAAACATACTGAAATGCCGAAACGTTGTAATAAATATGGCGACAAAGATGAGGACAATAGTCCAAATAATGTACATAATACGTCATCTCAGAAATATAGAAAGATACTGAAATGCCGAAACGTTGTAATAAATATGGCGACAAAGATGAGGACAATAGTCCAAATAATGTACATAATACGTCATCTCAGAAATATAGAAAGATACTGAAATGCCGAAAAGTTGTAATAAATATGGCGACAAAGATGAGGACAATAGTCCAAATAATGTACATAATACGTCATCTCAGAAATATAGACAGATACTGAAAGGCCGAAACGTTGTAATAAATATGGCGACAAAGATGAAGACAATAGTCCAAATAATGTACATAATACGTCATCTCAGAAATATAGAAAGATACTGAAAGGCCGAAACGTTGTAATAAATATGGCGACAAAGATGAGGACAATAGTCCAAATAATGTACATAATACGTCATCTCAGAAATATAGAAAGATACTGAAAGGCCGAAACGTTGTAATAAATATGGCGACAAAGATGAGGACAATAGTCCAAATAATGTACATAATACGTCATCTCAGAAATATAGAAAGATACTGAAATACCGAAACGTTGTAATAAATATGGCGACAAAGATGAGGACAATAGTCCAAATAATGTACATAATACGTCATCTCAGAAATATAGAAAGATACTGAAAGGCCGAAACGTTGTAATAAATATGGCGACAAAGATGAGGACAATAGTCCAAATAATGTACATAATACGTCATCTCAGAAATATAGAAAGATACTGAAATGCCGAAACGTTGTAATAAATATGGCGACGAAGATGAGGACAATAGTCCAAATAATGTACATAATACGTCATCTCAGAAATATAGAAAGATACTGAAGAGCCGAAACGTTGTAATAAATATGGCGACAAAGATGAGGACAATAGTCCAAATAATGTACATAATACGTCATCTCAGAAATATAGAAAGATACTGAAATGCCGAAACGTTGTAATAAATATGGCGACAAAGATGAGGACAATAGTCCAAATAATATACATAATACGTCATCTCAGAAATATAGAAAGATACTGAAATGCCGAAACGTTGTAATAAATATGGCGACAAAGATGAGGACAATAGTCCAAATAATGTACATAATACGTCATCTCTGAAATATAGAAAGATACTGAAATGCCGAAACGTTGTAATAAATATGGCGACAAAGATGAGGACAATAGTCCAAATAATGTACATAATACGTCATCTCAGAAATATAGAAAGATACTGAAAGGCCGAAACGTTGCAATAAATATGGCGACAAAGATGAGGACAATAGTCCAAATAATGTACATAATACGTCATCTCAGAAATAAAAGAAAGATACTGAAAGGCCGAAACGTTGTAATAAATATGGCGACAACGATGAGGACAATAGTCCAAATAATGTACATAATACGTCATCTCAGAAATATAGACAGATACTGAAAGGCCGAAACGTTGTAATAAATATGGCGACAAAGATGAGGACAATAGTCCAAATAATGTACATAATACGTCATCTCAGAAATATAGAAAGATACTGAAAGGCCGAAACGTTGTAATAAATATGGCGACAAAGATGAGGACAATAGTCCAAATAATGTACATAATACGTCATCTCAGAAATATAGAAAGATACTGAATGGCCGAAACGTTGTAATAAATATGGCGACAAAGATGAGGACAATAGTCCAAATAATGTACATAATACGTCATCTCAGAAATATAGACAGATACTGAAAGGCCGAAACGTTGTAATAAATATGGCGACAAAGATGAGGACAATAGTCCAAATAATGTACATAATACGTCATCTCAGAAATATAGAAAGATACTGAAAGGCCGAAACGTTGTAATAAATATGGCGACAAAGATGAGGACAATAGTCCAAATAATGTACATAATACGTCATCTCAGAAATATAAACAGATACTGAAAGGCCGAAACGTTGTAATAAATATGGCGACAAAGATGAGGACAATAGTCCAAATAATGTACATAATACGTCATCTCAGAAATATAGAAAGATACTGAAAGGCCGAAACGTTGTAATAAATATGGCGACAAAGATGAGGACAATAGTCCAAATAATGTACATAATACGTCATCTCTGAAATATAGAAAGATACTGAAAGGCCGAAACGTTGTAATAAATATGGCGACAAAGATGAGGACAATAGTCCAAATAATGTACATAATACCTCATCTCAGAAATATAGACAGATACTGAAAGGCCGAAACGTTGTAATAAATATGGCGACAAAGATGAGGACAATAGTCCAAATAATGTACATAATACGTCATCTCAGAAATATAGACAGATACTGAAAGGCCGAAACGTTGTAATTAATATGGCGACAAAGATGAGGACAATAGTCCAAATAATGTACATAATACGTCATCTCAGAAATATAGAAAGATACTGAAAGGCCGAAACGTTGTAATAAATATGGCGACAAAGATGAAGACAATAGTCCAAATAATGTACATAATACGTCATCTCAGAAATACAGACAGATACTGAAAGGCCGAAACGTTGTAATAAATATGACGACAAAGATGAGGACAATAGTCCAAATAATGTACATAATACGTCATCTCAGAAATATAGAAAGATACTGAAATGCCGAAACGTTGTAATAAATATGGCGACCAAGATGAGGACAATAGTCCAAATAATGTACATAATACGTCATCTCAGAAATATAGAAAGATACTGAAAGGCCGAAACGTTGTAATAAATATGGCGACAAAGATGAGGACAATAGTCCAAATAATGTACATAATACGTCATCTCAGAAATATAGAAACATACTGAAATGCCGAAACGTTGTAATAAATATGGCGACAAAGATGAGGACAATAGTCCAAATAATGTACATAATACGTCATCTCAGAAATATAGAAACATACTGAAATGCCGAAACGTTGTAATAAATATGGCGACAAAGATGAGGACAATAGTCTAAATAATGTACATAATACGTCATCTCAGAAATATAGAAAGATACTGAAATGCCGAAACGTTGTAATAAATATGGCGACAAAGATGAGGACAATAGTCCAAATAATGTACATAATACGTCATCTCAGAAATATAGAAAGATACTGAAATGCCGAAAAGTTGTAATAAATATGGCGACAAAGATGAGGACAATAGTCCAAATAATGTACATAATACGTCATCTCAGAAATATAGACAAATACTGAAAGGCCGAAACGTTGTAATAAATATGGCGACAAAGATGAAGACAATAGTCCAAATAATGTACATAATACGTCATCTCAGAAATATAGAAAGATACTGAAAGGCCGAAACGTTGTAATAAATATGGCGACAAAGATGAGGACAATAGTCCAAATAATGTACATAATACGTCATCTCAGAAATATAGAAAGATACTGAAAGGCCGAAACGTTGTAATAAATATGGCGACAAAGATGAGGACAATAGTCCAAATAATGTACATAATACGTCATCTCAGAAATATAGAAAGATACTGAAATACCGAAACGTTGTAATAAATATGGCGACAAAGATGAGGACAATAGTCCAAATAATGTACATAATACGTCATCTCAGAAATATAGAAAGATACTGAAAGGCCGAAACGTTGTAATAAATATGGCGACAAAGATGAGGACAATAGTCCAAATAATGTACATAATACGTCATCTCAGAAATATAGAAAGATACTGAAATGCCGAAACGTTGTAATTAATATGGCGACAAAGATGAGGACAATAGTCCAAATAATGTACATAATACGTCATCTCAGAAATATAGAAAGATACTGAAAGGCCGAAACGTTGTAATAAATATGGCGACAAAGATGAAGACAATAGTCCAAATAATGTACATAATACGTCATCTCAGAAATACAGACAGATACTGAAAGGCCGAAACGTTGTAATAAATATGACGACAAAGATGAGGACAATAGTCCAAATAATGTACATAATACGTCATCTCAGAAATATAGAAAGATACTGAAATGCCGAAACGTTGTAATAAATATGGCGACCAAGATGAGGACAATAGTCCAAATAATGTACATAATACGTCATCTCAGAAATATAGAAAGATACTGAAAGGCCGAAACGTTGTAATAAATATGGCGACAAAGATGAGGACAATAGTCCAAATAATGTACATAATACGTCATCTCAGAAATATAGAAACATACTGAAATGCCGAAACGTTGTAATAAATATGGCGACAAAGATGAGGACAATAGTCCAAATAATGTACATAATACGTCATCTCAGAAATATAGAAACATACTGAAATGCCGAAACGTTGTAATAAATATGGCGACAAAGATGAGGACAATAGTCCAAATAATGTACATAATACGTCATCTCAGAAATATAGAAAGATACTGAAATGCCGAAACGTTGTAATAAATATGGCGACAAAGATGAGGACAATAGTCCAAATAATGTACATAATACGTCATCTCAGAAATATAGAAAGATACTGAAATGCCGAAAAGTTGTAATAAATATGGCGACAAAGATGAGGACAATAGTCCAAATAATGTACATAATACGTCATCTCAGAAATATAGACAAATACTGAAAGGCCGAAACGTTGTAATAAATATGGCGACAAAGATGAAGACAATAGTCCAAATAATGTACATAATACGTCATCTCAGAAATATAGAAAGATACTGAAAGGCCGAAACGTTGTAATAAATATGGCGACAAAGATGAGGACAATAGTCCAAATAATGTACATAATACGTCATCTCAGAAATATAGAAAGATACTGAAAGGCCGAAACGTTGTAATAAATATGGCGACAAAGATGAGGACAATAGTCCAAATAATGTACATAATACGTCATCTCAGAAATATAGAAAGATACTGAAATACCGAAACGTTGTAATAAATATGGCGACAAAGATGAGGACAATAGTCCAAATAATGTACATAATACGTCATCTCAGAAATATAGAAAGATACTGAAAGGCCGAAACGTTGTAATAAATATGGCGACAAAGATGAGGACAATAGTCCAAATAATGTACATAATACGTCATCTCAGAAATATAGAAAGATACTGAAATGCCGAAACGTTGTAATAAATATGGCGACGAAGATGAGGACAATAGTCCAAATAATGTACATAATACGTCATCTCAGAAATATAGAAAGATACTGAAGAGCCGAAACGTTGTAATAAATATGGCGACAAAGATGAGGACAATAGTCCAAATAATGTACATAATACGTCATCTCAGAAATATAGAAAGATACTGAAATGCCGAAACGTTGTAATAAATATGGCGACAAAGATGAGGACAATAGTCCAAATAATGTACATAATACGTCATCTCAGAAATATAGAAAGATACTGAAATGCCGAAACGTTGTAATAAATATGGCGACAAAGATGAGGACAATAGTCCAAATAATGTACATAATACGTCATCTCTGAAATATAGAAAGATACTGAAATGCCGAAACGTTGTAATAAATATGGCGACAAAGATGAGGACAATAGTCCAAATAATGTACATAATACGTCATCTCAGAAATATAGAAAGATACTGAAAGGCCGAAACGTTGCAATAAATATGGCGACAAAGATGAGGACAATAGTCCAAATAATGTACATAATACGTCATCTCAGAAATAAAAGAAAGATACTGAAAGGCCGAAACGTTGTAATAAATATGGCGACAAAGATGAGGACAATAGTCCAAATAATGTACATAATACGTCATCTCAGAAATATAGACAGATACTGAAAGGCCGAAACGTTGTAATAAATATGACGACAAAGATGAGGACAATAGTCCAAATAATGTACATAATACGTCATCTCAGAAATATAGAAAGATACTGAAAGGCCGAAACGTTGTAATAAATATGGCGACAAAGATGAGGACAATAGTCCAAATAATGTACATAATACGTCATCTCAGAAATATAGAAAGATACTGAATGGCCGAAACGTTGTAATAAATATGGCGACAAAGATGAGGACAATAGTCCAAATAATGTACATAATACGTCATCTCAGAAATATAGACAGATACTGAAAGGCCGAAACGTTGTAATAAATATGGCGACAAAGATGAGGACAATAGTCCAAATAATGTACATAATACGTCATCTCAGAAATATAGAAAGATACTGAAAGGCCGAAACGTTGTAATAAATATGGCGACAAAGATGAGGACAATAGTCCAAATAATGTACATAATACGTCATCTCAGAAATATAAACAGATACTGAAAGGCCGAAACGTTGTAATAAATATGGCGACAAAGATGAGGACAATAGTCCAAATAATGTACATAATACGTCATCTCAGAAATATAGAAAGATACTGAAAGGCCGAAACGTTGTAATAAATATGGCGACAAAGATGAGGACAATAGTCCAAATAATGTACATAATACGTCATCTCAGAAATATAGACAGATACTGAAATGCCGAAACGTTGTAATAAATATGGCGAAAAAGATGAGGACAATAGTCCAAATAATGTACATAATACGTCATCTCAGAAATATAGAAAGATACTGAAATGCCGAAACGTTGTAATAAATATGGCGACAAAGATGAGGACAATAGTCCAAATAATGTACATAATACGTCATCTCAGAAATATAGAAAGATACTGAAAGGCCGAAACGTTGTAATAAATATGGCGACAAAGATGAGGACAATAGTCCAAATAATGTACATAATACGTCATCTCAGAAATATAGAAAGATACTGAAATGCCGAAACGTTGTAATAAATATGGCGACGAAGATGAGGACAATAGTCCAAATAATGTACATAATACGTCATCTCAGAAATATAGAAAGATACTGAAGAGCCGAAACGTTGTAATAAATATGGCGACAAAGATGAGGACAATAGTCCAAATAATGTACATAATACGTCATCTCAGAAATATAGAAAGATACTGAAATGCCGAAACGTTGTAATAAATATGGCGACAAAGATGAGGACAATAGTCCAAATAATGTACATAATACGTCATCTCAGAAATATAGAAAGATACTGAAATGCCGAAACGTTGTAATAAATATGGCGACAAAGATGAGGACAATAGTCCAAATAATGTACATAATACGTCATCTCTGAAATATAGAAAGATACTGAAATGCCGAAACGTTGTAATAAATATGGCGACAAAGATGAGGACAATAGTCCAAATAATGTACATAATACGTCATCTCAGAAATATAGAAAGATACTGAAAGGCCGAAACGTTGCAATAAATATGGCGACAAAGATGAGGACAATAGTCCAAATAATGTACATAATACGTCATCTCAGAAATAAAAGAAAGATACTGAAAGGCCGAAACGTTGTAATAAATATGGCGACAAAGATGAGGACAATAGTCCAAATAATGTACATAATACGTCATCTCAGAAATATAGACAGATACTGAAAGGCCGAAACGTTGTAATAAATATGACGACAAAGATGAGGACAATAGTCCAAATAATGTACATAATACGTCATCTCAGAAATATAGAAAGATACTGAAAGGCCGAAACGTTGTAATAAATATGGCGACAAAGATGAGGACAATAGTCCAAATAATGTACATAATACGTCATCTCAGAAATATAGAAAGATACTGAATGGCCGAAACGTTGTAATAAATATGGCGACAAAGATGAGGACAATAGTCCAAATAATGTACATAATACGTCATCTCAGAAATATAGACAGATACTGAAAGGCCGAAACGTTGTAATAAATATGGCGACAAAGATGAGGACAATAGTCCAAATAATGTACATAATACGTCATCTCAGAAATATAGAAAGATGCTGAAAGGCCGAAACGTTGTAATAAATATGGCGACAAAGATGAGGACAATAGTCCAAATAATGTACATAATACGTCATCTCAGAAATATAAACAGATACTGAAAGGCCGAAACGTTGTAATAAATATGGCGACAAAGATGAGGACAATAGTCCAAATAATGTACATAATACGTCATCTCAGAAATATAGAAAGATACTGAAAGGCCGAAACGTTGTAATAAATATGGCGACAAAGATGAGGACAATAGTCCAAATAATGTACATAATACGTCATCTCAGAAATATAGACAGATACTGAAAGGCCGAAACGTTGTAATAAATATGACGACAAAGATGAGGACAATAGTCCAAATAATGTACATAATACGTCATCTCAGAAATATAGAAAGATACTGAAAGGCCGAAACGTTGTAATAAATATGGCGACAAAGATGAGGACAATAGTCCAAATAATGTACATAATACGTCATCTCAGAAATATAGACAGATACTGAAAGGCCGAAACGTTGTAATAAATATGGCGACAAAGATGAGGACAATAGTCCAAATAATGTACATAATACGTCATCTCTGAAATATAGAAAGATACTGAAATGCCGAAACGTTGTAATAAATATGGCGACAAAGATGAGGACAATAGTCCAAATAATGTACATAATACGTCATCTCAGAAATATAGAAAGATACTGAAAGGCGGAAACGTTGTAATAAATATGGCAACAAAGATGAGGACAATAGTCCAAATAATGTACATAATACGTCATCTCTGAAATATAGAAAGATATTGAAATGCCGAAACGTTGTAATAAATATGGCGACAAAGATGAGGACAATAGTCCAAATAATGTACATAATACGTCATCTCAGAAATATAGAAAGATACTGAAATGCCGAAACGTTGTAATAAATATGGCGACAAAGATGAGGACAATAGTCCAAATAATGTACATAATACGTCATCTCAGAAATATAGAAAGATACTGAAATGCCGAAACGTTGTAATAAATATGGCGACAAAGATGAGGACAATAGTCCAAATAATGTACATAATACGTCATCTCAGAAATATAGAAAGATACTGAAAGGCCGAAACGTTGTAATAAATATGGCGACAAAGATGAGGACAATAGTCCAAATAATGTACATAATACGTCATCTCAGAAATATAGACAGATACTGAAAGGCCGAAACGTTGTAATAAATATGACGACAAAGATGAGGACAATAGTCCAAATAATGTACATAATACGTCATCTCAGAAATATAGAAAGATACTGAAATGCCGAAACGTTGTAATAAATATGGCGACAAAGATGAGGACAATAGTCCAAATAATGTACATAATACGTCATCTCAGAAATATAGAAAGATACTGAAAGGCCGAAACGTTGTAATAAATATGGCGACAAAGATGAGGACAATAGTCCAAATAATATACATAATACGTCATCTCAGAAATATAGAAAGATACTGAAAGGCCGAAACGTTGTAATAAATATGACGACAAAGATGAGGACAATAGTCCAAATAATGTACATAATACGTCATCTCAGAAATATAGAAAGATACTGAAATGCCGAAACGTTGTAATAAATATGGCGACAAAGATGAGGACAATAGTCCAAATAATGTACATAATACGTCATCTCAGAAATATAGAAAGATACTGAAAGGCCGAAACGTTGTAATAAATATGGCGACAAAAATGAGGACAATAGTCCAAATAATGTACATAATACGCCATCTCAGAAATATAAAAAGATACTGAAAGGCCGAAACGTTGTAATAAATATGGCGACAAAGATGAGGACAATAGTCCAAATAATGTACATAATACGTCATCTCAGAAATATAGACAGATAATGAAAGGCCGAAACGTTGTATTAAATATGGCGACAAAGATGAGGACAATAGTCCAAATAATGTACATAATACGTCATCTGAGAAATATAGAAAGATACTGAAATGCCGAAACGTTGTAATAAATATGGCGACAAAGATGAGGACAATAGTCCAAATAATGTACATAATACGTCATCTCAGAAATATAGAAAGATACTGAAATGCCGAAACGTTGTAATAAATATGGCGACAAAGATGAGGACAATAGTCCAAATAATGTACATAATACGTCATCTCAGAAATATAGAAAGATACTGAAAGGCCGAAACGTTGTAATAAATATGGCGACAAAGATGAGGACAATAGTCCAAATAATGTACATAATACGTCATCTGAGAAATATAGACAGATAATGAAAGGCCGAAACGTTGTAATAAATATGGCGACAAAGATGAGGACAATAGTCCAAATAATGTACATAATACGTCATCTCAGAAATATAGAAAGATACTGAAATGCCGAAACGTTGTAATAAATATGGCGACAAAGATGAGGACAATAGTCCAAATAATGTACATAATACGTCATCTCAGAAATATAGAAAGATACTGAAAAGCCGAAACGTTGTAATAAATATGGCGACAAAGATGAGGACAATAGTCCAAATAATGTACATAATACGTCATCTCAGAAATATAGAAAGACACTGAAATGCCGAAACGTTGTAATAAATATGGCGACAAAGATGAGGACAATAGTCCAAATAATGTACATAATACGTCATCTCAGAAATATAGACAGATACTGAAAGGCCGAAACGTTGTAATAAATATGGCGACAAAGATGAGGACAATAGTCCAAATAATGTACATAATACGTCATCTCAGAAATATAGAAAGATACTGAAATGCCGAAACGTTGTAATAAATATGGCGACAAAGATGAGGACAATAGTCCAAAAAATGTACATAATACGTCATCTCAGAAATATAGAAAGATACTGAAATGCCGAAACGTTGTAATAAATATGGCGACAAAGATGAGGACAATAGTCCAAATAATGTACATAATACGTCATCTCAGAAATATAGAAAGATACTGAAAGGCCGAAACGTTGTAATAAATATGGCGACAAAGATGAGGACAATAGTCCAAATAATGTACATAATACGTAATCTCAGAAATATAGAAAGATACTGAAAGGCCGAAACGTTGTAATAAATATGGCGACAAAGATGAGGACAATAGTCCAAATAATGTACATAATACGTCATCTCAGAAATATAGAAAGATACTGAAAGGCCGAAACGTTGTAATAAATATGGCGAAAAAGATGAGGACAATAGTCCAAATGATGTACATAATACGTCATCTCAGAAATATAGACAGATACTGAAAGGCCGAAACGTTGTAATAAATATGGCGACAATGATGAGGACAATAGTCCAAATAATGTACATAATACGTCATCTCAGAAATATAGAAAGATACTGAAAGGCCGAAACGTTGTAATAAATATGGCGACAAAGATGAGGACAATAGTCCAAATAATGTACATAATACGTCATCTCAGAAATATAGAAAGATACTGAAAGGCCGAAACGTTGTAATAATTATGGCGACAAAGATGAGGACAATAGTCCAAATAATGTACATAATACGTCATCTCAGAAATATAGAGAGATACTGAAATGCCGAAACGTTGTAATAAATATGGCGAAAAAGATGAGGACAATAGTCCAAATAATGTACATAATACGTCATCTCAGAAATATAGAAAGATACTGAAAGGCCGAAACGTTGTAATAAATATGGCGACAAAGATGAGGACAATAGTCCAAATAATGTACATAATACGTCATCTCAGAAATATAGACAGATACTGAAAGGCCGAAACGTTGTAATAAATATGGCGACAAAGATGAGGACAATAGTCCAAATAATGTACATAATACGTCATCTCTGAAATATAGAAAGATACTGAAATGCCGAAACGTTGTAATAAATATGGCGACAAAGATGAGGACAATAGTCCAAATAATGTACATAATACGTCATCTCAGAAATATAGAAAGATACTGAAAGGCCGAAACGTTGTAATAAATATGGCGACAAAGATGAGGACAATAGTCCAAATAATGTACATAATACGTCATCTCTGAAATATAGAAAGATATTGAAATGCCGAAACGTTGTAATAAATATGGCGACAAAGATGAGGACAATAGTCCAAATAATGTACATAATACGTCATCTCAGAAATATAGAAAGATACTGAAATGCCGAAACGTTGTAATAAATATGGCGACAAAGATGAGGACAATAGTCCAAATAATGTACATAATACGTCATCTCAGAAATATAGAAAGATACTGAAATGCCGAAACGTTGTAATAAATATGGCGACAAAGATGAGGACAATAGTCCAAATAATGTACATAATACGTCCTCTCAGAAATATAGACAGATACTGAAAGGCCGAAACGTTGTAATAAATATGGCGACAAAGATGAGGACAATAGTCCAAATAATGTACATAATACGTCATCTCAGAAATATAGACAGATACTGAAAGGCCGAAACTTTGTAATAAATATGACGACAAAGATGAGGACAATAGTCCAAATAATGTACATAATACGTCATCTCAGAAATATAGAAAGATACTGAAATGCCGAAACGTTGTAATAAATATGGCGACAAAGATGAGGACAATAGTCCAAATAAAGTACATAATACGTCATCTCAGAAATATAGAAAGATACTGAAAGGCCGAAACGTTGTAATAAATATGGCGACAAAGATGAGGACAATAGTCCAAATAATGTACATAATACGCCATCTCAGAAATATAAAAAGATACTGAAAGGCCGAAACGTTGTAATAAATATGGCGACAAAGATGAGGACAATAGTCCAAATAATGTACATAATACGTCATCTCAGAAATATAGAAAGATACTGAAATGCCGAAACGTTGTAATAAATATGGCGACAAAGATGAGGACAATAGTCCAAATAATGTACATAATACGTCATCTCAGAAATATAGAAAGATACTGAAATGCCGAAACGTTGTAATAAATATGGCGACAAAGATGAGGACAATAGTCCAAATAATGTACATAATACGTCATCTCAGAAATATAAAAAGATACTGAAAGGCCGAAACGTTGTAATAAATATGGCGACAAAGATGAGGACAATAGTCCAAATAATGTACATAATACGTCATCTGAGAAATATAGACAGATAATGAAAGGCCGAAACGTTGTAATAAATATGGCGACAAAGATGAGGACAATAGTCCAAATAATGTACATAATACGTCATCTCAGAAATATAGAAAGATACTGAAAGGCCGAAACGTTGTAATAAATATGGCGACAAAGATGAGGACAATAGTCCAAATAATGTACATAATACGTCATCTCTGAAATATAGAAAGATATTGAAATCCCGAAACGTTGTAATAAATATGGCGACAAAGATGAGGACAATAGTCCAAATAATGTACATAATACGTCATCTCAGAAATATAGACAGATACTGAAAGGCCGAAACGTTGTAATAAATATGACGACAAAGATGAGGACAATAGTCCAAATAATGTACATAATACGTCATCTCAGAAATATAGAAAGATACTGAAAGGCCGAAACGTTGTAATAAATATGGCGACAAAGATGAGGACAATAGTCCAAATAATGTACATAATACGCCATCTCAGAAATATAAAAAGATACTGAAAGGCCGAAACGTTGTAATAAATATGGCGACAAAGACGAGGACAATAGTCCAAATAATGTACATAATACGTCATCTGAGAAATATAGACAGATAATGAAAGGCCGAAACGTTGTAATAAATATGGCGACAAAGATGAGAACAATAGTCCAAATAATGTACATAATACGTCATCTCAGAAATATAGAAAGATACTGAAATGCCGAAACGTTGTAATAAATATGGCGACAAAGATGAGGACAATAGTCCAAATAATGTACATAATACGTCATCTCAGAAATATAGAAAGATACTGAAAAGCCGAAACTTTGTAATAAATATGGCGACAAAGATGAGGACAATAGTCCAAATAATGTACATAATACGTCATCTCAGAAATATAGAAAGACACTGAAATGCCGAAACGTTGTAATAAATATGGCGACAAAGATGAGGACAATAGTCCAAATAATGTACATAATACGTCATCTCAGAAATATAGACAGATACTGAAAGGCCGAAACGTTGTAATAAATATGGCGACAAAGATGAGGACAATAGTCCAAATAATGTACATAATACGTCATCTCAGAAATATAGAAAGATACTGAAATGCCGAAACGTTGTAATAAATATGGCAACAAAGATGAGGACAATAGTCCAAAAAATGTACATAATACGTCATCTCAGAAATATAGAAAGATACTGAAATGCCGAAACGTTGTAATAAATATGGCGACAAAGATGAGGACAATAGTCCAAATAATGTACATAATACGTCATCTCAGAAATATAGAAAGATACTGAAAGGCCGAAACGTTGTAATAAATATGGCGACAAAGATGAGGACAATAGTCCAAATAATGTACATAATACGTCATCTCAGAAATATAGAAAGATACTGAAAGGCCGAAACGTTGTAATAAATATGGCGACAAAGATGAGGACAATAGTCCAAATAATGTACATAATACGTCATCTCAGAAATATAGACAGATACTGAAATGCCGAAACGTTGTAATAAATATGGCGACAAAGATGAGGACAATAGTCCAAATAATGTACATAATACGTCATCTCAGAAATATAGAAAGATACTGAAAAGCCGAAACTTTGTAATAAATATGGCGACAAAGATGAGGACAATAGTCCAAATAATGTACATAATACGTCATCTCAGAAATATAGAACGACACTGAAATGCCGAAACGTTGTAATAAATATGGCGACAAAGATGAGGACAATAGTCCAAATAATGTACATAATACGTCATCTCAGAAATGTAGACAGATACTGAAAGGCCGAAACGTTGTAATAAATATGGCGACAAAGATGAGTACAATAGTCCAAATAATGTACATAATACGTCATCTCAGAAATATAGAAAGATACTGAAATGCCGAAACGTTGTAATAAATATGGCGACAAAGATGAGGACAATAGTCCAAAAAATGTACATAATACGTCATCTCAGAAATATAGAAAGATACTGAAATGCCGAAACGTTGTAATAAATATGGCGATAAAGATGAGGACAATAGTCCAAATAATGTACATAATACGTCATCTCAGAAATATAGAAAGATACTGAAATGCCGAAAAGTTGTAATAAATATGGCGACAAAGATGAGGACAATAGTCCAAATAATGTACATAATACGTCATCTCAGAAATATAGACAGATACTGAACGGCCGAAACGTTGTAATAAATATGGCGACAAAGATGAAGACAATAGTCCAAATAATGCACATAATACGTCATCTCAGAAATATAGAAAGATACTGAAAGGCCGAAACGTTGTAATAAATATGGCGACAAAGATGAGGACAATAGTCCAAATAATGTACATAATACGTCATCTCAGAAATATAGAAAGATACTGAAAGGCCGAAACGTTGTAATAAATATGGCGACAAAGATGGGGACAATAGTCCAAATAATGTACATAATACGTCATCTCAGAAATATAGAAAGATACTGAAAGGCCGAAACGTTGTAATAAATATGGCGACAAAGATGAGGACAATAGTCCAAATAATGTACATAATACGTCATCTCAGAAATATAGAAAGATACTGAAAGGCCGAAACGTTGTAATAAATATGGCGAAAAAGATGAAGACAATAGTCCAAATGATGTACATAATACGTCATCTCAGAAATATAGACAGATACTGAAAGGCCGAAACGTTGTAATAAATATGGCGATAATGATGAGGACAATAGTCCAAATAATGTACATAATACGTCATCTCAGAAATATAGAAAGATACTGAAAGGCCGAAACGTTGTAATAAATATGGCGACAAAGATGAGGACAATAGTCCAAATAATGTACATAATACGTCATCTCAGAAATATAGAAAGATACTGAAATGCCGAAACGTTGTAATAAATATGGCGACAAAGATGAGGACAATAGTCCAAATAATGTACATAATACGTCATCTCAGAAATATAGAAAGATACTGAAAAGCCGAAACGTTGTAATAAATATGGCGACAAAGATGAGGACAATAGTCCAAATAATGTACATAATACGTCATCTCAGAAATATAGAAAGATACTGAAATGCCGAAACGTTGTAATAAATATGGCGACAAAGATGAGGACAATAGTCCAAATAATGTACATAATACGTCATCTCAGAAATATAGACAGATACTGAAAGGCCGAAACGTTGTAATAAATATGGCGACAAAGATGAGGACAATAGTCCAAATAATGTACATAATACGTCATCTCAGAAATATAGAAAGATACTGAAATGCCGAAACGTTGTAATAAATATGGCGACAAAGATGAGGACAATAGTCCAAATAATGTACATAATACGTCATCTCAGAAATATAGAAAGATACTGAAATGCCGAAACGTTGTAATAAATATGGCGACAAAGATGAGGACAATAGTCCAAATAATGTACATAATACGTCATCTCAGAAATATAGACAGATACTGAAAGGCCGAAACGTTGTAATAAATATGGCGACAAAGATGAGGACAATAGTCCAAATAATGTACATAATACGTCATCTCAGAAATATAGAAAGATACTGAAATGCCGAAACGTTGTAATAAATATGGCGACAAAGATGAGGACAATAGTCCAAAAAATGTACATAATACGTCATCTCAGAAATATAGAAAGATACTGAAATGCAGAAACGTTGTAATAAATATGGCGACAAAGATGAGGACAATAGTCCAAATAATGTACATAATACGTCATCTCAGAAATATAGAAAGATACTGAAATGCCGAAAAGTTGTAATAAATATGGCGACAAAGATGAGGACAATTGTCCAAATAATGTACATAATACGTCATCTCAGAAATATAGACAGTTACTGAAAGGCCGAAACGTTGTAATAAATATGGCGACAAAGATGAAGACAATAGTCCAAATAATGTACATAATACGTCATCTCAGAAATATAGAAAGATACTGAAAGGCCGAAACGTTGTAATAAATATGGTGACAAAGATGAGGACAATAGTCCAAATAATGTACATAATACGTCATCTCAGAAATATAGACAGTTACTGAAAGGCCGAAACGTTGTAAAAAATATGGCGACAAAGATGAGGACAATAGTCCAAATAATGTACATAATACGTCATCTCAGAAATATAGAAAGATACTGAAAGGCCGAAACGTTGTAATAAATATGGCGACAAAGATGAGGACAATAGTCCAAATAATGTACATAATACGTCATCTCAGAAATATAGACAGATACTGAAAGGCCGAAACGTTGTAATAAATATGGCGACAAAGATGAGGACAATAGTCCAAATAATGTACATAATACGTCATCTCTGAAATATAGAAAGATACTGAAATGCCGAAACGTTGTAATAAATATGGCGACAAAGATGAGGACAATAGTCCAAATAATGTACATAATACGTCATCTCAGAAATATAGAAAGATACTGAAATGCCGAAACGTTGTAATAAATATGGCGACAAAGATGAGGACAATAGTCCAAATAATGTACATAATACGTCATCTCAGAAATATAGAAAGATACTGAAATGCCGAAAAGTTGTAATAAATATGGCGACAAAGATGAGGACAATAGTCCAAATAATGTACATAATACGTCATCTCAGAAATATAGACAGATACTGAAAGGCCGAAACGTTGTAATAAATATGGCGACAAAGATGAAGACAATAGTCCAAATAATGTACATAATACGTCATCTCAGAAATATAGAAAGATACTGAAAGGCCGAAACGTTGTAATAAATATGGTGACAAAGATGAGGACAATAGTCCAAATAATGTACATAATACGTCATCTCAGAAATATAGAAAGTTATGATTGTAAATGTGAAGAATTAAAACCAATGACGGTTACATGACTAATAATTATTTTGTTTCAATATTAAGTCGATAATATTGTAGATTTAATGTACATGTGTATTTATGATGAGGACAATAGTCCGAATAATGTAAATAGTATAATTAATTCACTCATACTAAACCAATGAGAAAACCAACTTTTCTCCTCTACACACAAACACGTGACATTTTCACTATCGGACAAGTAAAAGTTAATACGGGCGTTAACGCAGTAGAAAAATTATTTACAGTGTAAATTTCTATTTACATTCGGACTGTTGCCATATTCACGACGTTTCGGCCTACTTCAGGTGATTGGCATTTCGAATTGAACCGTTCTTGTTCAATCTTCCGGATGTTTCAGTTACCTCTCTTTAACTATACTATCCAAGTTTTTATTTACCACTGCTGCAGCGAGGTATTGAGTTCAGTGCATTTAACCTAACGCTTTTATCCATTGTGCCATGTTTCCTTGAAAAGACCAGTGTTTTCATTTTGGAGACTTATATACTTAATGTGTCAATAACTATTTTAACCAGAGATTAGATTACAGTTTTTGTTGTTGTTGCTTGTCTCTAGCACTGCTTATTAATGTTTCCCATATTGTATTCATTTCTATGCTTGGTCGGCTCAGGAGATTTTTGTGGTTTAGCATATGGGCTGATTCCTTAAGTTTTCGCTTTTTCTAGTGATGTTCTCTTGATGATTTCAACTTCATTCCGGTGGGGGGACCTGGTCTTTCTATTTCGCCTCGTATTACAGCTTTACGATCTTCTTGCAGTCTAACCTTAAAGAGGCGGCCTGTTCCCCCTTTGCATTTCTTACTACAGCTAGACGAGATGGCGTACACACAGTCCTTAGTCAAGCTGTCCTCTATGGGGTGTCTTACTCGGAAGAGGTATCTGTTAAGTGACTAACCGATTTTGAAGGTCGTCCTGATGTTATATGGACCACAGATCTTTTATATTTTCTCCGATAATCCTTTCACATAGGGTAGGCAGACTGAAGCTGTTTTCTGAGTATTGTTATCCTCTTGTACCTTTCTATCCCAGTTTATCAGAACTGCTGCCATGTTCCCAGGGTAGTTGTTACGTTGTAGGATACTGCTCATACCGGTCATTTCTTGTTCATATATCTCTTAATTTTGTTCGATGTTGTAAGCATCGGACGATCCCTTTCTTTGCACTGTATTGGCGGTGGGAGTTGAAGATGGGATATTGTCCGGTGAATGTTGGCTCGCGGTATACGGGTGTCTTGAACCCATGCTCTGTTCGATATATTAGTACATCCATTGTGTCTGTTCTTTGGTGAATGTTCGTATGCACATGTATGTGTGTATAATGTTCATGGCGTCTCCCACAAATAGGAAAACTTACATTATAGTCGCTGAAATGAAGAAATGAAAAAGAGAACGAGGTGAGAAGTCGCCCAATATTTATAGTATATGGAGCGTGACCCCTAGTGACAATTTGGAAATTAAGGAGGAGCTAACTCCGACAGGTATACTGGCCCGTTCTCCTAGAGATGAATCCGAGTCCAGTCTGTCCCTGACTGCCAATAGTGCCTCCTCCGTGAGTACCTTGGTGAACAAATTCACCACGTCCAGGCTCAACATCTGGTTGGTTTGGATGAGAGCATTATTTCCACAAAGTGGGTGGAGTTTCGAACATATGAAGGTGACTTTCCTATTAATGGGTCAATTATATATGCAAGGAAGCGACTCAGAGGGTGGCACACAGAGTCTTGGCAGCTAACAATTGCTCTGAGCGGAATACCATCTTTGTGAATTTTAGGGAGTCCGTATGTGGGAGATAGCTTGGTGTAAAGCTTCGACAACTTCCTGTATGTCTTTGGGGGAGTCGTTCTTGTTCTTGATTAGAATCTGCGACAGTTTTGGTTCTGTTTTCATTGTTGGATCTTTCTTTACTGTAGCTACCATTTCTAATGAGGCCTTTCAGTTTTTCTGGATATTCCGATTTGTCCATCACTACAGTCGCATTGCCTTTGTCAGCTGGTAGTATGATGATGATGTTTTCATTCCTTTGTAGAGTTTGGATTGCCAGTTTCTCCAGTTTGATTTGGACGGCTTGCCTTTCTCCAGTACCTGCCTCACTTTCCGTCTTAGTTCATCCCCTCGAACCTGAAGGATGTTCATGGCTATTTTCTCGATTCGACGGTACCCGACTGATGGTTGTGGCGAAGTTGAGACCCTTGTTTAGTTCTGACTCCTCAGATGCACTCTGCTGGTGTTGACTAATATTGATTACTGCCTTCACTGGCAGGTGATGGACCCTGTGTGTCACCTTTTGATCTAATTAGTAACTCGACTCTCCGAGATTCTGTTCCCTCTGCTGTGGCCAGGTATTGAACTCACGACTCTTTGGGTCAAGTCACTTTTTGCATTACTCAACCAAAGCTTTTATAGTCTGTCTATCCTCATAGGCCATGGATAGTTGAGTTACTAAAGGGAATTAACTGAAACCGAGATATCCAAAAAAAGACATGAGACGTAGTATTAGATCAATCTACCCTCTAAACTAAATAAAGGGTTCGAAATTCCAAGGTATATCACCTGAAGAAGTTCGAAACGTCTAACGATCGAAACGTTGTGAATATGGCAATAAAGATAGGTACAACAGTCCAAACGATCTAAATAGTGTAAATACCTAATCTCAGAAATAAAGACAGTTAGTAACAGGTGATAATAATGTTAAATTTACCTTAACAAGGGACACCTCTTCGGTTGATGTCGGAGCAGCTGTTAACCAAATTATGGATAATGGAACGAATCAACAGCTTTTTTCAGTTAAATTGAATTCAGTATAGAAGAAATAACGTCCATTTTCGAAAGAATTGATAACAATTAATTTATTAATAAGTTATCTGAATTTACAGTGTTTATAGACCATCAGCCACTCGCATATGCCTTGCACGATAGCACAGACAAAAGTCGTTTCAAAGCCTATCACGCAAATTTACTCATGTGTGTCCGGGTAGAAAGAGGGAACTCGGCACTAGATAAATTAAATATTTCTTCCACTTTAAATGTTTTTGGGTTGTACTTAAACTATAGATTGATAAAAACCAACGTAAGACTGTCTATTAGAAGTATTTGACTTTTAGGTGTGAGCAAAAATCTCTTGCGTTTTCCTTTTTTAAAACTAGAAAATAATTTTTAAATAATAAATATTGTAAAGGAAAGAAATTGTTTAGATTAAAATACAAATTGCTACCCCACAATCTTTTTATTTGGTATATACGGAAGTTTCAGTAAAATAAAAATGTCATGTTTACCAATATGACAATGAATATGGGACAATTTTCTTGCAGGGGAACAAGGGAGACTCAAACATTCAACAGAAAGGAAGCTGAGAATATCATGAACAGAATATGTGAGCAACGAGGAAATGCTGAAGAAAATGCGAGCTAACAAGATACTTAGACTATAAAATCAGAAAGAGACAGTTGAAATAATGTCGTTTTTTGACGTATTTTTTAACGTCAAAAAACGACATTATTACGTCATTATTTTTGCACCAACCTAATAGAAAGAAGGAAATAGGATCAGAGTGTTTGGGCGAATGAATGGAAAAAACGCATACAAAGAGAGATATTAAAACGTCAAACATTGCTTAGAACTGCAAAGGACAATAAGTTATAGCGAGCTATCACCGTCTACATCCTGAATGAACATGACACCTAAAAAAGAAAGAAGAAAATCCAAATTGAAGCAGGTGAGTCCAAAAACAGTGAAAGGTTGTGATTGGAGATAAAATGTTGTGCGGTGCTTGCACTGACAAAAATAGGTCGCTGTTTCGCAAGTGGGAGTACAGGATACATTGGGTTGGCCAGCTCGTTTCGCTTCAGTCTTGGAAAATCCCGTGTAACTTTCTTATAAATGTACACAAGGCCGCTGCATATAAAAGTAGATTGTAACTTTGAATTGCTAAGAAAAGTCGTGCCACTATTTTCTCCTCAAAGAGCTGTTCTCTGGGTGAGTAATTAAGTTATTTGATTTTAGATTCTGGCATGTTAAAATGTTTTTAAATTCTCATTACAAGTTCAATTCTAAAGCAGTGGAATTCTTGGGGTTCATTTAAGTATATGCTGTAGTAATATTGAAAATTTAAGAATTGAAATAGTAGGTTGGTGCAAAAATAATGTCGTTTTTTGATGTATTTTTTAACGTCAAAAACCGATATTATTTTTGCACCAACCTAATAGCTGGTTAGATGTAACTGTAAATTCTATGTTAACAGTTTCTTTTCTCGCACTTGTCGCTTGTGGAACTCTCTTCCGGTGCTGTACTTTCCAGCCAACTTTAATCTGCAAAAATTTAAATGCAATGTCAGTCATTATCTACTGTCATCCTGATTACTCTTTGCCCTTCCCGATCATTATTAATCTTTCTGTTTCTAATTCTTCCACACCCTGTAATCCCTTGTGTCTTAGTTGCTTTACTGCCTTGCATTGGGTGATACCGATTAAAAAAAAAAAAAAAGAAAAATGTTATCGTGTAAAGATTTAAGAAGAATGCAACACACTCAATCACACACACACACACGTCAAAAGTAAAATCTAAAACACAGCATGTGACATAAAGAAATTTGTTTACCTAGTCTCTGTTACTAATGAGTAAATTCATCAACTTTAGAGTTGGTATCCACTGAAAGCAGAAAAATGCGAAATTTTGCAACAGGTCGTAGTCAGTCATTTAAAAAATGCCAGCTCGTCTGTACATATCTACGCAATCGAATCCTTCAGCCCAAACGCATGACAGTTTTTCGATGTTAATATGCTTGTACTTACATTTCTCTTGTAAACTGTGAGTAATGACATTTTTTAAAATATGTCTCCTTTTTAATTATTCAAATAATATGAACGTCTCTTAGGAAAAATTACACCCTCAGAAAATCAACTTACACCCACTTTTGGTACAAAAAAAATTGTACAAAAGTAAATAAATTGTAGTTTTGCATTTTTGCCATAATCATTCGAAATTTATTTACATTATTAATTGTGACTATGATTAATTACTAACGTTACTAGAAAAGGATGGACCGGTGCAAAGAACTTTAAATTCGACATTTCTGATAAGAAAGCGTTTTGTTGCAACACTTAAAAGAAAGCTCATGAACTTAGAGACGCACCTCTGTAGCGTTTGTTTAACAACTGCATTTGAAAAAAAACAAAAAAAACTTTTTGATTTTCTCTATAAATTATTTAAAAATGGAGGATGAATCAGTTGATCCTTCTGCAAAATATCGCAATTAAAGCGGCAGGATTTATGTCGACCGTGAATTGCTGGTTTTCTACATACAGCAGACATAATTTCACCTCAGAAGTATTAACGCCCCAACAACAGTTATTACATCTTGATAATGTCTTCTATGGTTGCCAACTGTTAAAAGGTGACAGCTTCTTATATAAAACTTTGTAAACGCCTTCAGTTGCATAAAAATATTTTTACTATCGTGGCACTTAATGATAGAGGGCTTGTGAAAAAAGGTAAAGCTCGAGACGTTGATTGCTTTAACACTATGTTATATTGTCTTAAGGTTACAGTGTACGAGGCAAAAATTATCTGCATGTTCATGTCGAGGGTGAAAAGAGCGTTGTCCCGAGAAGGACAGTTTTGTAGTCATTGAAATGTGCTGTCCTGAGAAGGACAATTTATCGCATATCGTCGCTGCTGTAGAGGATGACTCGCAGAAGCTGGAGACCTGCTGGAGATAGCTGGCTGGCCAGAGCAGCGGCCGATTGCAAGCTGGAGCTACGGTTGCTGATGGCGATGATGGCTGGATGCCTGGCTGGAATTGCTGCTGCTGATTGGCTGGAGCCGTCGGCCGGCTGTCTGCTGCTGGAACAGATACTACATCTTGATCTGAGGCATCTTGGTCGTGGAGTGTTATTTTTTCACTGCTTAAGGCTTTTTTTATATGCTAAATCAGTCGCTGGTCTTGGAAGGTGAAGTTTCTTACTCTGATTGTTTTTTTTTTGTTTTTTTTTTAATGTAGCAGTACCGACAGGATACGACAGATTAAACAAATACTACACTACAACTTTTTTTTATCATTCATCAACAAAAGATTAAATTAAGTATTAAGATATGGAACAAAAGTTTAATTTTCGGAATGGCCTCCAAGAAATCAATGATTTAGGAACCCTATGAATTTATGCTTTTCTATAATATAATTTTTCTATAATTTTTCTATAATTTCTATAATATACCCCACTAAATACCTATCATTCTCTATAACCGTACTTAGTAGCGTCCCTCAAGACATTTCTCTTCTTAATACCTTGTCTGATGAAAATATTAAATTATTTCTGTATATTAACTTTTGTTTTTGCAAGATTTGTTCACTAGACCTTGAAAAAAATCCATTTTATTTGGAGAAGAAAATCAAAAATGATAATATCAAAGTTCCTTGTGTACTCACTTAGAAAGCCAGGAAATTTTCATTCCGAATTATAGTCATTCCACAAATTTATTTAAAGAATGTCACAAATTTCAGTTGGATTGGACAAATAGCTATCTGTCGGTAATGCTTGTCTGTGTAGACGCATAAACTTGTGTCTGTGTCATTTTACTTGCTTGATTATTCATGATCACTTGACAAAAGACAGACGACAACCCACAAAATAGATTTAATAAAAGTTTAGATTATTCTGCAACATTCTCTTAAAAATGAAACCTAAAAAAAAACATTTTGCCCAACGAGATTATTTTCGTGGTACTGCAAATCTGAAGCATTAAAATTGATTTTGTTTGTTTAATTATTCACTGTCAACTGACAAAACACAAGCACTAAATCTGTGGAATAGTCTAAAATTTTATGAATGTCTTTGAGAAATTTCATAAAATCTTTCATTATTCCACAGAATTTTCTTAAAAAAAAAAAATTACGGCAACGACATTTCTTTCGTGGTGCTGGTGATATTAAGCGTTAAAAAGATTCTGAATTTTTCTTTTCCTTTTGATCCTTTCAAAGAAGGAATAAAAATGTTTCTATGTGATTTCCACGTTGTGAATTTTTATGTTAATTTTATCTGGCAGTTAATAAACTGCTATTTACAGGACTCTCGGAGTCTTGGGTCGGGTGTGCATCTTATTCCCTACTCCCGATCAAAAATTAAGAAATAACACCCAACACAAAAAATAACTTTCAAGAAACGTCATAAAATTCGTAATTCTGCCCTGAATTCAATTTGGCCTCTCGTTACACACATTTGTATTCTTAGAGAGAT
This sequence comes from Acanthosepion lycidas, assembly GCA_963932145.1. Taxonomy (NCBI): domain Eukaryota; kingdom Metazoa; phylum Mollusca; class Cephalopoda; order Sepiida; family Sepiidae; genus Acanthosepion; species Acanthosepion lycidas. The sequence continues at coordinate 76,547,362 of OZ010599.1, read as the reverse complement.
AGATAGATAGATAGATAGAGAGAGAGAGAGAGAGAGAAAGAGATGGTTAAAACTTTATCAGCTATAAAACATTCTACAAGTTCCAATATTATCATAATCTAAAATTGCCATATGTCTGAATCATTGGCAGGAAATAGCGTCTTCTCGTAAACTTTGACATATTGTTATACTTCAATTTCACGAAGCCAAAAAACATTCTGTTTCATTGCTCCTGTAGCTATCAATCAAAGCATGAGGGTTTATCTCCCAAAACCAGTCTTGGTGAACCTATACGAGAAAATAGAGATGACAAAATGATTTTCTTCAGTAGCCCCATGTAACGAAAAACGATCACAGTGCTCCGTATACTTCACTCCAAATCTTCACAAGAAATCCTTTCTTTTAGTCTAACGCACCTCAATTAATAGTCACTCACTACAAGGCAGAAAAAACAAACTGTATTAAGACATTTTCATATTAGCATTAATTCAAAGAACTCTTAAATTTGTGTTCTATGGTGCATACTCTACAAAAATGAACATTTTATAAGGACATTTGAATACACACTCATTTTCCTATCATCTGTAATATTATTTATGGTTTGTTTTTCTTTACGGCATATCAACCTCAATGAATTATTTGATGCCGACAAGATGAATAGAATCTGTATTCTTTATAAAGAAACAGTTTGTAGATCCGGTTTCATCGACATACTTTTGTAAAGAGTATTGTTGTCGAGAGTCTGCTTTCATTCATGTATTCTTTTCAGATACACGGTTTGTAGAGAAATTGATTTTGACATTCTAATTTGGTTGATAATTTTTGGTAGAGTCCTACTGTTTTGAGAAATGATATTATATCATCCGTTTTTACTTTCTCAAACAGCTCCTACATATTGTTTGTATTATAGGATCTTTGTCTTGAGAGAACAAGATCAGAGCACTTAGTTAATATATAGTGTAACCCGGATATAAGAGAAACCCGGATATAAGAGAGGTTTTATCTAGTTCCAAATTAGAGCCATACTTACCTAAACAAAATAGACCAAACCCGGATATAAGAGAAACCCGGATATAAGAGACGTCTTCTCCGGTCCCGGCAACTCTCTTATATCCGGGTTACACTGTATGTTTAATAGTATATGCCGTTTTACATGCTTGGCATACTGGTTTGTCTTCTTTGTTTAGCAAGTATGAGTGAGTTATTCTCTTATGGCCAATGAGTACGCGGGCCAGTACCACTTTTTCCTTACGAGATTTTCTGGGAGCTGACTTCCCTTCTTCTAGTTTGGGTTGAATTGCAGAGAGTTCATTCTGTGGGTTATCGTCCAAATTGACACCTAAAGCCGACTTGGCTGCTATTAGGTTGGTGCAAAAATAATGACATAATAATGTCGTTTTTTGACGTTAAAAAATGCGCCGAAAAACGACATTATTACGCCATTATTTTTGCACCAACCTAATAGATCTGCTTCATTATTGCCTTTAATTCCAGTATAGCTTGGAATCCAGCAGAGTTTGATGTCTTTATGCTTGTTCATAATGCTCATTTTGCATAATATTTTCATAATAAGTGGATTGTTGGATTTTTTCATTCAAAGACAATTGGATGGATAATGAGTCCGACAAGATGAGAATTTCTTTTTTGTTGGCTGGCTGAGATAATGTTGAGAGCTAGTTCGATTGCATAAGCTTCTACATTGAAAAGAGAGTTTCCCTTTGGGAGGTGCCTTTTCTTTTCTTTTTTTTTTTTTTTTTTTTGGTAATATTTTAGTTCACCTTAACACATCCTATCTTGTCCTCACATTTTGATTCGTCTGTATAGCTGGGTTTATGATTAGGGAAATTTACCAATATGTCCTGAAACTTATCCTGGAATGTGAGTGAGTGCGTTTTTTGTTCGGGAAGATTATGTAATTCTAGCAGAACTTCGAATTGCTTAATAGTTCATGGTGTAATGCTACCTGCAGTCGTCTCTTTTATATTTGAGAGTGTGGTGCCTAATTCTTCAGCAATGGATTCCATCCTGAGTTCGTAGGGTTGTATGGCATTATCTTTTTGTCGGAACAGATCGCAGTAATTCCGAGTGTCATGTGTGTCGGTTGTATTGCTGATATTCTTTTAGATTCACTTTGTCACCTTTGCTTAAGGAATGTTTCCTGAAGGCAAACAACTGCAGATGACAGGTCTAATACTAACAGAAGCACTTCATTTATATTTGCCTTTATTCCACGGCAGTTCGATTGAATTATCTTATGCATGGCTTTTTAAACGTTTTCGGACTTTAGCTTATGTGGTTTTGATTTCTTTTTCCTAGGTCTTCATTTTGGCAGTTTTAGCCATTTTCGACTTTCCACCTTCATCTTTTCTAGTTCATCAAACCAGTTTTGCGTAGGAATTTGGTCGTAGTGAATTTCCGGCTTTTGTTTGGCTGGTTTTGTTCTTTTGGGAGATAAGCTTTTCACTCTGTCTTTCCTGGGTTTTGGTGGACGGATAAGAGATTGCTTTAACCTTTGTTTATTAGGAAATTTTATATTTTTGGTAAGAGTGGTTTGTGTTTGACCTTTCGTTTTGCTATTTGCTTTTTCTTTATTTTATTTTCAGTTTTTTCATTATCCTTCTTTTGATGTTCAGCCTGCACAATTTCCTTTTACGTTTTGCTGATGTAATCAAATCATCATATAATGAAATATCAGAAGATGAAGGAATTATCACAAGCAGACGACAGATGTTATTATATATTATATACTTTCTGAACATCTGGAGCAAATGATATCACCAATTGAAAATCAATATGGCCAAGGTTACAGAAGTAACGTGCAAGGTTATAGGATTTTTTTTTATATATATAACGATGTGGAAGTGACTTTGAAGTTCCTTTCAATTCTCGTCTGGTGGTGGTCAAATTTTTTCTGCGTTGTTTTCTTTCTGGACCGGGGCGACCTGGGTTCATGCAGCAGATGTTCGTCAACTCCAAAAATTAAATTCAATGCCCCACTTAAATAACCTACAGGTAGGCTTCAAATACACTTCTCAGAATTTGGAGGGAAACACTTTTATTGGTTTTAGATAAAAAAAAAAATAATAAATAGATATTTTACTACAAATGAAAATGTACCAAAAATATTTTCGAAATTCAAAAATTAAGCAAGAGCCCAACGCAGCGTCTGCTTTCTCTCTGAAAGGCAGATGATTAACCCTCAAGCAGCTTAAATATAAGGCAAAGAAGATGGCACACATAAGAAGTCCCTGAATGTGCATTTTTTGTGGCCTGCATTGCGTATTCGTTAAAATTGATAGTGATGCAGTTTGGTTCAACAAATCTATAATTATTTCTCTTCGTTGACTAAACGTTGGCAAATTTCATAGTAAAACTCGTCCTGAAGTAACTGTTAGTGCTAAACCATTGAGTGAAACTAAATGGACGAATCGGTTCGATGCTTTAAAATTACTTTAATAAGGATCAATGATGAGACAATCTTAAAAATTTCATCTGGAAATAATTCACGAATTGAAGCTAAGGCCTTTGATGATGCATTTAGTAAGTTCAAGTTTGTGATATCCTTTGTTACATGATACGACATATTTTCTGTTGAGGGGTCCACCCCTTTTTACACAAATGGACTCACCCAGTATATACATATACTACTGCTACGGAAAGACCCGAGAGTAAGACGAAAGCAAGACCGAAGAGTCGAGTCCAGAGTGAGTAAAAGGTAGACTCAGTAAGAAGTCATACAGCGATACTTCAATACCAAAGACTGTATATATATATATATTGCTACTAAACCGTATTCCTGGAACTAGTAATCTGCTTTACCAGTTTGTATTATTACGTTAATACATTATTTTCATATATTTATTCTTGACGTTTGTTATTTATTGATACCGGATTTCAACCCGGAATCCACATTTTCGCAGTCAAGATCCTGAATAAACCGGTACAAAATAAGAAAACCGATTCAAATTCAGCTTCAATCAACTGCAGATAACTAAGAATTATCCTGTGGGATTCAGTTATGATGAGGGTTTTCACAAATTTAACAAATGCTGCTGAGATTGCAGTGGAAATATTATTAAATATTGAGAAAAAAAACCTAGTTAGAAACAAGATAAATAAACGATAGTTTAATCATGTGTCCAATGAGTCAACACGTCATTTAAAGCCGAATTTTCTAGTAGTTTTTTACAATACTGTTTTAGACATAGTTATATAAGATGTTGAAGAGAGATTCTCATAGCTACAACAATATAATATAGCATTTACTTTCCTGTGTAACATATCTAGTATATAGGAAAATCTATTGAAAGGATATTTCGGTAGGAAAAATGATATAAACGAGCAGAGTTCAAATTCTGGGTTAGTCTGTTGCATTCACTTTCGCGTAAATGCTGTTCGGAAAAGGCATGACCATAACTTACCCCACTACTAGCTGTGGGTTTATCAGAAGGGTGGAGGATCTGGCCTTAAATGACAGTGCGAACATACAACAGGCCATCTCTTTGTTTTTCACCGATCGGACAAAATCGATGCCCCTCTTTGGGTTTCACTCTTTGTTTGCATTGTTGTGGACAAAGACTGGAAAAAGCCCGTTGCACGTTCACAAAGAACGGAAGAAGAAAGAAAAAGATGCATCCGGTTTTCAATAATTTGGTGTTTTATTTGAAAGGGGTTGCCCGGTCGGAGATAAAATTGATTCTGGCAGTCGGTAGGTGGGACATAAAACCGTCTCTTCTTGATTCCGCCAAGCGAATGCTACCGACAAGACTAGTTGGGTGAATAGCTTCTCTCTTTGTTCCGCTCTAATCTTACAGGGAGAAATGGGTAAATTATCACCGTTTTCTATTTTCTTTTCACGGTTGCGCGTTGTTTTTCATTTTGTCGGCTTCACCGTATAGCAGGGTCAGTTGGGCAACATCTGTGAGAAAAAGAGCAACATGACGCAATTCACTCTGCCAGAAATTTTGAAACGGTATGCTGCACTGCTTGGCATTCACACCGGAAACTCCAACACGAACATCTCAGAGTGATTGGGTGTCAATATGAGTGCAGTGCAGAGGATTCGGAAAGAGTTGGATGAGTCTAATAATGATTAATGATGAAGGTACTGCAGCTCGGAAAACACACTCTGATCGTTCTGATGAAGAAAGAACTCCCGAATTTGTTTTTGAGGGGCTCAGACTCAACATGGAGACCTACATATAGTGCCTTGAGCAGTTAGTGCTACCTTGCATCAAAAGGGTGGCTGCTAGAAGAGACTGTCTGGCACCATGTCACACGAGAAGGTGAACCCACTCATGGCAGTCGGGCAATTTCTGCGACTACATCACCCCTTACATCTGGCCACCTAACTCCCCAGACTGTACTCCCCTTGATTATGTGTGGTGCATAGTTGAGCTAGAGATCAACAAAACTCCTTGTAACACTAAAGATGAACTGAAGGCAAGGATTATGGCAGCATTCACCAACTTAAACGAGTAGACCGTCCAGAAGAGTTGCAGGAGATTCAAAAGTTGTCTGGAGGCCGTGGTTGAAGCCAATGGCGATTTTATTGAATAAATTTACTCTTATAGTATTTCAAGATATTTTTGTGTAATTTGGGTAAATATATCTGTTAAAATGAGATGTCAGTGTTATTTTCATTTTTGTGTAATTTACACGACAATTTCTACTTGGCACCCTGTATTTAGATAAGGCTGCAGACGTGTGATTAAACTCCATGTTTTCATTTATTGGTTTAGTTTCTTCAAGTGCAGTGCCGTTTTAAACGAGATTTCAAAGGATATCTCCAAAAAAAAAAAAAAAATGTTCCCAACAATTCTGACTCCGATAACATAATTTATGGTCCACTTGTTGGGTGTGTGTGTGTGTAGAGGGGGACCATTGTGACACACAGTCAGTCTACGAGAAGGATATTTCTGAAATCTAGAACGAGAAACAATTGCAATATATTTCGCATGAGCTTACGGTAATTCACAGATCATAAATAAATGGAATGTTTGGAGAGCCATGATCGCCTATTCCTGAAAAAAATATTTGATTTAAAAAGTCTGAAGATAAATTTAAGGATTGTCAGAAATATCTGACTTGAAATGTTATTGATGGAAACAAAAATATTTATATCGTTCAGACTGTTGTCCTCATCTTAATTGTCATATTCATGACATTTCAGCCTTTGTACACCCTGGCCTTCTTCAGACAATACATGTTAGAAATTCGAACCGAAACTTTTATTTAGTCTACTGGAGTAGATTGTTCTAGTTCCACATGCCATGCCTTTTCTGGATATCCCAGTTAATTCCCTTTAGTAACTCAAATCTTCAAGTTTTTGTTCACCTATGATGTGGCCAGGTATTGAATTCACAACACTTTGAGTCAAGTCACTGGATTACTTCAACCAACGCGTTTACCCACTGAGCCACGTTTACTTGGGGACAGATAGGAAAAGGAACTAAATAGTTGAGACTAGTTTTGCCTGAATAACAAAAGAAATGCGATAAATAGAAGAAGATGTGGGCTAAAAAGAAGGCTGAACATAACTGAATGACTCTGAGGGTTTAAATGGAAAGTGTTATAGCTAATGGGAATTAGGTCTAAAGTTTACAATAATTAGCCTAATCTATTGAAAACCTGTTAACATGAAGTTAAATAGAATTAAAATTTAGTGTAGTGTGAGAACAAACAATACGTGGCTAAAAGGGTTTCACATGATGATATACAGCAAAATAAATGTACACAAATTTATTACATTAGAATAATATTAAAATAATTGTAACTTTTTAAGAGAGATCAACACTTAGAGAAAAAAGATAAGCAATTACATAACAGCGATGCTATCATTTAGCGGGTCAAAATTTATAGGATTGAGAAAGTGTGACCCGCGTGCCTTAAGCTCACAACTTACTCTGAGGTTACTGGTACTTTCTAAGGGCTAAACAAGAAGTAGTAAAATAGACGATTAAAATCTTCCTATACTAAAGTGAACAAGGAAATAAAACAATTCAAATATTATACTATGATAAGAGAACAAGAATGAAAATGCGCTTTCTTCAGACTGTTATCATGCGTATTTGTTGTTCATAGGCATTTAAGCAAAGGGGTCAGAACGAAACAGTCTGTCGATAGAAACAACAAAATGAGTATTATTTCTTATCTGGTAGTTATGTGATGTTGGAGAAATAAGAGATAGTAATACTGAGTAATATTTGAGTTTGGGGTTAAATGTAGATCAAGTATAGATCGGAATTCGACAGAATGATAGGATAAAGAATAAGCAAAGTGTATATAGTATATAGTTCCCGTGTGTTTTATTTTTTATATAGATGTGTCTAATGAGTGTCCAGATAATTTAGTTAGAAAATACAAGTGTCTGAGTTTTTTCTTACCTTAATTTATTTTGATCTTGTTTCTGATTCGTCCGCTAGACTATGATGTTCATAACCTGGTCAGGATGGTTTCTTATTAGTTGGTCGAAATATGACTTCATGGCCTAGCGATTCTGAATATACATCCACAGAAATGGTGAAACATCGGTCACCTTGTTATTATTTATTTATTTTTCTATTACGACAATAACTAAGCTACTTCAGTCAGTTATGTGCCATGCGTGATACACGCTTTAGCGATCATGTATCTTTCGATTTTCATGGATCTTTCCATTTCTTTTTACGGTAGACCAGATGCCATCCAAGGCTATAGAACCCAGTCTGTCCTGCTATTTACCCATAGCTGCAGGGAGAAGAAGAGGATTCATACCTTTCCGGAGGGTATTAGCACATAAGTGAATGTAATGAATTCGACTGGAATTCGAACTCGGCTCACCGATTCCTCAATCCGAACCGCTATACATTACTCTCCCTAAGCTACTTACAAAGTTGAAATATTTCATAAATCTGGTTTTACATGAATTCTACATATTGTACAATTTTTATTACTATTCTGTAAATGTAAGACATTTCATTTTATTTTAACCAATTTTTGTTTTATTTTGCACAATTTTCGATATTAATATTCATGTTTGCTACAATATCACTAAAGGCTAATGGTGGAAAGGAAGTACAAAATTCACTGTCAGTGTTTCAGGGGCAACCTTTTGTTCTAAGGTCAGTATGTTTTTTGTGCATACGTGAGTGTGTGAAGTTTCCATGAAATATTGCGAAACACTTACATTTGAACAGGATTTTTTTATCAGTATATTTCGTAGAATTATTAGATATTCCCGTGTGCAAGCTTGGGGCATTGTATGCTATGTACTATTCAGCGTTGAGTCCAAAGCGACATTAGAATCGCTAGTGGCTGAAAAGTCCTCCAGCAAAAAACAAGACACTCCCTTTCTCTAAGGCATCCCGTGGGTGAATCCCGTCGTTATTTCTTATTTTCTGTTGTTTCCAGGTCCACCCTGACCCGGTGTGTGTGTGGGGGGGGTAGCACCTATTAGGGTCTCAGCTATGGGAAAATAGTGAAATCCCAAACAAAAACAAAACATCACGAACGTATAAAAATATATCTTTATGGTGAAAATACCAGCAATACATTTTTATGCAACAATACCTATGTGACACTATTTAGGTCGCTAGAAAGAAAGAAGAAAAAAGAAAAGAAAAGCGAGAATTAGATTTAGGTGATAAGAAGCCATCACGAAAAGGACACTAAGCGATGTTATTCTTTTTGCCAAAGAAAGATGCTAAAAGTTTTATTCTCATTGGCGAGAAGAGTAGGGCCACGGATGTTTCGGATTTAATCTGATTTATGTTACGGGGCGGCGAATAAGATATGTCCAAACTGCCATGGCAATGGTAAACATTTCAAGTTGGACTAGCGACCTCCCGCAGAATTCTAAAGAGATAAAAATGAAATAGGTCATCCGCTGACCGAAAAACAAAAATGTCCGCTGACCACCATGAAGGAAAGATTAAGCCTTTGTCTATATGCAGAACACCATTGAGAGGAGCATCTGTTTATTGTCAGGGCTGGCTATGATAGCAAAACTATTTTATCGGAACAGTTAATTAGCAACAGAATGCAAATACGTCCAATTGACCACCCACTTGTTTGGCGAAGGCCCCGTGTGATAAAGTCCAAGTGATATTTGGCTAAGATAAGAGTCCAAGAGTTTGTTGTCGGGCAGAAGGAAAGAAAGAGAAAGAAAAGAAAAAGAAAAAAAAAGAAAAAGGAAGATAATTTTTTTTCTTTGAGCAAGATTTTTTAAACCGAGGCTAGTCTGGCCACACCCACGCCGCTGAGCGCCCATTGGCTGAATGGTGGCATGAGCATTAGGCGGAGGTAATCATGTGAAGAAGGAGGGAAGGCCTGTTGCGCCCTCCTGAAGGGATAGGTGTGAGATGCCACTGTGAGAGAGAGGGGAAATCCGTTAACACCCTCTGAGGATATGGTGAGATACCAATATGAGAACAGAAGAAGGTGGGAAGACGAAAGACTTCCAAAAATGGAAAATAATAAATTTTCCTGACCGAAAACAAAGAAGTGGATTGTGGATTTAGAATTATCAAGGAACCTCAAACCCCGACAAGCCGACCCCGGTTTTGGTCGGCGTCCATATAAGCAGAGTCGCAGCGAGTGAAAAGCAGTTCGAGTTCCAGTTGAGAGGCAGACTGAAAGATTCCACGTAAATCACGAACTCAACTTCTAACCAAGAACAATTTATTTTTGAAGAACGACTTAGACTCACGCCACCAAAACAAGTTTCACGAATATCGCCTGAAGATACACCAAGAACCAGTTTCTTAAAGAACAAACAACTTAAGATGTTAAGACTCGACTAACAAACAAAAAGTGTCACGAATCCATATAGCGGGTTGGGAAGAAGACGCAGTCCTGTATTCAGCGACCAGATATAAAATATTGTTATCCTTTTTTAACATATTTGCACTTTTCGGGTTATTATTTTAATTTCTTTTGCATATACTTGTGAGGTGTTACCCTTGTCCGGACTCAGCTTGCATTACGGTCCGGCAACTGATTGATTTCGTCTACATAAGATCAAATCACAACGTGGGTAGGTTAGACTAGAAATCAAAACAGTTACTTCGGTAACCAGACGTTGGAGGCGAGCTGGGAACGACAAGGCTGATACCGAATCTAACCAGATTCCCATCTGAATCACTAGTGACTAAAAGATTAGAACGTCACATTTGGTGCCGCGACCAATACCAAGCCAGTTGGTCGTCACAGAACAGGATAGCACGACGGACGTGGCCAGGCAGACGTCACATTTGGCGTAGCGACACCAGGGGGGACGTCACACCTAGTCACAGTAAAATTAGCAGCAATATCTAGTCACAGTAAAATTAGCAACAATACCTAGTCATAGTAAAATTAGCATTTACATTTTCTCTATAGCTGACGGCATGCAATTGCATTCAAAATATATTTAGGTGAAACCATAAACTTGTCCAAATTATTTACATTTTCAGGAATTAAATAACCTATACAGCGGGGCTGACCAAATTTGCTTAATGTAAGAGTCACGTACAATAAAGTTCAGATGTCTGAGAACCGCAAGACATGAACAAAATTTACACATCTGTTTGTGTAACATATACATGTGACCATTATCATTCCCCCGCGCCACCTGCCCGGCACTCCCAAATCTTTCATCCCCTAACCCATGACCTCAGTCTTCTGACGTTGCTCTGTAACTCTTGCTCTGTAAATCTTTTTAATCCTTCTCTCTTCAACCATTCATTCCGTTAAAGAACAATGTCTCACTCAGATCTAGCATTAAAATTCTTAGATATTTTTTACTAACCATGAAAATTAAACTCAAGTTTTAATCCAATGGGGTCTCAATTCATACCCAGTAAATAATTATAAAGCTTGAAATTTTTCTTATTTCATTTTTACATGAAAAAAGGGGCTCATATTTCCAAAAGCTACATATTAAGGGTCCACAAGGACGTAACATCGGATTTGTCACTAGCTCATTTTGACCCTAAATTAAAGATTGTTGTTGCATCAGATGCAAGTGATTCGGGTATCGGAACACAAATATGAGGACGGAACAATGGTTCATGCTTCAAGATCATTGATTGCAGCTGAAAGAAGCTACATCCAGATTGAAAAGCAAGCATTGGCAATCATATTTGCCAAGTTTCACAAATTCATTCATGGTAGAGAATTCATACTGCAGACAGACCATCGTCCATTATTGTCGAGACGTATGTGGCTCCTGAGCCGCGTTTTGGTCGATCCTGCCATAGAGGTTGCATATGCCGCTAAGCAAAATCAAACCAACTATCTAGCGTCATTAACAGTTCTTTCGTAGACAAGTGGGATAATCAAATAAAAATTTAAGAAAAATTATTAAGAATAATGTTTTTTTTTTTTGTTTGTTGTTTTTTTTTTTTTTATAGATGATGAATTTGCAAATAGAACAACTATTGAGTAAAACTGCAAATAATTTGATTTCCTATTTTTATATCTAAGGAAGATGCACTTATTGTTTCTTGTCTATAAGTTCTGGTAAAAATTGTAACAAAAGAGTAACCATAATTTCGTTTTCTCTCTTAAGATTTACAACGAGCTTCTTTTTCATCTAAGGACATTATCACCAAAAATTGGAATTGATATGAAATTGACGATTAAATTAAAATTTATTAATTGATATTAAATTGAAGATATATTGTTAATCATCAAAATATTTTCTTTAATTTTCTATGAATTAACGCCAATGTTAACGTTCTCGAAGTTTTCGAAGCCTTTTTTGTGAAAACGACTCCGGTTTTCGACACAATAAAGTTGTTAATGAAATCTGCGGCCGAATCCTGGTAAAGTCGGGATCTTGAATGGCGTATAGGATTTTTGGTTTGGTAAAAAAGAACCCTACGAAAAAATAATTAAAAGAAATCTTTGAGGTAACATTAATTCATATGGATACGCAACAAAGACAACACAATGCGAGTTTAAAAACATACAAAAAATGAATGAATTATACAAATTAAGTGCTTTGCGTGCCAAATGATGGCCAATAACATGTATGTAAATTATCAATGGAAATGAAATATGTCTTTTTACAATTAAAAATTATAATGCTGCATAAAGTCATCGGAAAAGAAAACGACATAAAATGAAGAAAAGAAGAAAATACTTTTCTGAATAGTTCCAAAGAATAATTTGGTACAATTTTCGAGGCAAAGTTTGTGGTAACAGCGAAGAATAGAACAAGCACACCAGACTTTTCTTTGATGTGCGAGCGACTTTGATGTTCCTTTCAATTCTCGTCAAGTGGTTGTCAACATTCTTCTGGATTATTTTCTTTCTGGACCGTGAATTAAATCCAAGCCCCTCCCCTTAAATAATCTACAGAGAAGCTCCAAATACACTTTCTCGGAATTTGAAGGGAAACGCTTTTTGTTTGTTTTGGATGAAACACAAACGCAACTGTTTTACCACAAATCAAAATGTAGCAAAAATCAAAATTAAAAAATTAAGCAAGTGCCCAACGCGGACACTGAAAACTTCAGTCACTTCAGACGCTGTATAAGGTATACAGGGATCGGAAGATACAATCAGAAAAAGAAGAAAAGATTCTAAAATCGAATGTGGCTAAAGTGTTGCTAAAAATTAGAAGCAAATTGTTAAAAATTGGGCGACACATAATGAGGAAAGAAGGATTAGAGAATTTAACACACACAGAAGACATCAAAGCTCAAGAGTAGTTGAAGAAAGCAGCAAGTAAACTATTTGACAAGTTTGGCCAAATATAAACCGGAACAAGCTCCGGAAAAAAAGAAAGATGACGCCGTAAAAGATCGAGTAGCGTTGAAAGCAACAAAGCTGAGCGTGACAAGGTGCAGTGGAGATTCATGATAACTCCTAAAAGATCAACACACACACACACACACACACACACACACACACACACACACACACACGGGAACACACACAAACACGGGAACACACACACGGGAACACACACACACACTGGAACACACACACACACACGGGCACACACACACGGGCACACACACACATTTTAGGCTTGACCAAAAAAGTGAAAAAAAAGCAAGTTATTTTTATTTTGATCATTTTCTTTTTTTCGTTTTGTTTTGCTTTTTCTTATTTTGTTTATTACTGAACGCATGTCTGTGACAATTCGTTGATTTGCGAAGAGATAACCTTTGACCTTTGATGACGTAATCGGTTGCTTATATTTCTATTTTTCATTCATTATCTTCTCTTTTGTCAACTTTCCTCAAATTTCCTTGCTTTAATTTTTTTACATTTTTCCCACTTCTATTTTTCTTTTTCTCTTTTATTTTTCTGTATTTATTCGTTTCCTCTTATCTCACAATCTACATCTTATCTTTTCTCTTTATTTTATTTACATTTCTTTAAATATCTTTGCCTTTCTGCATTTACTTTTTATATAATTATTCTTTCTTTCTTTTCTTTTCTTTTCTTTTCTTTTCTTTCTTTCTTTCTTTCTTTCTTTCTTTCTTTTGTTTTTAATTACTTTCATAATTACTTATCATTCGTCTCTATTTGAAGGATCAGCCTCAGATCTCAGCAGCTAGCTATTCAACCAACAAGAAAATGGTTCGCGGCAAGAAACCTGCGAGCGATATTAATGTCGATAATATACTCTATAACCTAAAAAGCTTTGGGTTTTACCAAATTTCTCAATTCTTACTCATCTCATCAATGGTAATTTCCGTTAACAGCAACGTGTTCATAATAGTTTTCGCAGGTGAGTCAATTATTATTTCTAAAACTTTTCAGCCATGGGAGCAAGGATTTCAAATTTAAAACAATAATTGCTAAAACCACACATTCTCTGGGATGATTACATTTAATTGTAACAATTTGTCATGTATATATTTCACACTGAAAAAAGTTTCTTAAATAAATTAAAAAAGATTTATAAAACACTTTTACATAAAACATTTATTCAATTTTTTCATGATTAAATCTAATAAAATATAATCATTTTAGTTTGTAATAAAACAATTTTAAAACTAATAATACTAGTTTTATCTACCTATATTAATAATTTGTTAGCATTATCTTTTAAAACTATTTTATTTATGGAGGTGATAGATATGAACTACTGTTCCTTTAAAAATATATATATACATATATAGATAGGTATATAATTTTGTTGGTAGAGTTGTTTTAAGTACTTATGAATCTAAAAAAAAAATGGTAAATAAAATATACAGCAATATAGAAAGCAAGGTATCTCGAAAAACCATGTTCATGTCTATATTTGTAAGCAATACACGTTTACATATTGACACTTATAAAATCCCAACCAAACAAAATGTTGCTTAACTTTGACGAACAGTCTAACACTTGAAAAACAAATTTGTTCTTTTGGTTATCATTTCTTTCTGTTGGAATTTGGTTAAATATTTCTAGTCTTAAACAAATCGATATTTATGATAGGATCTTAATTCTCAGGATTCAGTCTTATATGTTTGATGCAATCACATATTTGTTGCCAATAACGGAAGTTTAATGTTGATGATATGAATATGATGTAATGGAATATGCATACATATGTGTTCCCCCTCATTGGAATATGATTGGCTGGTGTCCGTCATAAATACCGACGGACGTGTAGGAGAGTCAGAGAGCCTTAGTTTGAGAGCTAAGTCTATAACGACGCTCATTGGACTACGCCATTGATCTACACTTCTTACCTGCGACTACGACGCGTACCAGTCGATTACTGCTACCGTATTCTACTTGGTTATAGTAGTCAAAACCACTTAGCTACTTCGTTCAAATATATCAATTTCCGGGACATATCAGAATACAAGTGATATCACTTGCTGAATGACTAAATAAAACATCTCTTCAAAAATGTATACGTTATTATTATGGGATTAGGGTGGCTATAAGCAGTTTTACAATACGAATAGAAGAAATATAAAATGTCGCTTTCATACAACGCTGAAGAAACTATTGAACATTTAATATCGGGGTACTCTCTACACCTATCGTCAAAGGATAAGGGAGTGAAATACCCTCAAGGGATGGTCTACTAACATTATAATCTTCCATCTGCAACAAAAATGCTATGAGCACAAACCATCACCAGTGCTAAAGGGTGTAAATGACCGTGTTCTTGAACGTTAGTAGACATACTGACTTCAAATAATGTCTGCCATCTCAAAGAGGTGAACATCGTAGGTCATAAAAAAACATCTCAGCAAATGAATTTGGTAAACTTTCAAAATGTAGAGACCCGTGTCTAGAAATTAAAATAACGTGGCATTTAAATACAACTATTATCCCCGTAAAAGTAGGAAGTTTAGGAATGGTTAAAAAGAATATTGATGCAACCATTAAGAAAATCCGAGGAAAACCCTCACTATCTGAGATACAAAAGATTGTGCTCGTGAGCACTGCTCACACACTCAGAAAAACTCTGTTAATATATTTCATAATTTTACCAGAAAATTCTTCGTTTACATCAGATCTCAGGTAAAAGCCTTGGTAAAGGATTTCACGAAACTGCAAATCAGGAAAACTGAAAATAATAATAATAATAATAATAATAATAATAATAATAATAATAATAATAATAATAATCCATTAATCAAAGAAAATAATAATAATAATAATAATAATAATAATAATAATAATAATAATAATGATAATAATAATAATTATAATAATAACAATCCCTGTTGTAGTTGGAGCCTTAGGATTGGTTGGAAAAGATTCCATCAGACTAATTGAAGGGATTCCTGGAAGTCCATGCCTCAAAGAGATACAAAACATTGTTCTCACAAGTACAGCTCACACTTTACAAAGGGCTTTAACTATATATTTTTTTTTGTCAGTGGAAAGTGTCATGATGCCATTTCTAACCTTAGGTCCCTGGACGGGACCCGGAACGAAATGTATAAACGCCAGAAATCAAAGGAAATAATAATAATAATAATAATAATAATAATAATAATAATAATAATAATGCTCTGTTTTTACAATACACACATACAAAACAATCAAGGTTTATTGTTCAAGTCTCATGATCAGAAACGACAAAAACAGAATCTGCCTTCTTATTGACATGGCAGTCCCTGCAGATTGTAATGTCTTTTTGATAATCTTCAAAAAAACTATCAAAGTACAAGGACCTTGAAATCGAAATCTCAAAAATATGGTACGTGAGAACATCAACAATTCCAGTTGTAACTTGAGCCCTTGGTTTGATTGAAAAAGGTTCGGATAGACTCAGTGAAGGGATCACTGGTAGCCTAAGCCTTAAAGAAATACAAATAATTGTACTCACAAGTACAGCTCATACCTTACGAAGGGCTTTATGCAAAATTTGTGTGATCTTGGCTTTTTCCCTAAAAGTGCTGTGGAAAATGTGATGAAACCATTTATAGCCTTAGGTTTCTGGTTACTGATCAGTAAAAAAAGGAGGGGAGGAAAAAAATACTAGTAAAAGAACGATTGGCCAGCATTTGCTGAACAATCCAGATAGTGACGATTCTTTTATTGTCTTGTGCAGAACTCAGTACGCTCAGCATTTACGCATATTAGAAGTGGTCTTTATTCAGTGACGTCAACCGTGCAGTCAGAAAGAATATTTTGTCCGTTTTTTTTTCGGTAGTATGTAAATGAAGTTTTCCGTTTTGTGCTCACTAGTAACCCATTACATTGGATCTTTTGCCAGTCTTTATATTTTTTGCGTCGTTTTTATTAATGAATTTGCATTTTAGTCATGGTTACTTTTTTCTCCTCCTTACATTTTTCTTTTCTCGCAGTGCGAATTGCTATTCTGTCAATTTAATATTTACCAACGTATTCATCTGAGAAAGTGTTGGTCGAAAAGGATACTTAAAAAAAGAATGCTTTTCTGCGTTTTCAAATCTATATATAAGTTCTGTGGTGTCGGACGTCTGTTTATATATATATATATATATATATATATATATATATATATATATATATATATATATATATATATATATATATATATAGGAAATCGAGTTGATATATAATTCAAGTGAATCCTATTAATATAATATAAAATAAAATATTAAAACTGATTCACAGAGAGAGCTGAAAACCAAAGGAACGAATTAATTTCCAAATGTCGTCTCTGTAGTAAATTTAAACTAATCCAGAGTTTTACTGAACATGCGTGAACTGTTATCACTTCACATATGTACTGTTAATTCTACCCATCACCTTTGTTATCACTTAACCTTCCAAATTTAAAAAGAAAATTTTCAATCATTACTATAAACCTTGTTTCTTTCTCACACATATACTATTATTCCTGTGACGACTATCACTATTATCTTTGGTATTACCTTATTTTTATTATTATTATTCATATTTTTAATTTCAAGGTTTCTTTAATTAATTATATTTATTTATATTTATTTAATTTAATTTTTGACTCATTAATTAAAGAGTAACTCATCTCATCAATGTTACCCTTTAATTATATTTTAATTAAGGATGATAATTCACCATTTTTCTTTTAAGAAATATATATATATATATATATATATATATATATATATATATATATATATAATACTAATAATCTTATAGCACCTCTTTAGCAAGTTCACCCTGACGATAGGTGAAACATAAGTAGGTTTGTCTGACTCTTTACGTTTACTTCTAAACTTTAAGTAAGAAAGATTACCCATATCAAAATAACTACAAATTGTATTCATAAATTAGATTTAAAGATGTTACCGTAACTATGTTTTACAACATTAAAAATGTACGATCGGTCAGGTAAACAAACTGTTATACTTTAAAATATTTTTTAAATATGTTCTCTATAAATGTGTTAATAAATATAGTATTTAACTTATATTAAATCCCTAAACTATTTGTTTAAAAAAATTAAATATTTAAATTGATAGCAAACATCAAATTAATTTATTCGGTTTTTTTTAGACATCTAAATTACTATCAAGCATTAAAATCTATTCTTTACATAAATTGCTAAAACCCAATTACAGCCTCTTTCTCTTTACTTTCCTCTCCCTTTTCTTTTTTTTTTCCTTTTTCTTTTCTCCCTTCTCACCTATCACTGCCGTTAAGTTAACCGTCTAAATAGGCCAAGGGCTGGTCACTCCTCCTCCCCCAATACAAAGTATGCTTGAGAGAGATATGAAATTAATCACTCCCTATACTCTACCATGTCTCTTTAACTATACCTTTTACACTCTCTGTTAAATTACAAAAACTTACACTACCCATCAATTTTAATTTCATTTTTCGTTTCATTTCATTTTTGGAAGTGCTATCTGATAATCAGGCGTCCTTTAAAAGGGCTCTGGTGAAATAAATTATTATAATGGTACCTTAAAGTGGTCTGTTTTTCTTTTAAATATATATATATATATATATATATATATATATATATATATATATATATATTGATGCATGTTTCATTAAATAATATAAATATTATATATAAATATACATAATTAATCTGCTTTGAAACAAATACAACCCTGGTTAAGATCTTAAGACCAGACACAAAAGGGTTAAAAAATAATATAAAATACTGTTACTTTAATCAAAATATATTTGAGAAACATTTGCATTTAATTAGAAAATGTTTATCAACAAACAAGTGAACATTTTAAGCTTTTAATTGATTAATTTAAACAAACATTGAAAAAGTCTACATATAAACCTCCGTATATAAAAATATCAGAAAACTATCAGATATTATATATCAGTTATCTAGAAAAACAGATAGGTCGTAATAATAAGTGTCATTCCATTTAAATGTCATATTCGATGTCAGGAATCAAAGACTGAACTTTTATAGGTAACAATACGTTATAGAACAGTGTTTATGTTTTGAAGCGTTCTTTATGTCTGCATTTGGAAATGATCTCACTACGAAGGTTCAGCAACTCTTTTTCCCAATGCATAGATCACACCGTTCACGGAAGTTACCAGGGGTTCTCGCTCTTGATATGAATCTCCATTCCAAATGCGGGGTTAGTCCCTTGTCCACTAGATCCCAAAAGTGTTTGGATAAAGATTTTTTAGGTATCGATATTTTCTTTGGGGAGGATTGCAGCTTCATATATTACATTCTCATACATACATTTTCCCCCGATTGAGCATTCAGCTCTACTCCTACAATTGTAGGTGGGACTTCTAGCTCGAGTTTCACTATTATGGAAGATCTTAAGTATTTTACAATTGTGGGAAGATATAATTTTCTCCATATTACTTACACATGAATAACTAATTTTCAGTTCAATGATAGCAACTAATATCAAGAATGTATGTGCTTATAAACTCAGTAAATTTCAAAATAAGCTATTCCAAAATTCGCTTGAAAATGAAACAGTACTAAGGATTTTAATTTAATTCTATAATTAAATTTGAAGTTTTTAGTTTCTTTTTTTGAAACATGGTAATTCCTGCGTAGCGATGGGACCATATTTTTAAATTAGTAAATTTATAATATGCTCTGCAGAATTGTATTGAGCACTGTTTTTTAAAAATAAAAATAATTAATAAGCACACCGGATTATAAATGTTACTGCTTTTTCCCTTTATTTTAATATATATATATATATATATATATATATATATATATATATATATATATATATACCCAAGTATATGATTGGTGTATATGGAATGAATTCCAATAACCAACAATTACTATTCTTAAAAGAGTGCTCAATACAAAGTAGAGCAGATATAATTATTTATTTTTAAAGAAAAAAAAATTTATAACATAAATATGTTATAAAATCACTACAAAAATAGCCATTTTGTTTCAATACCTTCGGTGTCTTATCAAGTGATGACGTTGAATGTAAAATAAATGGTTTTAAAAGTTTCAAATTAATTAATATTCTACGCAAGGGGAAAACGTTGTTACAAAGGCTAGATGGACCAATCAGAACACAAGTACAGGAAAATTCAAAAAACTCGATAACGAAGTCATGTTATAATATCTATTCAGATGTTTAGTATTAAAAAATAATTTATTCCAACGAATAATTACTAAATTATATGATAAAATTTAATATTAAAATTTAAAACTGCTAATTACAAAATCAAAATTTAACATTTATTCGCTATCAAGTTTACAACTATAAAATTACTGAGGAGAAAAGAAGAAATATATATGTTATTCAATTTATTTTTTCATTGAAGTTACTTTAGCTATATTTAATATCCGGTCTTTTTACAATGTATATATTTTAATCCTCATGGTGTGTAAATCGGGTCCCAAACTCACGCGTAAAACAAACGCAGTCAGATTCTAATACATAAGCACCAAGACATATACACACACAAAAAAGGGGACAAGACAGAGAACATCTCCACCGTCTGTCATGAAAAAAAAAGGGGGGGGGGAATGGGAGAAGGGAAACCAACACACACGTACATACATAATTAAAAGTGGATGCACTTTCCATACACATAGATACATATAAATACATGCACACACATCCACAGACATTGACCCAGACAGTTGGATACCCCAACCGATAAATATTTAAGACAGAAAATGTCATTGCATGAATGTTAACAACCTATTGAAATCTAACTTAAGCGAGTAAATATACAAAGATAAAAATGATCAAAATTAATATTATTTAATATATTAAAATATAGTGTATGTAAAAAAAAACAAAAAACAAAAAAAAAACGGACATTAAATTCAACACCCATCGGTAGCTACGATGTCCACCTCATATACATATAAGTATATACACATACACACACACACACACATACACACACATATATACGCATACAAACATATATATATATATACATATATACATACATATACACACATATATACATATATATACATATACACATACATATACACATACATATACATATATACATACACATACACACACACACATACTCACACATATACATAAATATACATACATACATACACACCGAAATATCTACACATACATACATGAACATATACATACGTATACATTTCCATGTTATCAAGTACACATACACATACATACACATATACATATATGTACCCACAAATATACACACAAATATGTGTACACATATTTACAAATAAATATATATATACACAGCAATACACAAAAATAAACATATATACACACATATATCCTAACTCATGTGGCCGTAATGACATACCCAAGTTTCCCTACCTACACGTACACATAAACAATTTCATATATAGTAGGTGTCAACATACATATATACAACTGCAAACCTACATAAGTAAACACACACACACATATATACATATATATACATATACATACATACAAACATATACACACACACATATATATATACATATATATATATATATACATATATATACACATACATACATGCATACACACATACAGAAATATACATACACATGAATATCTACATAAAAATACTTATCTATAGTAATAAATACACATATATACGTACATACACATAAATGCAACATTTGACCAAAAACATATATAAATATACAGACATACATACACATACATATGCATAGACATACTTCGATATACATGCAAACACAAAAATACACGTATCCTAACATACATGTATATAAAAAAAAAACATCCATATCAACATAAATATACGTAAATAAAATTAGGTACACAATATAACAATACACATGAGTTAGGATATATGTGTGTATATATGTTTATTTTTGTGTATTGCTGTGTATATATATATTTATTTGTAAATATGTGTACACATATTTGTGTGTATATTTGTGGGTACATATATGTATATGTGTATGTATGTGTATGTGTACTTGATACCATGGAAATGTATACGTATGTATATGTTTATGTATGTATGTGTAGATATTTCGGTGTGTATGTATGTATGTATATTTATGTATATGTGTGAGTATGTGTGTATGTGTATGTATATATGTATATGTATGTGTATATGTATGTGTATATGTATATATATGTATATATGTGTGTATATGTATGTATATATGTATATATATATATATATATGTTTGTATGCGTATATATGTGTGTGTATGTGTGTGTGTGTGTATGTGTATATACTTATATGTATATGAGGTGGACATCGTAGCTACCGATGGGTGTTGAATTTAATGTCCGTTTTTTTTTTGTTTTTTTTTTTTTTTACATACACTATATTTTAATATATTAAATAATATTAATTTTGATCATTTTTATCTTTGTATATTTACTCGCTTAAGTTAGATTTCAATAGGTTGTTAACATTCATGCAATGACATTTTCTGTCTTAAATATTTATCGGTTGGGGTATCCAACTGTCTGGGTCAATGTCTGTGGATGTGTGTGCATGCATTTATATGTATCTATGTGTATGGAAAGTGCATCCACTTTTAATTATGTATGTATGTACGTGTGTGTTGGTTTCCCTTCTCCCATTCCCCCCCCCCTTTTTTTTTTCATGACAGACGGTGGAGATGTTCTCTGTCTTGTCCCCTTTTTTGTGTGTGTATATGTCTTGGTGCTTATGTATTAGAATCTGACTGCGTTTGTTTTACGCGTGAGTTTGGGACCCCATTTACACACCATGAGGATTAAAATGTATACATTGTAAAAAGACCGGATATTAAATATAGCTAAAGTAACTTCAATGAAAAAATAAATTGAATAACATATATATTTCTTCTTTTCTCCTCAGTAATTTTATAGTTGTAAACTTGATAGCGAATAAATGTTAAATTTTGATTTTGTAATTAGCAGTTTTAAATTTTAATATTAAATTTTATCATATAATTTAGTAATTATTCGTTGGAATAAATTATTTTTTAATACTAAACATCTGAATAGATATTATAACATGACTTCGTTATCGAGCTTTTTGAATTTTCCTGTACTTGTGTTCTGATTGGTCCATCTAGCCTTTGTAACAACGTTTTCCCCTTGCGTAGAATATTAATTAATTTGAAACTTTTAAAACCATTTATTTTACATTCAACGTCATTACTTGATAAGACACCGAAGGTGTTGAAACAAAATGGCTATTTTTGTAGTGATTTTATAACATATTTATGTTATAAATTTTTTTTTTCTTTAAAAATAAATAATTATATATATATATATATATATATATATATATATATATATATATATAAATGCTCCCGAAAAATTATTTAGGATGAGCTCTCTGGGGAGAAAGGGTGAGTTTGTAAACAGTGATTATTACTGCTACTAATGCAATACTCTTCGATAAAATGAATCAAGTTCTCTCAGTCACTGGCGTGTTTATCTAAAAATAAATACGTATAAATTCCCCTTCTTCCCTTCCGTGAACCAACAGTTTAGGGTAGATTCTCTGACTGGTGCCAATTCAGCCGGGTTTTGATCCTAGCTAGAGGCAACCGGACGTCTAGCTACATTGATGAGCTGTGATACAGGGAAACAGTCTGTCTGTGGATGATATATTCACGATGCTTCACTCTACATTTGAATGATAATTCTAACATTATTAGGCATTTAAAACAACATGCCTGGCCGCATACACAATTCCGGAAAATCCTTGTTGAAAACACAACTATACTTAAACATGAAAACAATAAACAAAAAAAAATATATACAGCTATATAGACAGAAATATAGACAGATACAGAATAAACAAAAACTAAAATTTCTTGAAGTTATATGCATAAAACTGTTGAGACCTAACCTGAACAAAATAAAATATGAAAACTCCACAAATATGAAGTAAATGCCTATAATTGATAACAGAAGCCATTGGTTGATACCAACGGCTTCCTATATTTAACACTTCTCGTTTTCACTCTCGTGTGGTCATATGTGATGTCATGGGCCGCAGTGCGATTTTCGCTTCCAGCGCCTCGGATGCACGAGTTTGCCGTTGCTTGGAAATCTTCCATGCAAACAAAAACAGATTATCATTAGTGCTGTGTCCTTGTATTTTTAATTTATTGTAATGTAATTGTCATCTTGGATGATGGCTTATGTAATCCGAAAGCTTAGGTAGGAATAAAAAACATATATCGATTTGTTGATTTTCTTTCGTCTTTCAATGATAATGTTATTACGCTTATTAGACGATATGAAAGGAATTTGATTAAAAAAAATAGACAAAACTTGTCTATATTATTTAATGAAACGTATTAATATATATATATATATATATATATATATATATATATATATATATATATATATATATATAAAGTATTTGCTTAACTTAAAAAAATATACACTATCTGACAACAGTTGCGATAACAATATATATTTTATATCTTAAGAACAATATTGGAAAAAAGTGTATGACAAAGTGGAAAAATGTTTTCTTGTGACGCGTTTCATCTTTTACAACTTCATTGAACTAAATTTGTTATGTTGGTGCGACTACACATGCGCACGAACGGGTGATGCTGGAAATTTTTTATTTTTTATTTGTAATTTTTTTTTTTTTTAAGCTATCCGATATCATTTAGATTCTTTTAGTTTTCATCACTTTTGTTAAGAAATATGCCACATTGTGATAATAGAAATCCTAGGAGGAATGGTGAAATGTTCTATGAGCCAGGGCACAAATTTACTGTAGATGACTTTGCGATCAAGGCAATCTCTAGATATTTTCATACATTTTAGTAAATGTTTTTCTCTTTTAATCAGAGTAGCATTTTTTTATGGTAAAATTGTGGTCAGTCTCATTACGATGGGAACCAACATAACAAATTTAGTCCGATCAAGTCCTAAAGGATGAAATGGTTCACAAGAAACGTTTTTCCAATATATATATATATATATATATATATATATATATATATATATATATATATATATATATATATATATATCGTACAATGAATCATTCATACAAAAATTAAATTAGTAAAGTTAATGACATAAAATGGCGAATCCCTTCGCTAACTAAATTTTCAAAAATGCATTAACCTACTAATCACTCGATGAATGTCATTATCCTTGTTTTGTTTTTTTTTGTTTTTTTTTAACTGTATTAGGTCTTCCTTAAATACGCAAGTACTTTCGACTGTACGTCCAGTCATCATCAGGCATGGAAATTATTTTCTTTTTGGTAAAATTTAGGTAGCATCCGAGACGAAAAAATATAATGCAAATCGAAATATGTTTTTTTTTTTTTTTTAAATGTGTTACTGATAACGGATACAAACTTGTGGAGCGTGCAGTCGCAACGCTAAGGTTGAATTTAAAAAAAATTAAGTGAATGCGTTTTTACTAATATGGCGATTTGACAATATTTTTTTTTTTTGTAGATATTTATCAGTCAACGTGGCATGAACTAAATATATAGACAATGTGTATAGTGTAAGACAGAAGGATACAGTATATATATATATATGTATATTTAAACACATGTATATATAGAGTTTTGTATGTGTCTGCGTATGTAAACAAACGTTTTTTGTTTCTTTTTATAGGTAAGCACATCGATTATAAATGCAAAAATCTGACAGATCAACAGCTGGATAATCTCACTAAAGTTGACAGTAAAAGCCACGTTGTATATGAAACCTGCAGCATCAAAGTATATAGTGATGCAAATGATACATCATCAACTGAATCCCTAAAATGTTTAAATGGTTATGAATATACACAAACTGGTATGTCCTTCATATCTGAGGTAAGATCTTTCTGTCCAAGATTTTTTATTTCCCTTGGTTTCAAAAATTCATTGACAACAATGAAAATTCCGATTTGAAATTTAAATAAAGATTTGAATTTCATTCTAAATAGTAATAAATAAAGGACATATTTCTTTTTCGTAAAATCGAATTTAATTGAAAAGTTAACGAAAAATTCTTCCTTGACTTCAAGTATGTGATGTAATGGATTACGGTTGGGAATGAGAAATTTCAGAACCGTGTTCGAATTCTGGTCAAGGTCGTTACATTCAATTACGCTCGAATGCCGATGGAAAATGGAGGAATCCATCTATCCTCCCCCAACATATGTTTTAAATAGCAGGAGTTTTATCTGGAAAATGTTATCTCCCTAAAAATATTAATGCATTTCTTACAATTCCAAAAATATGTTTCAGCTTTAAATAATCCAGAAATGGTTGATAACCCGTAAAAACAACAACAAATCAACCAGTTCTTGGATGCAATAAAAATGAAGCACCCTCATTCAAGTGCAATGGAGAGAAACAAAAGTAAATTGAAATCTCAGTTTAACAACGCAAATTTGATGCGTGGTTGGTGTAACGGTAATCGGCGCCGAAAGTGGAATCGACGAGCTGATTACAAATTGCGGCTTTGTCTGTTGTGCTCACTTTTACACTAATACCCTTGAGAAAGGCATGTCCATTTCATCTCACCTCAGTTATGGATTAAGCAGCACGGAAAAGGGGCTCTCTTTTGCCTGGGGTGGCAGGACTATTCTGAATTCTATACATTAAGGAAGGCAACACTCCACTATTTCTTTTTCTATGTGCCGTGTTGTTTCAAGACATTGGTGATAATGGCTCTCCACAATTTCCTGTCCTTTTTAGCTCTTAATAACGTTTGTCTTTCTGCCATCTCTGCCAAACTCTACACGTCATCCATTCGCTCAATCTTATCAGGTTGGTTGCGTGCTGCTTTCCTCTGTCTCCCTTAACTTCAATCTGTATCATGAGTATCAAATTTTCCAAGCCCTCTTTCCTCATTATGGGCTCCAGAAATTTCAACCGTCTCTCCCTGATCTTAAGTATAAGTTTCCTTTTTGTTGCCATTGTCTCTAGAACTTCATCGTTGCTCACATGTTCGGTCTCTGTTATTCTCAGCATCCTTCTGTAGAACAACATCTCTGTTGCTTCAAACCTCTTCTTCATTTGTGAGGAGATTGTTCAGCATTCACTGATCCGTGAATTTAATCTTTCTTCTATGTGCCATGTCCCTTCAGGACATTGGCGATCATGGCTCTCCACAATTTCCTTTCATTTGTATCTCTTAATAAGGTTTGTCTTTCTGCCATCTCTGCCAAACCCTACACCGCCGTCCATTCGATCAACCTTATCAGGTTGGTTGCGTGCTGCTTTCCTCTGTCTCCCTTAACTTCAATCTGTACCATGAGTATCAAATTTTCCAAGCCCTCTTTCCTCATTATGGGCCCCAGAAATTTCAACTGTCTCTCCCTGATGTTGAGTATAATTGTCCTTTTTGTTTCCATTGTGTCTAGAACTTTGCTTTCGATCCTTGGTATTCTCATCATTTGCTCATAACTGGAGCCCTAGCAGGTGCTACCACCCCAGGTCAGGGTGGACCTGGGAACAACAGCAGTTCAGAGATAGTTCCATGCTCCTCAAACCTCCAATCACCAGATCAGAGGCCTTTCTGCCAGTTTATCGTCATACCAAGGACTTTTATCTGAAAGATTTCCCCATATAAGCAAAGCGCGCATTTCGTTTGGCAGTCATTTTCCGTTAGGGGTCTAAACGAGCCAGATTCGATGACGCACCTGCATTTCGCCAAACACACAGACACAGTAAATACAGAGAAAAATCCCCTGGCGTCATTTTGTAAAGGTTAAATTCTGTAGACATGTTTCGCTTCACATCAAATTCAGTTAAGTTCACAGAACGTGTTTGGTTTGTTTATCAAAGAACGCCTTGCACTCAAGCCGACCACTAACATCTCGACCGTAAGGAGCAACCAGAAGCGAAGGTTTACCACGCTCTGCGGAAATTTGATTTCACTGATTTTCTTCAAGGATACAACGACAGAATTTGGGTCCAACTACTGACCATATCCGTCAAACAGACAGGTAGAACCGGAAAAAGGCTTAATCTCTGTTCAAGTAAAGTAAACTACCGGCCTAGCTGGGATTCATCGCTTCTCGGCCTTTTGGCTGAGATCCGATCACAGCTACGCCTGGCTTGGACCGGCTCGGGTCTGGACCAGCTAGGAGAAACCAAGACCAGCTATGACTAGCTTAGACCAACTCTGAAGAGCTTCGACCAGCGGCCTGAGTGAAAACACTCGGGTCCCCACGTTAAAAAACCGACCTTGTGGCACAACCTGACTCAGTGAGGGGGGTTAAGTAAATAAACGACCTGGTTGGGACTTGTTCCCGGGAAATATGTAATCGGCTGATACTGGTTGTATCTAGTGCAGCAAAACAATTGAGTGCCATGACAAGGTGCTGACTATATCCCTAATGACATTGCTATACAAGTAGCACGATAGACGCTGATCATTAAGAATGATTTCTTTTCTCATTTTGAGTGCCCTATACTTGTAGCATTCTCCCGAAACTAAGACAGAAATAAAATTTCTGTAACAAAACAAATATTACGGTTTATACGTGTACGAATATAGGATTTAGAAAATATTGCTTTAATTTCTTTTTTCTGACTTGCGATTCTTTCCTATTTCAATATAATTCAATACATTTTGAGATACTATGACGTTGTGAAAAAAGCAATATGATATTGGTGATGACAAAATATTCCAGATTTGTTGGGCATTTGGTTTGGGGCTTGAAGAAGACAGACTCTCACAATAGATGGCATCAATGCTAGATTTAGTTGTGCTGATTTGTATGAGAATGACGATGTTTGGTTGTCAACTGATCTGCGGCGGTGGCTATAGTGACATGATTTTAGTATTGAAGGTTCGTTGGCGGCTTCGCTTGGAAGAAATCTACTTGAATTTGCGTCTGTTCTTTCTCGTTTGTCCACAATAAGTCATACGTATCAAAGTAATAGAAACGTTTCAGGGTGCAGTTTCTTTTCATTCGTTTATTTTTTCTTTTATTTCCAGATGATTTAATTTGTGCCTAACCTTAACATTCAGGGGAACGCAACCCTTACATGCACCGTACACACACTAGTCGGCTTTTTGCCGGTTGCTCTAATTCTCTTCAATATATATATATATATATATATATATATATATATATATATATATATATATATATATATATATATATAATTCTGAGTGATATTAAATAGGAAATTGATAAAATATTGAATGTATATATAGACAGTAATATTAATATTGATGGATATTTAAAAAATAAACTATATCATAGCCGGTATTTTTAACATAATTCTTAATTATAAAATTGAATGAGAGACGATTTGCTAATTTAGTATTTGTTTGACTTCGTAAAATTCAGAAAATCGTTATTCCAGAAGGATTAATAATCATGGGTTTCAGGAAGTTGGCGTTGTTCAATAATAATAATAATAATAATAATAATAATAATAATCTTCGGCAAATGCCTCGGCTTTACTTGACATCATCTGGAATGTGCAAGAGACAGCGTTTCTTAGAAAATTTCATGCGCCAAGGAAAGTTTTATCCCTCTAAGTTGCGAGTAGGAACTGAGATATGATTATATTCACGTGATTGAAACGTGACAAAGTCGGTTATGATCTCAAATGCCATAATAATGTTATGGCAGTCATATCAGTTGTTATCAGAGCACTGGGCATGATCTCTAAGGATCTAGAAAAAAGGCTAGTGGAATTGAAGTTCACAAAAAGAATGGTAACAATTCAAACAAAAGTACAACTCTAAGCAGCCAGAAAATTAAGAAGAATGCTAGATTATTGAGGATACTTGTTGTCACTTAATCTCTATTATAATTGTAATCTCTATTAATCTCTAGTATAAGCCATTAGGAGTTACTGATGTGAACAATGAGCGAGTATAATAATTTATTTTTATTTGTTTTTATTATCAGTGGGATTTAGTATGCGACAAAAATGGCCTCGCAGAACTGACGCAGACTTGTTTTATCATCGGCCAATGTCTTGGTGGTCTTATATTTCCTGTTCTTACTGAAAAATTCGGACGAAGACCGATGCACATCACCTGTGGATTTTGTTTAATGTTGGCCGCTCTCATGTGCGCCTTGTCACCAAAATTCTGGGTTTTCATTCTTGCGAGAATATTTTCTGGAATCTTTGAAGAGGTAAGTTGAAATAAAGAAAAATAAAAAAAATATCACGAAGATATTTGAAAGTTTTACAGCGTGTTTTTGATGAAAAAGAAGATGTATTAAAATCTATAGAGATGTAATAATGGTAATAATCTCGAATGCCACAAAGAAAATAACCATATGCCAATAAAATGGTAATTCTTCAATTATTTAGTACGTGCTTCTCATGTAAATCCATTTATGGAATACGAGTCTTGGGTTCATCGGTTAATAGTTACCATCAATCTAATGATTTGAAGTCATCTCCCTTAACGTTAAAAACATTAACAATAAAAGTGAAATTCTAAATTTTGACTGAAAAAACCTTGTGTCTCTTCGTGTCCAGCGGAACTACTAAGTAACATATAAAATTTTAGCACGTTTTTTTTTTCTGTACAGACAGACATTAATTTTAAAAATCTTGCAAAAATCAAAATAATTTTCGGATTTTAATGAAACATTCAGAAACTATTCACAAATGATGGAACTTATTATAAATGTTTTCCTTTTTTAAAGTCATGGCAAAAATATTTTTTCGTATGTATTACCCCCTACCCATAACTAATTGTATGAAAACTCTATAATTTCAATTTTGGGCAGATTAGTGATTATATTAGTTGAAAGCACAAGGCTTTCAGGAAACCAAATCATGTTTTGTTTTTTTGTTTTTTTTAGTTGGACAACTTCTTGAATATCATCTCTGAATTGTAACATACAAAACTCAAATCAAAAATACTATTTATTTCAAAAGTTTTTAATTACTTTTATTTATTTTAATGAACATGGACACTATTGTCTGAGAGCAAAAATATATTTCGATGAAAAATGGATTTTTAAAACAATTATTTTTTATTTCAGAAATATTTTATTATTTTTACATTAAATGTTGTTAATTCTTCTAAAATTAGGGAAAGGTTTGTACAATTTAATGAGTGTTGTTATTAAGTAGATATATATTTACAGATTATAATTTCCAAAGCTGCTTACAAACTAACGAACACCAGTATATAAAAAAAATTATAACTTGTGTCAATAATACGACTGCAAATCAAATCTACGGAAGACCGGAAGTATCATGCGTGCAATAAAAAAAAACGTCACGTGGATTGAGTTTCTGTCTAGTATTTAACTTAAATACTGAATTTTTGATATAATTATTTGTTATTTCATTAATTATAATAGATTTTTACATTTAAGTTGTTAAAATATTATAAAATGAGTTAAAAACCGTATTCAGTTTCGTAAATGTCCTTTTGAGATAGATCTTTCTTTTAGTGCGTTGTAAATTGTATCGTTTTGAAAAATCCGAAGACCCGCAATAATTAAGAAATGTAATTTTGTGTTTATAATACGGCTGTAATTATAAAGTACGGAAGACCAGCAAGAATAAAATCAAGTTGCGTTATTTGAGTTAAGCATTGTTCTCCGCTGTTAAGGCCTTTATTTTTGCGAAACACCAGTGGAGAAATTAATTTGATTTTTCAATTTCAACTGAGAAGGGTACCTACAAGTATCAGTATCATCTTATGAAATTTAAATTTGTATTTTATGTACACTTCTGATAAAATTTAATAAGAAAGATACCTATAGATTAATTAGATACGTTTCTTATGAAATTTAATCTCACTCTCAATAGTCTTATTTTAATTTCTTTATAATATATTTCCCATAAAGCATCGTAAACGTAAAGGTGAAAGCTAAGTACAAAAAAAAAATTAGAGCGCTGAAAGTTTTCCTTAAAAATAACGAGGTAAATAAATTGTTCACTTAAATCTAAATAATTTAACTTCTCTCCTTCCGCAGAATAAATTATGCTCGCGTAAGCTATCAATACGTAATGAAAATGTCTTTCGTCACTTTTCAAGTGACGCAAAATGTTATGACTAGCTTTGTTTTATTTTCAAACTACATCTTTTCGGCGCAGAAACTAAGTAATTTTTGTTTCAAAATATTTGAAATAAACATTATAAATTCTGTTTTTCTTAAAATAAGTTTTGAAAAACTTATAATTGATTTTTAAAAGATTTTCAAACTGAGATTTTCAATTTTTTATAAAATGGAAAAAAAGGGTGGACATGATTGATTATCTGTCAATTTTGCTGACTAAAAAAAACAAAATTTTTAACGAAAATTTTGGACGTGTTAGGAACGATTAAAAAATGTAAAAAAAATACCCCCCAAATACTTTGATCTTCCTGTTAATAATAACATGAACATTTAGACGATAAAGTTTTGTTTTCGTCAAGTTTGGCGTCTTTTTCACCATGCTATGCCGTTTTTTAGCGATCTCATGAAGGATCCTATATATATGTGTGTGTGTGTGTGTGCATTATTAAAATAGATATAATACGGTTCGATACTTCTCGACTATACTATTTTTTCAACCACTCATCGGGAATCTACGAAACTCCGAATCGACCTTCGATAAATATCGATTAGTGTTATGTCAGATCAATCCTCATATATTGCAGTGAATGCTGAACAATCTTCTCATTGATAAAGAAGAGACCTGAGCTAAGAAGAAAAACAGGAATGATTATGAAAGAGCTCTAAAAGATTGTGGATTGTCGGCAATACCCACAAATACATCACACAGTACAAAAAAAAAAAAAAAAAATCATACATAGACAACTATTCCCTTCAAACACTCCCCACAATATATTCAACAGAAACGCAGTAAAAATCAGCCATATTTGCACCAGGAACATGACACAAATAATAAAAAACGTACGCTAGTTACTTATGTAAAATTTAAAAGCTACAAAAAAGTGGCCGTTTTACATTTTATTTATTATCTTTATATATTGATCAGTACGTCTATTATTGCTTTTCAATACGTCATGAAATTGTCTTTCGTCACCTGTCAAGTGATGCGAAATGTTATTACCTGCTTTGTTTTATTTTCAAATTACATCTTTTCGGCGCAGAAACTAAGTAATGCTTGTTTCAAAATATTTTAAATAAACGTTATAAATTCTGATTTTCTTAAGTTTTGAAAAAATTATAATTGATTTTTAAAAGAATTTCAAACTTGAGATTTTCAATTTTTTTTATAAAATGGAAAAATGGTTGACATGATGGCAATTTTGCTGACTAAAAAAAAATCAAAATTTTTAACGTAAATTTTGGACGTACTAGGAACGATTAAAAAATGTAAAAAAATACCCCCAAAATACTTTGATCTTTCTTCTTAATAATAGCATAAACATTTAGACGATAAAGTCTTGTTTTCGTCAAGTTTGGCGTCTTTTTCATCATGCTATGCTCTTTTTTAGCGATTTCACGGAGGTACCTATAACAGAAACACAAGACTGTATATATGTACAAACTCACATTTACACATACTTTCCAATCGAGAGCCAGTCAGGAAAACATTGAAAAACTCCTACTATGCGCGCCGAAAAAAAAATCCTACTACCCACAAAACAAACAAAAAAAAAACATTTTTAAAGCAACTAAAATTTGTGATTAGATCATATGAAAGTGCAAAATCACAAAATTTTAATTCACTACAATATGTCTATACAAAACACATTTCTCCACCACTGCAAATAGAATTTTTCTACAACACGTGGGAAACCAGAGAAGCCTTAATCGTCACTACAACTACTACTACTACTATGACACGAGTTAGCAGGCAGCAATACAACGCTCCTTTTCCCCACTTGTTTATTTGCTTGACCCTTTCTTTCTCTCGGCGACGTTTGACCCACTTTCAACCGCCAGGCATGCTTACGGTCTTACCAAACGGAAAACGCAACACCATTTTCAACTAATTAACACTCTCTTCTTCTGGACTGAAATAGATAAAGTGTGACATCACATCTCAAAAGGCGACTCACTGTCCTTTCTCTTCATTCTGCAACGATGCAACTCGAGCACACTAAGAATTTGAGAGTACAATATTCAATCGACAATAATAGCAAATTCTCTCAAACATGCATTCGACACTCGGTAGGAAATCTACATAACCTCAACTTTGCCACAAAGCTGCTTCTATTAAATTTTGTGCGACAACTTTATCCACGCATAGCAAACAAACGAGCTTCTTTTCAAACAAAACTACGGTCGGGAAACAGTACGACAGGACGACAAAACCAATTTAATGTGGAGTATTGGAAAAAGACAAATTTTAATAACAAATGCTGAAGACTACCGACGTTTCTTCCAAGACGTGCTCCGACTCTGACTCGCAAGATAAAATATACAGCAGCCTGTAGACAGCACAAGCACATTCCGTCGAATCACCCATCTCAACCTCACTTCCGGCACATTTTCTTTTCAGTTCACAAGGACAATATTCAAAACTTCCATGAACTTTTCATATATTCTACACCACGTGCGACATTTCACACCACTGCTTATCAACATTTCAACATTGCTTACCATGCCTTTAATGTAGAAAAGTTTTCTATGAAGAAGAGAATAAGTGTGAAATATTCTTCGGGCGACTCAGTCCTGAAATACATTCTACGAGATGCAACTTTCGCATAAAAATTTGCTGACGATATTCAATAAATATTAGTTATCACTAATACGCAAATTTTTCAACTTCGTCACGACGTTCTCACTCCAACATAAATCCGCATGCATTTTACAGTACACTATTCGAATACGCATCTCGACTTACTGAATTTACACGGAGCAGTGGAATAAAGCAAGCATTTAAACACAACAGCGTCGGCTAACAGCGATTCACCCTGAAGACACGTGTACACTTCGTCGACACATATTCATTCAGACTGGGCTATGAATTCACTCCGAATATAATCTCAGCCCCCTGACAATACACATACATTCACGACTTTTACATCTGATAACATTTCAGAAATCACGTCTTCACCTTTAACATGCGTCAACCATTTTGTACATTTTTTTTCTATTCAGTTTATAACTTTTACATATTAAAAGTTTTCGTTCCTGCAATTTTCAATCTGAGGTGGGTATTGTTGGAGTTAACTTCTCCTTAATTTCCAAACTGTTCACTAGGTCACGCTCTCTCTACACTATAAATACTGGGCGATTTCTTGCCTCGTTCTCTTTTCCATTTCTTCATTTTCAGCGAACACATCTACAATGTAAGCTCTCGCAGAAGATTGCGTCTTCCCATTTGTGGGAGACGCCATGAACATTATACACACATACACGTGCGTACGAACATTCACCAAAATACAAACTCTTTACGTTCACACACAACACAAATGTCAATGTCTATAACCATTGTAAATTTTGTTGTTTAATACATATACTTGTTTGTATATATATATCGGTTTTGTTTGTTTTCTTTACACTTCTTTATGGTGGATTCATTCTCTGAGTCCGCCATATTCTTTGTAGGAATAAACACACGTGTTCCTAATTTAACAACACGTAAACCCACGGCCCGCTACAAGGTTTACAAAAACATGTTTTTTCGTGAAGAGATCAGACTGCTCCGTTTTCTGTGGCAGTCGGTTGTCATGGCGATGTCGACCTCTCCTGCAACTTCGACGAATCAGTGAGTTGAAGTAGGAAGGGATGATGATAACACTCTCCTTTCTGCCTGAAAGCACTCTTCACGAAAGATGTTAACTCGCTCTTTTATGAGCATCTCCAAGGCCAAGCTAAACTTAAACGAGTCAATTTGCATACGCACAAGATGACCCTATATAGGCAAAATAATCAGATCAGTTACCTTCTATTTCCTTTTCTCACTAGTATACAAAATCAACATTAAAACAGACGATTATAACGTCTGCGATAAAAGCAAATAGCATTAAACTAGCAGACAACACTATTTACATTGTTCGAACTTTTGTCCTCATCTTTATTTTCATATTCACGACGTTTCGATCGTTGTACAACCAGGCCTTCTTCACGTGATATACATTGGAATTTCAAACCGAAATCTTTATTTTGTTCATCGGGGGTAGATTGTTCTTGTTCCACGTGCTATGCCTTTTCTGGATACCTCAATTTCAGTTATTTCCCTTTAGTAACTCAACTTTCCAAGTTTTTTTTATTCTGCTGATATTTTGACACTTGTATACATAATTTTTTTTAATTTTAAAATAAAATACAGCGTATGTACAAAATAAATGTGCATACGAAAATATAACAAAATATTTATTTTTATTATTTTAATTTCAATTTTCAACATGTATTATAAATAATCAACTATTTTATTAGAAATCAGCTAAAATGGAGGTTGGTTCGTTGTTATTTGGAAACACTTTGTGAAACAATTGATATTTTTTTTAGCTTATTGTTTTCTGTGCTTTGAAGATTTAAATATTAAGCATTCACATTAAGAAAGAAATGTCTTATTTTCAGGGTTGTGTTATAAGTGGTGTGACGGCGATTTGTGAATTGTTTTCTACCAGTAAGCGTTCTTTGATGACTGCTGTATACTCACTTCTGTGGAGTTCCGCCATGTCTATTCCCGCTTTGATTGCTTACCTCATTAGTAAATACGGTTGGAGAGTTTATTGTTTTTATGCATCAGCTACTACACTTTTTTTCATCATAGAAATCTTGTGAGTATTCACAGCACATTTCTTTAAATATTTCACGTTAATATTTACGATGGTGTCTAATTCAAGATCGTTGAAACATTTTTTTACATTGAAATAACCAGTTAATGTTCATTGATTAAAAACATCATTGCGTCTTTTTTTTTTACTAATGTTTCGTTTGACTCATTTTCTGGCCTTCTTCAGAGGAAAATTTGTCCTGCATAGGGTCATGTTTCTCTTGTAAAATCTGTCTAGTCGTTGGTCCAAGTTCTCAAAAGAGGAACAAATATTTGCAATAGGGTCAATTCTAAATTGTTGTTGATACCAAATTCTTTCAGTGCCATCTCATCCTTCATAAGTAGTTCCCTGTAGCCAGTCCCTTCGAATGATGGCGGTTTAAATCCAGGAAATTCAATAAAACTTTTCCAAAAGTTAGCAAAGAGGACCGTCGATTAGAAGGCACGTCTTGTATGGTAACCAGGTTAATGAACAGAGATTTCAAAACATACCTGCACAATTCAATGTTAACGTTTTCAAAAGACCGAATCTTCAGCCAAGAGCTATCTATTCTGACGATAATTTTCTTCTTTACTCAACGGCTTAGAACTTGTTATATCGCCTTCATCCTTGTATTTACTATCGAATTTTCCATCAAAATATTACATTTTAATCAATTTTACCCCAAGCAAGGCAGTAAAGCCACTAAGACACAAAGGAATACTGGGTGTGAAAGAATTAGAAAACAGAAAACATTATGAAGGAACGAGAACAATAGAAGAGTAATCAGGAAGACAGTAGATAACGATTGACATTGCTTTTGAATTTTTCAAGATCAGAGTTGATTGGAAATCATGGAGCCGGAATTGAGTTCCACAAGCGAGAAGTGCGAGAAAAGAAACTTTTATCATAGAACCTAAGGTTACATATAGAAAATGCAACTGTAAAGTGATGAGACCTTTTTGCTACTGCGCTTAAATTCATAAAGTCTAGGTAGGATACCGAAGAGCTCATTCGAATAATTACGATGAAAGTATTTATAGAAAAGGCATAGGGAAACAGGGAAGTGAGAAATTGAATGAAGCCGAGACGTCAGGTCAAGACCAATAATATTGCTGATTCTTCTTTGTATTTTCTCAAAGATCTCTAAATAAATAGCAGGAGCACCGGACCATATGTACTAGTAATATTTTAAGTATGGGCGAATGATAGACTCATAGATATCTAAGACAGATTATGGAGAGAGAATTTGTCGAACACAACACAGTAAGCCAACTTTCTTAGCAGCTGACCTAAAAATGGATTCAATGTTGTCTTTTCACTTCATGTCAGCCGAGTATGTTAGCCCGAGAAGATGTAATGAGACACTTTTCTTGGAGGTTAGCATCTGCCATGCTGATAGAAAGCAGAAAGGGGTTTCTCAAATGATTAATAGCAAAGTTTTGTTTTAGAAAGGTTAAAGTTAACAAGCCATTTTTTGCCCCAATTAACAACAGACTGTAGTTCATTTTTGAGATCAGCCACCAATTTGACCATATCGAACTAATCAGACTTACTATCGAAACAGGAGTAAATGATTGTGTCATGAACATAGATAGAAAGTTGAGAGCAGATGTCATCAAGAAGGTTGTTAATGAAAATTAAAAACAACGTGGGAGCAAGGATAGAGATCTGGGGATACCCGCATTAGTACAGAAGGATCTGGAAGAGTGGCCATCCAGGAGAATTTTCAATTCACGTTTTGATAAGAAAGACTGAAACAGTTAAAAAATTCGTTCGCAGACACCATAACTCTTGAAGATGTGAAGACCGGCATACCAAACCCTGTCAAACGCTTTCGAGATGTTCACAGCAACAGATTCTGCTTCACCATTCTTATCTATTAGGTTGGTGCAAAAATAATGACGTAATAATGTCGTTTTTTGACGTATTTTTAAACGTCAAAAAACGACAGTATTACGTCATTATTTTTGCACAACCTAATAACACTATAATTTTAGCTTATTTAAGTTAAGAGTCAAACTTTATCCTCATAATCCACAAAACCTACCACCTCCCAATTTCATTCAAACTACATTCATTATTACCATTTTGACAATTATTTTATTAGTTTTATAAAGAATAAAGTTGACTTCGAAAACATTCGTGTAGACAATCAGTATTAAAATTAACAAACAAGAATTAAGTGTTTTTTTTAAAACTGCCGTATCTAAGTTCTAACATAGTTTCTGAATGTCAAATTCTCGTTTCTTTTCTGCTCAAATAGCTA
This sequence comes from Acanthosepion lycidas, assembly GCA_963932145.1. Taxonomy (NCBI): domain Eukaryota; kingdom Metazoa; phylum Mollusca; class Cephalopoda; order Sepiida; family Sepiidae; genus Acanthosepion; species Acanthosepion lycidas. Next base: position 76,508,729 of record OZ010599.1, on the reverse strand, counting down.
TAAAGATCTGGTTCTGAAGAATATAGTATGCTTTTCTAACAAGACCTAATTGCTGATTATTCGGGCAGTGTTTGCGTGTGAACAATATAAAAAGAAACCTATTCGATTCTTTTCAACATTTCTAAACTAAACCCAAGTAAAATATTGTTTATTAAATTTTTATCTCTTGTGTTTTTGATAGTTTTCTTGAAGAATCCATTCGATGGTTATTTGTTACTGGGAAGGTGATAAAAGCTAAACTGGTAATACAAAAAGCATGTCGACAAAACCAGGCAAATTTTGATACAGTATGGGAGGCCGTTGAAAAAGATCTTGGGAAAACAGTCGATATTTGTACAGATGAAAATGCCATTTGCACAATTACTGTCTATATACAGGACGGAAAGTGTACGTTGCCACAAAATAATTTCGACAATTCCAAAGACGACGTTGATTCATTCCATCAGACTGATAAGCCAACTGAGAAAACAAAATCGAATATATTTAAAGTCATAACTATTTTCAAGTACCCAATGACAAGATATATTACTTTGATCAACATATTTAATTGGTAAGTCACACTTTATTCTTGTTTTACATTTATTCCACCAGTTTGACTCAGAAAAAAAGAAATTGAAATAACGTGAAAAAAAAACTGCATTTTCATATTAAATTATTTGCTTTAATTTGTATAGTAAACGTTTCGCAATCATCACAACAATAAATTCTTTACGATATTATAATAGTAAATCTAGTATTATAGCTGCTTTTGAAAATCTTTTGAATCAGTCATGTTCAGATGATTTACAATATATGTATGTAAGTACATTTGCAAATATTAGATTGGTGCAAAAATAATGTCGTTTTCTCACATAGTAACATATGTGAGAAAACGACATTATTTTTTTTATTAATTCACTCCTTGGCCTCCGTTAAGGCATCCACCTAGAAGAATTTTTTTTTTTTGCTGGTTGATTGATTTTGTTTGGCGGCATATCAACTTCCATGGGTTATTTAATGCCAAAATCTAAATATTTTGAAGACAGTTTTATGGTTTCAACAACAGATAAAATGTATTGTTGGTCATTTTGCTATAAAATTTATTATTGGTAATTCTGCTTTAAGAAAATGTATTGTTGGTCATTTTGCTATAAAATTTATTATTGGTAATTCTGCTTTAAGAAAATGTATTGTTGGTCATTTTGCTATAAAATTTATTATTGGTAATTCTGCTTTAAGAAAATGTATTGTTGGTCATTTTGCTATAAAATTTATTATTGGTAATTCTGCTTTAAGAAAATGTATTGTTGGTCATTTTGCTATAAAATTTATTATTGGTAATTCTGCTTTAAGAAAATGTATTGTTGGTCATTTTGCTATAAAATTTATTATTGGTAATTCTGCTTTAAGAAAATGTATTGTTGGTCATTTTGCTATAAAATTTATTATTGGTAATTCTGCTTTAAGAAAATGTATTGTTGGTCATTTTTCTATAAAATTTATTATTGGTAATTCTGCTTTAAGAAAATGTATTGTTGGTCATTTTATGATACATACGTTTCGTTGGTTATTTTTTATATAAAAATGTATTGCTGGTATTTTTAGTATAAAAATGTATTTTTATACTTTCATAGTGTTTAGGGGTTCATTATTTCCCTATAGCTGGGATCCTAATAGGTTCTACCACATTCCTCAAAACCTCCAATCTCTAATATTTGGTATTATTGGTGTGAGTCATTGGAGTGTCAAGGTGGTGTAATGGCCGGCGGTACGGAAGAAGAAATCTGCGAACCAAGTTCGAATTCCTGTTGTATTCGTTATATTCCCTTTCGCACAAATACCTTTGGAAAAGATATAAATTTTTCTCTTCTCCTCCAAGCTATGGGTTAAATACCAAGTCAGGCTGTGTTCTCTAGCCGTGGTTGTGAACTAGTCTATAAAAAAGAAACATCTGGATTTAAAACTGATGTAGTCCTGGCGAGGCGATACTTGTCGGAAGTTGTCATACTCGTTTAACGAGTGGACAGCCATTACACACATAAACACACACACACACATATCTATCTATCTATCTATCTATCTATCTATCTATCTATCTATCTATCTATCTATGTAATATTTATTCAAATATATATATATATATATATATATATATATATATATATATATATATATATATATATATATATATATATAAACAAGAAATTTTATATTGTAGGCCATGATAGATTTAAAACAAAAACACACACCAGTCGACCGGTTTCGTCCCCTCTCATCAGAACTGTTAGCGGGGAACTAAAATTATGAGGAAAAGAAAAAGAAAAAGTCTGTTATGGATGACATGAATGATTGGACGGGGAGAAATAAATTATTATAAAAATGATACCAACAAAGATGCTAGAAACGCAGCACAGCAAGTCCAAGCAAACAATCTCTTTGCAAAGAGTAGGTTGCCTGGACCTGATGTAAAGCGTCTCCAACACCTTAAAATGGAATAATGAGTGCGAACTGACCAAAACGGAAACCGGTCGACTGGTGTGTGTTTTTGTTTTAAATCTATCATGGCCTACAATATAAAATTTCTTGTTTTTAATGCCTTAATACGCTTCTGTACTGTTTCAAACATATTTAAATATATATATATATATAATATTTATTCAATAAATCAACAAAGGTTCTATTGACCTATCTAACTGAGCAACTCAGGGTCTGGCAACCTTAATTTTAGATGTGCAAATAAGAAACAAAACCTAAGGAAATATATTTATTGCTAGAAGTATTCGATTCCATCTACATGCAGATATATTGTACTTACATATCAATAGACATTCACCTGTGAACAGACTGTCTAACTTTTACTACTATATAAGTGATTAAATATTACAAAAAAGTTCAACGCTATTTTCTTTGTTTCTAACGACGTGTCTCTATCTCTTAATAATTTGTTTATTTTCTGAAAGACATCTTTCGTTATTCCAAAACGACTTCGAATTTCTCTGTCACATTTTCCGTCTTTTGTCACTATACAACTCGGATAGTTAACTTTCTGTACCTGCTTCATTTTCACGCCTTCCCAATATGTAGCCCACATAGATATTTCTTTAAAAAAAACGTTAGGGAAACTATGAAATGCGGTCAAAATCCAAAGCAACATTGTATTGTTTTGAAACCGTCGATCGAAGAAGCATGATTGGATTTATATTGACTTTGATTGATTTCACAAAATAGTTAATTATTTAAAAAATGAAGAAGCAAAAACACTAATGATATACCGAATGAAATTACGTGAGGGTTTACTTTACTATCAAACCTGATTGATAATATTACTGTTCCACGCCTAAATATAATTTTCGGATAGGTTTTCAGATCAAAAATTACCGATGATTCATAGAATAGACTTTTCTTTTTAGCTTCGCATTTTCAACATATCAATTTCATGTGCAAGAAATAGAATTGCAAAAAGAGATAGAAACATTTACATTAAAATCTTTGTTTTTGTTATTTTTGCTTACGAATGTTGTTTTTGAATTTCCAAAAATCAGAATAATCCCCGAAAAGATCATTTCATTTATTTCTTACTTGGATAAAATAGAGAGTAAATTTGGCTCAAGAAATCAAAAGAAGCCATTTTATGAGAAAAAATACAACTTTATTTTAATATATGCTGTCATTTTTTTATGAAGCAAAATTCGATCAAATTTATAATCTAAGGTTTTATTATTTTTTTATCTGCATGTTTATTTTATTTTATTTTATTTTTTCATTCTTTGTCAGGTTGGTAGTGAATACTTCTTATAACAGCATTTACATGCTCTCCGAGGATTTGGTTGGGAATATGTACTTTAATTTCTTCTTGATGGGTGTCATGGAATCACTCGCTGCTGCACTCTATTGTGTAGGAATAAAAAGGTAATTTCGAGATTTATTAGAGACTGGGAGGGCTACTGGGCGTTGTCTGGATGTTAAAATAACACAAAAATTAAATTAAAATGGAATGGTTATTGTTCATCATGATTTTGTACGTTATTGGTACTATTTTGTTATGAGACGGGCAACATCGGGTAGATCTGCTAGTATTTGTTTTAATCATGTCATTTCCAGTTTAATTTTTTGTGCCTCTGTTTATTTAAAAAAAAACTATTTGAATGAAGTAGAGTTTATGCATGTAAATAAATAGAAACTTGCTTAATGATTTTTTTAATGTTTACCTTTTTATATTTGTGCTTTTATATAAAATAAATAAATATTTTATTAATAACGATTTAAAAAAATCGTCCTTTATTAAACAAGATGAAATGTTCTACAATTCAATTATTATGCATCCATTTACTATTATTTATTTAAAACTAATTAAATAACATTATGTTTACATTGGAAAGACTAAAATATCGACGTATTTTGCTCCATTATCTAATGACAACGATTATTAACTTTTAAATATAGATCAATCCTTCGATTAGTGCAGTTAATGTGTTCATCAAAAGATACGCCCTAATCGAAAAACGCATTAATCGAATATAAACAAAATTAACAAACAAAATAGTTATCAATTTTCTATTTTTAAATTTTAGATAACTTTTAATTAACCGTTAATTAAAAGAAATCAATTTTCAATTACTATGGATAAACTGAAGAATGATTTATCGCACTAATCGAGTACGATGCGGGCATTAAACGAATTTTGGTATAAAACATTTTAGCGCACTAATCGAAAACACATTAATCGACTGCGCATTAATCGAGGGATGCCTGTATTCGCTTCTAAAAAGTACATAAATAAATTGTTTATTAAAATCTTCTTTTGAGACATTTTGAATCAGAATATATATGAATGTCAGGGTTTAAATATTGAACACACACACGCACACACATACGCACACACGAGCATGCACACAGATACACACACACACATACACACAGATACATACACATACACACAGACATACACACACACGAGCATGCACACATGTACACAGATTAATACACTTTATTATAGAATAGGTTTACTTCAAAGACCGATTGAAAATGCAATTCGAATTTTTAAAAGTTAAAAATAAAGCTCAAACTAATTAATATCATTTGATTATATCAAATATTTTTTGACTTAAACCACGACTTCTCTACTGATGAGTTTTTATTAAAGATAATGTTCATGAACTTCACCTACATCCGGCAGGAAGTTCTCTGATTGGAAGATTGGAGGTTTTGAGTAGTGTGGAACCACCTCTTAATTGCTGTTGCTTCCAGTTTCAGCCTGACCCGGGGTTGTAGCACCTGTTAGGATCCTAGATATGGGTAAATACTTAATCCACAAACAAAAACAAAACACTACCAAAGTCTCTCTCTCTCTCTCTCTTTATATATATATATATATATATATATATATATATATATAACAAATTACAAAAATACATATTTATAGCAAAATTACCAACAATACCTATTTATAGTATATATTTAGTTGAAGCCATATAATTGTGTTCAAAATATTTAGATTTTGGCATGAAATAACCCATAGAGGTTTTGACATACCAATAAACAAAATCAACCAAGAACATCATAAAAAGAAAATATTTTTTAAAAAGAGCACTTTTCTTTTATTGCCGCGCCCTTTTTCAACACATGACACTGTTTTACTGTTTGTAATTTTCTGGTTATAAAAAAGCAACCACGATGGTTAAATTGTCGCCATTTTATATTTTTAATTTCTCCCATGTGTGTTGTTTATTTTTTATTTTGTCGACTTCACAGTATAGTAGGGTCAGTTGGGCACCATCTGTAAGAAAAAGAGCACCATGACGCAATTCACTCTGCCAGAAATTTGGAACGGCGTGTTGTACTGCTTGGAATTCGTGCCGGAAATTCCAATACAAACATTTCAGAGTGTTCTGGTGTCAATCTCAGAACTGTGCAGAGGATCTGGAAACAGTTGGATGAATGTAGTGATTTTCCAAGCGTAGCTCAGGTGTGGCACAAGGCCGAAAGAATGGGGCAACAGAGTTGGATGAATGTAATTTATAGTGCGAAGATATGGCAGCTTGGAAAACTCACTCTGATCGTTCTGATAAGAAAAGAAATCCCTAAATTGTTGGTGAGGGCCTAAGACTCAAAACAGAGGCCTACACCAAGTGGGTCAAGAGGGTGGCTGCTGTAAGAGCCTATATCTTGCAACAGGACTCTGCACCATGCCACACAATCAGGATAACCCAGTCATAACACTTGGACAATTTCTGCAACAACATCACCTCTTGCATCTGGCCACCTAACTCCCCAGACTGCAACCCTCTTGATTATTATGTGTTGGGTGCAGTTGAACGAGAGACCAACGAAACTTCTTGTAACACCAAAGATGAACTGAAGGCAAGGGTTATGGCAGCATTCACCAACTTCAACCAGAAGACTTCCCAGAAGAGTTGCAGAAGATTCCGAAGTCGTCTGGAGGCTATGGTTGAAGTCAATGGCGATTTTATTGAATAAATTTACCCTTTAACATTTCAGGATATTTTTGTGTAATCTTGGTAATCTGTTGAAATAGGATGTCAGTGTTATTTTCATTTTTGCGAAATTTAGACGATAATTTATCCATCGCACCCTGTACCTGCCACTAAAGTGGAATTGTAGTATTTCAACCCTATAGAAAGTTTCCGCCGTCTTAATTTCTTATCATGGATTAACAAAAACAGAATTTCCTTATAACTCTACAGGTATTTTTCCACCTACCAAGAAACGCCATACTTACGACTGTAAATGACGATTATATATACAGAGAGATAACGGTGTAATTCTCTTCCATAAAACAAGCTCAACAGACCGATTGAGAAAGGAACTGATAAAATCTTTTAATGATCATGATCTAAATATTACCACTACTGTAGAAGTCATGTGACTTACCTGCCAACATGGCTGCCTTCTTCTGTTTCCTTGTAGAGCAAGCCAGCTGACTTTACCTCATTTTATAGGAGTGCCTAATACACTAGTTAGGTTGGTCCATTTTGCATATTATAATATATATGTGTGAGATTCGAATTACATGTTTGACTAATAACTTATTTCTTTTCTGTTAAAGCTATTTTTCATACACTTATTTCAAGTAAGTTTGTAATAAACCAATAAAATAAATATAGATTCCCGTTGTGACCTTTTAGTCTTTAGCAGATATTTCAAGCACATCAGGTAATTGATACAATACAGTCGAAGAACGGGGTAGTGGTTTGTAATATTGAACCAGTTAATAACTAATCGAATCATTTTCTTTGATTTATTTTAAAGATTTGGCCACAAAATTCCCATGGTGTCTTGTGCAAGTCTTGGAGCGGTGTCTATGCTCATAGCATGTTTCCTTAAGATATTCGGAGGTAATTTTGAATGTTTGGAAACTTTCGCTGTATTTATTTTGATGATAAATTTTATTTTCCTATTGAAGCCATTTGATAGTAGATATTTCACTTAATTAAAAACGCATAAGCTTTGAGTTTAGCTGAAAAAGACAAAGAGACACACAATTGGATAATTCTGTTTCATTTGCTTTCTTAACATGAATTATTGTTTCGGATTAGAAGTAAAAGTATTTGCGATCGAAAGTCTGAAATCAAAAGATTGAACACGTTTTCTGTAACTTTAATGAACAACAGAATTAAAAGAAAGAAAATAAATAAAACTTTTCAGAACAAAAAATCAAAAATAAGTACATCTGTAATATTCCGTATTTTTTATTTCTGTTATGTTATTAATGTTAAGTTCCTTGGGTTCAATGTACGTTGGTATCTACAGCATTGTGCATAATCGTTCTCCTGTGTTCTCTGTCGTTGGCAGCTTGAATTAGATCATCTATTCCCATGAAAAGATCAATTAACAATGTTGTCGACTCATCGTACTATTGAACTAACACTTCTCTCCTTGCCATCCAATGATACCGAAGACTACTAGTTTTACCAGCCTTCACTTATCTATCCGTCAGATGTGTTCAAAGAGGCCAAGATTTATTCTATTGATCATTTGAATGATGTTTTCTCTCATTCCAACTCAGTCATAATTTTACTATAATTATTACTCTTATTGACAACTATCCAGTGTACTTTTGTCCCTAATTCTGCTGATACTTGTTTACATATGACAAATAGTAGTAAATAGTGAAATACTATATATAATACTCATTACAAAGAAAGACTCATCATTTCGAGAAATTATTATGATACGAAAGAAACAATCCATATTAAATAGATTTAATCATGAGAAACATCATGCTAAAGTGTGTGTACAACATTTAAGAAGAACAAAACATAATAATACGTATAAATATTTGAGAAATTCGTTTCTGGTGTGGTCTAACTCCGAGTAACCGTTTTATGACCCGCCATCCTCCAAAGACTGTTTCTCGCTTGTACCACGAAACTTCATTCTATGACCATAGTGGTAACATATATATCCAAACTAACGGTGTTAGCATAGAAAAACCTTTTGGGCCCTGCTTTCACTGACTTTTACATGTCCTAAATTGAAAACAAAGAATTTAAAGTCAACCGATAAAACCTGAAATTTACACAAGGTACGTCGATGACATTTTCGCTTTGATAAATAATAAAGATGAAATCGCAAACCTAAAATCAACTTTTGAAAAAAATAAAAACTCAGTACTAAAATTCACATATGAACCCAGAGTACATAACAAGATCCCATTTCTCGACGTCGGGATAGAGATAAAATCCAACGAATTTACCACTTACCCTTGTAAAAGAAACAAAAAAACTAGTACGAACTCTTGTCATCTAAACTATGGTAGCCAATACCCGGAAAGTTATAAATTAGCATTGATAACAAACTTCGTAAATAGAACACACCAAAATTCCTCTTCCGAAAGAATATTTCTAGGTGAACTAAAACACATAAAACAAACAATAATTCTCCCAACTACATCATTGATAAGCAAATAAAATTATTCTTACAAAAAATACACAACGCCAGTAACAAAAATACAACACGTCAAAACATCAATATCATTTATTGTAATCAGATGCACAATAATTATAAGCAGGATGAATTTGTTATAAGGAAAATCATTAAAAACCATATTTCTGCTGTAACCTCCGGAAAACATATAACGTTCATAATATATTATAGAAAATAGAAGGCTGCAAATTCGTCGTCACCAACCAAATCAAAACTAGTGATGACCAATATAGTGTACCAATTTCACTTCCCCGTACAATACTGTTACTTACCAAAAAAACAGTGACCTATATCGTGACATCACTACCTCCTTAAGTAGACATCTTACATGCCACCTTTCAAAGCAGAATGCGATTAATAAACATTTATTAACTTATAATTTACAAGAACCTTTTAAAAAATTCTAGTCGACAACACAAAAGTTCTTTTCAAATCACATAGCCGTACACAATTCATAATTAGGGAAGTATTGCTTATTAAATATTATTCACCCGCTATCAAATTATTAGTGGAAATTTTATAAAAATTTTATAAAAGGTCAATCAGCCACGCATAGCACGTGACCACCCAAAAACATACAACACCCGCCGCACATACTCCACACAGCAAAACTACTATCTAGAAATCTCACACAGAAATTCACCACCCAAAACAACACCGTTGATAATGGTCATAGAACTAGCGGAAAGTGCTTGGAACAATTATAACTATGGATAATACCTATATTATTTAACCTTTGGAAGGGGAAAATATTAGAATGCTGGAAAACTCAATAAAAGATTAATTAACTCTTTCTTGTCGACCGTGTTCAATGAAACATGCTTAAAAGAAAGGTTGCTGTCCAAATACATATATATATATATATATATATATATATATATATATATATATATATAAGTGAACATAGAAGTCAACACTTAGAGGCGACAGTCTGTTTCATGCTATATGCAATCGTCAGGCCTGACGATTGCATATAGCATGAAACAGACTGTCGCCTCTAAGTGTTGACTTCTATGTTCACTTTTATATTTACACACGCTCTATCTCTGATATTGAGCACTTTATTCCATAAATATAGCACACCTTAAGACTATATTTCTTTATATATATATATATATATATATATATATATATATATATATATATATATATATATATATACGCAAATCCTTGAAGCTATATATATATAAAATATTTGAAACCTAACCTGAACAAAATAAACTATAAAATATTCACAGATATTCTTAAATGCCTATAATTGATAACAGAAGCCATTGGTTTATACCAACGGCATCCCATACTTAATAATTCTCGTTTTCACTCTCGCGCGGTCATGTGTGACGTCATGAGCTGCGATGCGATTTTCGCTTCCGCGTCTCGTATACACGAGTTTGTCGTTGCTTTGAAAATTTTCATGCAACAAAAACAAACTATCATTATTGTTTTGTCCGTGTATTGTTTAATATATTGAAATGTAATTGTCATCTTTGATAATGGCTTATTTAAGCCGAAAGCTTAGATAGGATTAAAACATGTATCAATATGGTGATTTTCTTTCTTCGTTTAATGATAATGTTATTAAGCTTATCAGACAATATGAAATGAACTTAAAATAAATAGACAAAACTTGTCTATATTATTTAAGGAAACATGCATCAATATATATATATATATATATATATATATATATATATATATATATATATATATATATATATATGAGGCACAACAGCACACTGGATGGTTTCACTCTTCCCTAGTTGCAGAAATAAATGCGATGTGCGATGTGTGACGTAATAGATAAAGACGAGCTGTAGAAGGAAATTACTGGAAAGTAATTGAAACTCAACTGAACCGAGCTGAATGTGTAATGCTCCTCATGCCAATGACACTTCCACCGAGCTTCACTACGACATATGACTTCACTGAATTTGATGTGTTCCTCTCGAATTTTAAACTGGGGTCATCAGGGGAGAATGTGCACCGTTTCGGAGCCTTCCTTTCCACGGGTTCAGTTGCACACCAGACCCCCTCGCTATTTGTAGATAAACTAGTTCAAATGTGTAACGGCGAAATTAAATTTACGAAAAAAAAAAAAAATGATAGCCATGGAAACGGACAGAATTTAACACCTTTTGACTGCCGAATGAATGTAGGGACGAGAAGTATGTGAAACTCTATCACCGAGATGGCAGCTAATCTAGGCTTTTCTCAGGTAAGAACAGCAAGGAGGAACATGTAAATTCCAAGCAGATATAACGAAAAGGGAACATAGCTTTTTAAAGATACTTTTTTGAAGCTCATAAAAATTATTGTGGGGACATTTTTTAAAGTAGAAAAAATCATCTAAAAGTAGAAAACAAAAGCAAAAATTTAATTTTTATATACTTATGGTTAGACATTATAAATTAATAATTTTGTAAATAAACAACTGAACAAATAAATTGTGTTTAAATTCTAATAGCTTTCTAAAACAATAAAAATCACAGAGCTAGCGGCGTCAATAGAAAAACGTTCTATTTTGCCTGCTCCTAAGATAAACTTTGCCCGCTGTAATTATGAAACTAAAAACTTTGGGTTTATCAAGCAATAAATAAATAAATGCGTAAATAACTACTTTTTTTTTCTTTTTCAAATAAAGTTTACTGAGCAACATCTCATTCTGTTATTATATAAATCATAATTCCATCCTCCCAGAATTTTTTTATCTTTCTCAGCGAAAGAATTCCTTTCGGTACAGTCTTCAAAGTAATCAAACTATTTTTAAATAAGAGTGTGGCGGACTTTACCACATTAATTTAAACTTTAGATTAGGAAACAAAACTGACGTGAAAAAGGACAAGCAAAAGACATCATAACACATAAAATATGTATTTAACAAGATGTACAACGATGTGAAAGAAAGCATGCATTTAAGCAAGAAAAGGTTGAATAAAACAAGAGTTGTCTCTCTTTAACTATTATTTGTATTTCAAAGTTCACTGAAAGATGAGAGTTTCTTGTAATAATTGTTCTCAGCAGATTTGCTGTTTAAGAAAAAGTTATGTGAGTGTAAGGAATGTTCAGCATGTGAGTGGTGGTGTGAGTGAGAAGATTAGCGCATGGTTTCAACTATCGTGTATTCATTTGGCAGCTCAATTCTCACTAATTAGCTAGGAATATTTCTTGCTTATATAGGTGACCATAGGCTCCAAATCGCTGCGCGGGAAGAGTTATTCTTCACGTGCAGATGATCTGATTGGTTGGCATTGACCAATCAGCGAGCGAGTTTTGGGGAGACTTAAGAAAGCTTCTGGAATCCGTTTCTCCCAAAAGTGCACAAAATTGACTACATGAAAATAGAGCGATTACAAAATTGTCGCTTGCTGCGAGTTGTAAATTGTCTATAATAACGTAGTGGTGATTTATTAACCAATGAATGCTTGGTGTTGTATGTGATTTGTATTTGTGTATGTACATATGTGTGCGATATAGATCGGCACAAGAGGATTCAGCAAATACTAGAATAAACGATAGTTCAATATCTGGTTAATACAGCAAATAACTGAAAACTTTGCAGCCTAACTGTAACAATTTTTGACTGTTTATCGAATTAACAGGCAGTCTAAGTATTATCCAAATGGAGAATAATTTCATTTCTCTTAACTAATTCTAGATGAATGCCTTTCGTCTTCTGTAGGATTAAACTTGAGAAGTATTTGTTGGACTTAATTTGTTTGGTTCTCTAGAAGAAGCGCATAGTCGGTCTCTTTTTGAATTTTAAAGATTTAGACACATAAAATAATGTATTTGAATAAAGGAAAATTGAAGATATTAAATCCAGTAAATCAGGGCACTAAAATATATCCTTCCAACTTAGCAATTTGATCTTATATGTTTGCTTTATTGAGTAAACATTTACATAGTCATTCTGAAGAAGGTAACTACGCAGATTCGCTGAGCATACCATGATGAAGAAATTCAGAAAACTTTAAAAAAAAGTATTATCGTCAAGATGTTTATGTTATTATTAAGAGGAAAGACTAAAGAATTTTTTTTTAAATTATTGAATTATATTTTTTTTGTCCTTTTTAGAACGTTCGCAATTTTGGTTAAAAATTTTGTTTTTCTTGCGTCAGTTAGGAGGGATTAGTATAGGAAATATTAGTGTTGTTTTTTCGGTGAAAAAAACATTTATTTGGGAATTCTTACAAAAATGACATAATTGTCAGATTTTAATTAAACTTTCAGGACTTATTCACAAATAAATTCATCATTTTGGAAATGCTTCTTTTTTATGAAAATCTTGGTAAAAAAAAACATTTTACATTTATTATCTCCCAGTTATTTAATTTTACGAAATTTCGAGAAAATAATTTTTGTACCATATCTGTCATACGTAGAACTTAAAAATCACCAATATTTTTTGTAAAACAGGACCCCAGCCTCGAGTTACCGAAAATTTGCTCTGAATTGTAAAATAAAAAATTGCAATAAAACTAAGACATTATATTTTATTTAGAAAAGCTTTTAATTACTTTCATAAATAAGATATATTATAGACACTATTGTCTTAAAGAAACTTCTTTTCAATGATTAATGAATTTTTAAGTTTTTTAACATTTTAAGTAGAATAATTTATAGTTTTAAATGTTTTAAATTTCTATATTAATTTGTATCAATTAGGTGATACTGTTATTAAGTAAAAACTATATTTACTAATCGTAAATGGAATAGCTTATTAAAATTCATCGATCCTCAATACTTTATAAAGATTTTTTGTGTATATAAACGTGACATTTTTTTGTAAATACGGACGCCCGTACACGACATTATCAAAAAATAAGGGCGATAATTATAGTAAATTTAAAACCAATGTACCTAAAATTCAATATTTTTATAAATTTATAAATATTACTCTTTATTTAAAAATTATATTAAAAAAAACACTCAGGTTATATTCCTAAATAAATTTTTACAGATATGTCCACCGTAGAAAAAAAATGAAATCATTACATAAATTTTGGTCTATCAGTTAAGCTGTCAACCTGTGAGTATCTTAAATAAACAGCTATCGCCATGTTATTACAATTATTTCCCTCTTACATAAATTTTACAATCGTCAGGTTATCGATAGACGTATCAACACCTCTTAAAACATACACACATCTGTGTTAAAGATGGTCTTCTGCAATATTTTAAACTTAAAATAAATAATATTTCTTTCAAATCAGATTAATTGAATTTTAAATCAGCTCATATACCTTAAATAAAGTTTCAGAAAAGTATATTTTATTTTTGAAAGATTTTTTTAATAAAGAGAATTACATTATTAGATCTGCGATTTCAAAACAAAAACTCCTTCCAGACAATTTAAATTATTTTTTGAAGTAGAGCAATGTATTATTCGTATTGGAAATATTAAATTTTATTTATTAGCTTGAAATTAAAACTAAAATAAAATCTTCAAGAAATATTTCTCATTTTTAAAAAATTAATTTTAAACTTCAGCTATCGCGTTTCTGTGGAGGTACCTATTCTGAAGAATAATATATTTTCTGTTGACTAAATCAGGATAAGGTTTTCTGTAAAATGTTTAACTCATTTCGGACAATACAGATCTGCTGTCGATGGTCTTGTTTCATTCCAAGATCTCAGCAAATTGAGTTCGCCTATTGCTGAATATATTATGACGGTTAGAATTTTGGCTTAGAAGTTGAATCTTTCATGAATCCCAGAAAACGAATAAAAGATTTAATTTCATGAAAGGTTTTTGTCATTGTCAATTAACCCATCTCTAAAGATGTGACATTGCTTCCTGTCTGACATTTAAAAAAAAATATGTACGATAAAATCATACTTAGAAAGTCTATAAGTATATACTCTGCCAAATATCAAATATTAAAGAGAAACTATGTGCTTCCATACATGCAGTGTATTTGTAAAAATAACAAACGTATACAATCCGACAGTATGTAGTTATACGTGTATGTGCAGGTGTATGTGTCCGTATAAGTGTATGTATAGTTCTAAGTGGCATCCCGCTCTCACCCTTTCACTGTTTAAACTGTTAAATGTAGCCGCCTCTTCTACTCCAATAGCTTCATATCTCGCACCTCTCGGCTGTGGAACTCCCTTCCCTACTCCTGTTTCCCTGATAGCTATAATCTCTAAATATTCAAATGTAATGTCAATCGACATCTCCAGTTGCCTTGATTTATCCACTATCCTAGTCCTCATCCTTTCCTCTATCACTCCTACCTGCTCTCGCTCCAAATCCTCTATAATCCCTTGCGTGCTAGTGGCTTCCCGCCTTGCTAGGGGTGAAATGCTTAAAAAAAATGTGTAGGTATATGTGTAGGTGTATGTGCAAGAAACTCTTCCATATTTCGAATTAAAAAACAATTTTTCAATTATTTTAAAATAATTTTCTTTTTCATATTTTCCTTATTTTTCTGTTCTCTTTTAGACGACAATTCAACTAACGGAATCATATTTATGGTACTTCACTTATTTGCAATTTTCGGCGTTGGTGCTTGCTATGGAGGCCTGTATATTTACACCCCAGAACTCTACCCAACAGATGTGAGGTAAAGTTTATAGAATTATTCATATTTTGTTATGGTACTGTTGACAGGAAAGCAAGAAGTCGGAAGACAGTTCCACAGGCGAGAAGTGCTACAGAAGAAACTATTAGAATAGAACTTACGGTTGCATCTTGCTATTTCAGCAGTAAAATGATGAACTCTATCTCTTGTCACTTGGTAAGATCTCAGAATATATATTTATAGAGTTAGAAATTTATCCCTGATTATGATTGCTACACAAATTCCTGTTTTATCCTGGGATTTATCTTATCGATAAGGTTTCGCATGTTAACAATAAATTATAAAATCTTATAGATGTTTACTCTCTACTTGAAATAATATCAACTAAAATATAGTTTATGCAGTTAAGCTCATCGATTTTAATGGCATGATCAGTCATTCAACAGAAAGAATAAATATAATGGCTATTGTTGGGAAAATTTATCTCTCGCAGATATTCCAATAGTTTAATACTCACAGCAGGGCCGGATTTAGATGAAGACTGGTCCTAGACTATTCCACTTGTGAGGCTCTAGGCCACGGATCGGCAACCTTTTGGAGACGGCGCGCCAGGACAGCTATGCAGTGTACCAGAGGAGTGCCATGATATTAATGTCTCGACCTCAGACCGCTCCGCCCAGAAGGCATCCTTGGTCTGGAGTTTTAAAAGAGAAATTATATATTATTTAAACAAGGTTCCTTATTTTACTGCAAGGATAACAAACTAACACAATCAACAAAAATGTAAATACCTTAGTACAAACGAAATACAGTTAGAAATGGCAAATTATTTAATGAGACACTTGTTTCTGTTTATTGTTTGATAAATTCTCCACATCAGGTGAATATTTGTTGATAACAGGAGCAAAACATCATCCAGGTGGACATCACCTAAACTTGTTCTCAAACGACTAAGTAAATTTCATTTTCAAAAAAAGCTGTTCACAAGCATATCGACTTCCAAATAATGATACCATCATTTCCATATTATTCAAAAGACCTTTTTTTTTTTAATTTTCCGCTTGGCCAAACATATTTCTTGTAGAAGACGGCAGTAGATTCGGAATGGAATTTTGATTTTAAAATATTCGTCGAATGTAAATCGATTAATTCCAACTGATATTTTTCTACCAGTTGCTCTGCAAATTAATTAGATAATTAGTGTCCAGGTGTTAAATTGGCGGGCCGGACAAAAATCCCTCGCCGGCCGAATGTGGCCCGGGGACCGGGGTTTGCCGACACCTGCGCTAGGCTATTCCACTTGTGGGGCCCCTCCAAATTCCCCATTTTCACAAGTAGAGGAATACAGAAGTTTGTTAAATTAAACAGTTTGCGTAAAGCCAAGGATGATGACGGGTGTTTAAAATTACTTAACGGTTATTTAGAGTCTATAATGCGTTATGACAGTATGTGTAAGTAAAGCCTATGACAGTGTCGAAAATATTATACACCGTGGCTGGTGGCACCCTAGACTTCAGTCTGCTGAGTCTATAGGGAAATCCAACAATGACTCAGAGTAGTTTATGTCAAAACTTATTTCCAATTGTCAGCGTTTCATGTTAGGTCTCGATTAAATATTAATATTCAACATCAATTTCGCAGTTATTTGGTCTGTTTTTCTAGCCCGAACTAATTGAGTCGATGAGAAAAACTCAGTGGACAAAATCCTAACCTCGTATCTGAAAAGTGGACAAAATCCTAGCCTCATATCTCAAAAGTGGACAAAATCCTAGCCTCGTATCTCAAAAGTGCACAAAATCCTAGCCTCGTATCTCAAAAGTGGACAAAATCCTAGCCTCGTATCTCCAAAGTGGACAAAATCCTAACCTCGTATCTCAAAAGTGGACAAAATCCTAGCCTCGTATCTCAAAAGTGGACAAAATCCTAGCCTCGTATCTCAAAAGTGGACAAAATCCTAGCCTCGTATCTCAAAAGTGCACAAAATCCTAGCCTCGTATCTCAAAAGTGGACAAAATCCTAGCCTCGTATCTCAAAAGTGGACAAAATCCTAACCTCGTATCTCAAAGGTGGACAAAATCCTAACCTTGTATCACAAAAGTGGACAAAATCCAAGCCTCGTATCTCAAAAGTGCACAAAATCCTAGCCTCGTATCTCCAAAGTGGACAAAATCCTAGCCTCGTATCTCCAAAGTGGACAAAATCCTAACCTCGTATCTCAAAAGTGGACAAAATCCTAGCCTCGTATCTCAAAAGTGGACAAAATCCTAGCCTCGTATCTCAAAAGTAGACAAAATCCTAGCCTCGTATCTCAAAAGTGGACAAAATCCTAGCCTCGTATCTCAAAAGTGGACAAAATCCTAGCCTCGTATCTCAAAGGTGGACAAAATCCTAACCTTGTATCACAAAAGTGGACAAAATCCTAGCCTCGTATCTCAAAAGTGAACAAAATCCTAGCCTCGTATCTCAAAAGTGGACAAAATCTTAGCCTCGTATCTCAAAAGTGCACAAAATCCTAGCATCGTACCTCAAAAGTGAACAAAATCCTAACCTCCTATCTCAAAAGTGAACAAAATCCTAGCCTCGTATCTCAAAAGTGGACAAAATCCAAACCTCATAAATAAAAGTCTCATATATAAAAAGAAACAAATTTAACATTGAAAATTCAAGGAATTTTTAATTCAAATTTTGATATCAACCTGAGACAATAATAATATACAATATACACTTTCGGGACAAGAACAAACTTATACGAAATTTGTTTAAGCCCTTAATTCGGCATAATTTATCTACATATACGACCCACATTGTCTTTTTTTTTACGTTTTATCGTAAACTTTATAAAATGCCTTTTTATGGCTTTCTTCAAATAAAGTCTGTTTTTATGGAATAATTGGACTCCTAACTATGAAATATATTGGATATGTGACTAGCATTGTTAGAAAACGTTTTTGAAGGGTTGGATCGGTTTACAATGAAATGCTATAACAAACAAAGCGAGCCCATACACTCATGAAATACGACACAGAAATCGATCTTACTTGTATATATCATATGTCATATATCAGACCTCAGCCGTTGGTTATTATAAAAATAATCGCTAAATGGTGAATGTTAGAAATAACACCTCAAGGAAAAATAGCTACACAATCTTATGTGATACACATTTTATTGATTGAAATGACTTTCAAGTAAATATTTAATAATTGTCATAATTGGTAGTATTCAAATATTATGGCTTAACTGATTTGATGTCGAGAATTAATATTCAGTTGACTTGTTTGATGCCAGCTATTAAAATGATTTTTATAAAATTCAAAGACTTGTGTATTTTGTTTTTTTTGGTAGGAGTGTTGGCTTAGGAATAGCGTCTTCTATGTCCCGAATTGGAAGTATGGTGGCTCCGTTTTCAAGAATTCTGGTGAGTAAAACATATTTTTTCGCTTTATTTTCAGTTTTCATCTGCGTTCATAACATAATACGTCCAATTTTTGTGACAAATATAAAAACATTTCTGATAAATACTTATTTCTATTAGATAATAATTATGCATACTATTTTATGTATTATTATATATTACTGAAAAACTGTATTACAGTGTAACCCGGATATAGGAGACCCGGATATAAGAGAGATGTTCTCTGGTCCTAAATTAGAGCCATACTTACCTAAACAAAATAGACCAAACCCGGATATAAGAGACTTATCCGGTCCCGACACCTCTCTTATATCCGGGTTATTCTGTATATTTATTAACATTACTCACTCACACACACATACACACACACACACATACACATGCATGTTTCATTGCATATGATAGACAAGGAGAAAGTTATAAGTTTTTTTAACAAGTTTTTCACATGTTCTTACAGTTTTCCTTTGTGGTGGCGATAATAGAATGCAGAAAGTTTCGTAATGATTCTTGTCCCCAGTAGCATAGAGCGACGTGCCCCTCCTCCTCGGAGGGGTGTACGCGCTTTATTTATCATCTCTCAGTTGCAGTGCGCTCAGAGGCTTCTCCGTCTAAGGACGGGGTGGGGGGTGGCAACTGAGAAAATAATACTGAAGAGGTGCCCAGTCCTGGGGAACAGCTGCCCATGGCCTCGCCCTCCCATTGCACCAGAGGGAGGGATCGGTGCTCGCACCGAGGCCAGCGCAACCGATGGTTGCGGGGGTTGAAGGGAATTTTTGTCCCTACCCGAGTGTACGCGCTCGGGTCCCCACATTAATCCGACTTTGTGTCACATCTCATTCTCGTGGGGGAATCGGTAAATACCAGTAGCATAGAGAAGGGGTGGGGCTGAGGGTGCGACAGCCGCTGGCATCCATATCGGGAGGGCATCCAATCAAAGACTCAAATAAAAATTTAGTTTATATTTCGTTTGAATAAATTGTGTATTTCATGTTTCATCATTTTTTACATATTTAGAATGTCTTCCTTTTTCACATTTCTCAGTACTAGGCCCTATACACCCACCTTGAGTCTTAGGGACATACAATCAAGACGTTGGCCCCGGGCATCACCGAACATATCCAAACCTCTGCACGTCACTGATTGTACCAAATGCTTTCGACTAATTCATTAGCCATCTTTTAAGGTTCTAAGCTGTATTGGGTGGAAGTAGTAAATTTTATAAGTTGTACGATAGAAATCTGGTTATGATTCTGTGATGTGAGTGTGTGTGTGTGCGTGAGCGTGTGTGTGTTTGCGTAACAAGCGTGTATAAGAGAGTACAAAAATCAGTATCTGTCTATATGAGCACTGGTAAAAAAAATGGTTGCTGAAGACATTAGGTTTATAATACAGTGTTACCCGGATATAAGAGACCCGGATATAAGGGAAACCCGCATATAAGAGAGATTTTCCCTGGTCCCAAATTAGAGCCTGTGTTAATGTATATAAAATAGACCAAACCCGGATATAAGAGAAACCCGGATATAAGAGACTTATCCCCCCGGTCCCGACAACTCTCTTATATCCGGGTTACACTGTACCATGAAATTCATGAACAGATGTTCTCAAGGACACATGGCACAGTTAGTAAAATCCAGTGACAGGACCCAAATAGTGTGAGTTCAATACCCGGTTAAGCCAGTGGAGAACTTGGAGAGGGGAATTAACAGGAGATAACTGATAACTGACATCCATTAAAACATGGCACGTGGAACTAGAACAATCTACCCCAGTGAGCGAAATAAAGGGTTCAGTTCGGCATTCTGACCACCTGAAGAAGGCCGGAGCGTACAACGGCCGAAACGAAATATGGCGACAAAGATGAGGACGATAATCCGAATAATGTAAATAGTGTACAAAAATCAAGAGAGAAAAGCATGAAATGAATGTGTTCCAGTAGGGGGACACTTTACCCAAGTGCAACTACATCTTAAAAGCAGAGTTGAAAAGCTGTAAAATATGTTAGGCCATGTTACATTCGCTTTTAAAATACCATCAACACATTACTATCTTTGCCAAATAAGGTAAGATTGTGTATTGGCTTGAATAGCTTTATTATATATAAAGAGCTGCTATAATCTTAAGACGTTTCAGTAAAAAGATTTATTTAGAATAATAATGTTATCAACAAGAATTTTCCTAATGGGAGAAGGTTTGTGTGTGTGTGTGTAGGTGTTTTCTTTTATATATTACTGGAATCATTGAAGTGGTTTGTCATACTTCTACAGATAGTTGTCGTCGTATATCCAATGTAGACACAGTGTTGTACTGGGCAACTGAATTGGTATACTACATTAATCTTTTTATTTTAGATGTGATGGACATGTTGTTATTTGTAATTATGAGGTTGGGAGTTTCTAATTTTCTATAGTCTATTGTAAATTTTACACGTTTGCTTGGGTCAACGGGTAAAATGCGTTGTTTAACGACACGTCACATGTCAAATTCATCTTGTTTATCATTTTCGAGCACCCGATCGCAGTAACATATATGAATGTTTTGTTGTACTATGATTTTAATGTTGAGTTTGTTTAATTTCAGTAGGAATCATTTTATTTGGTTATCAATAATTTAGTTGGGAAAATTAGCGTTAAGCAATGTTTGTTTTGTTTGTTTGATTTCACTAAAAATATTGTCGGGGAAGAGTAGTTTAAATGTACGCTATTTAGGATGTTTTTTTTATCACTGCTATTTTATATCTTTGTTTAAATTCACTATTATAGGTTAGGGGACAGGATCTTTTTATTCGTAGGTTTTCTTATATAATATATATGCTAACGTTTAGGAGAGTTACTGACACGAAGTGGAACAACTAGATTGAATTAAGGAATGCCGTTAGGAAAGTTGGTTCACTGTGTCGTGCTGACCAAAATTCTCACCACTAGAATCTATCTTGCATGTTTATGGAGACATCTACCATTCGTCCGTGTATCGAATATTGCTGCCACATCTGGTTTGTTGCTTCTGCTATATATTTAGAGATTCCTGAGAAAATCCAGTGAATAATCCGCAACGTTATTGGTCCTAACCTGGCATCTTGGTTTCAGTCGCTTTCCCATCTCCATAGTGTAGCTTCCATATGCATTTTCTATAAATATTTTCATGACAATTGTTCTAATGAACCTTTCTCTTTGGGTTTTAGACTTCATGAATTTAAGCCTAGTACTATATCTCATAAATTCACTGTTGAAATTGCTCGATGTAACCGTAAGTTCTATGTTAATAGTATCTTCTTTCACACTTCTCGTTTGTGGAACTCTTTTCCGGCTTTTGCTTTCTTGTCAACTATGATCTTCAACAATTTAAATACGTTGTCAATCATTGTTATCTGTCTCTTTGAATACTGTTATTTTATTTCGTTGTTCCATTTCCTTAATGGATTTTGTCAGCTTCTTTCACCTTCAGTAATTCCTTGTGTCTTAATGGCTTCTTAGCCTTGCTTGGGGTGAAATGATTAAAAATATTTCTTATTAAACCATTTTCAAAATTACTTCTACAAATTATTATATTTGATGACATAACAATCCTCACCAATTTTTGCAAGTAAAATGAATCAAGAAAATCTTAGTGCATTTAGAGGTAGTTAACCATATCTTTGCATTTACACAAAACTTGGAAGATGGTTTAAGGCTTTTTTTAAAAATAGGTTTTATATGCCATCAAATAACGTAAACTTCAAATCCAATGATATTCATCAAGTATTGATCTCAAAGAGTTTTTACTTTATACATTCCTAACACCAAAATTTTGCTTAGCAATTCCAAACAATCATTTCTTTTCAGCCTTAATTTTCAATTCATATTTCCTTTTTACGTATAACTCTATCTATTTCCATTCAGGTTGCATATGCAGAGTGGGCACCGAGTTGTCTGTTTGGTACCGGACTTCTTCTTTCTTTCATCTTTATAATTTGCTTCATGCCAGAAACAAGCAATCATCAATTGTCCCAGACAATGGCTGAATTGAAAGAATCAAGGCAGGCGAGAAAAATGAAAGCTAAAATCAACCAAGTTTATACAAAAGATGTGGAAGAATGATAAATATATTTTGGGCTTTTCAACTTTATGAATATTTCGGGAAATATTTTTGATCTTCATCTCACATTCTGATACGAACTTTTGACAGCAATTACGTTTTAAAATGCAAAAATGAATGCAACTGAATTTATTAATTAAAAATGGCCAGGTATAATACTATGGAACCAAAGTTCACCTTCAGAATACAACCGCCAAAGTAGATTTTTAAAATTTTTAATAATTCTAGTATGAAATGATTTTAATACAAGATCTGAAGTACATTCTAACTTACTTTTTGATATTTGTCTTCATTTTATATTATATTTGATATTATTTGGCTGTGTATTTCTCTTGTTAAATCTGTTTTAATGATTAGTGTTTTAGCAGCCTCTCACCCCAATGCATTAAATAATTATACTTCAAAATATCAAGCAAAAAATATTAAATTGTTTTCAGAATGTCAATTAAGACGTTTGTCTAAAATTCAGTTTATTGTCATAAAATAACTTACGAAAAAGAGTGAAAAAAATGAAAGTTTACAAGATCTATTTATTTCTAAATTACTAGAATACTATAACTAATAAACTGCTATTTAAAATCAATAGAAATGGATTACCTACCATAAGATAATAGTTTGTAATTTAATTGACTGTATAAATAAAAGAATGACATTTACTGCAACGAAAGATAGGAATTATTCCACAAAATTTTGCCTTGAAACATTAAAATGAGAAAGAAAATTAAGAACTAAGACTTCTGAAAAGTTATCTCCCCTTACAATTTCTTTTACTTTTCGTTTTTTTTAACAACAATACACTTACTGTGTATTATTTAGATACGAAATATTCTCCTTAAATTTGTTATTATCCCAAAGAACAGGTGTTTGTCGATACTGATTTTTCAAAACTGTACAGAGAGCTGAAAGAGGAAAGTTTATTTTTGGTTCTGATTTTTATCTCCAAGAGTTGGAAAACTAGGCTGGTTCCTGGAGATTCTGCAATACCAGGCTCCTTCACTCTTCGCCTCTTCGGAATGTTCGTGAGGAAGTGTCGTCCATTATTCCTATTTTTTAAATTTAAATTTATTTGGGGGTTTACCAATCTTGGTGTCTGTTATTCTTTTGCTTTCCTTTGAAAACTAACTTTAAGTTTGAATTGAGTACGGACATCTCGCAGCCCTTGAACATTTTTTCATTTATTCGCCTCAGTTCCTCAACACAGACATCAGACTTGACAAAGGGAAAACCCAATGGCCTGTTTGTCATTTGTTTTAATGGAAAACTACAGAGTACGCCTTTGGGAAGAACTGTTTAATTTCAAGTTGTGTTATTAGGTATGGACATACAACTATTTTCAGTTTTTTTGGATTCAGTTCCTTGATAATTAAGGATTTCCTTGAATTGATCAGAGGCTATTTTTGCCCGTGTAATGTAACTATGAGTTGTTTGCCTTTCAAATTGTGTCTCACTCAGCAATTTATAGTTTTTGGGATTTTTTTTTTTTTTTTTGTCAGCAATAGTCTCGCCTTCAAGTTCTAAAAATGCATAACATCTTCTGGCTATCTCTTTGAAATACGTTTCTGAATTCGAACAGTTCGTAAATCTTTAGACAGCTTCACAAGATTCTCTTCTTGAATATCAACTGTCAAATCCGTAAGAAATAGCGTTGTTTGATTCGTCTCATAGACTGATTTTATTTCTTGTTCTTTGTCAAGTGGAACCTTGAGAATAGCAGAAGTCTCTGCATCCATTTGACGAGTCTTGTTTTTGACTGCTTTCTTGGTTGGGAGTATTTTTTAGGATATTAGTCCGGTTTTGTTTCTTGGAGGCATGAGTTGCAGATTTATCAACAGGGGTTTCTTGTTTTTCCTTCTTTTCCTTTGTGGTTTTTTCCTTAACAGTTGTATTATGACAAGAACCATTTACACTTTTCAGATTCACGCACTGTAGAATTCCTTACAAGGCTCTATCATAGAACACTTTTAACAACGTATAGTTCATGATTACCTCCAGTAGTGACGTTAGACAGTGTGGATGATCTTGAACAGATATACCCAAATCAAAGGTCCATCACCACATCCATTAGATAGGGCATTTCTTGTGCCATTTTTTCAAGGTGCTTCTACTTATTAGCTGTTCTACAGGTAGAGGTGTGTGAACGTTCCAGTGAAATGAAATCACTTTCGTAGGTGGCAAGGCAATCCGATGAAAATATCTGAAGCAAAAGCCTAACTCTGAGTTCATTGATGCTTTGGCTTTTCACAATTGAGTCTCTTCCCATTATAGTGGAAAGTTGTAACTTTACAGGCCCCATCACAAATCTCAATTTTCTACACACTTCCTGGTCGGCAAAATAGTAACTTGACTATGTGGCTAGTAAGGCATAGACTAATGCTTCACATGTGAATGTGTTGGGAAATTAAATCCATACTGAAACAATCATTAAAGTGCTCCCATCATTACCTCCATTCGTATAGAATAGTATTTTCTTCAGCTTGCTGTTTGCCTTTATAAAACTTTATCAAATCTGTTGTGTGACGAACTTCATGAAGTAAAGTTGGATTCCGCCCGTTGCATATACCACATATGGACTTAGAGTCGTGTCCCTTTTTAAGCATGCAAAACACAGTTTATTGTCCATCACAAATGTTCACTTCTCCTCTCAGAACTTTCCTATCAGCTTCTGATATTTGTGCATAGAATGGTTCCCTCCGCAACATATACACTTAGAGGTGAGATTTCTTTTTTGTATGCTCCCTTTTCTCCCTTCATTGGAATTAACAGTAATAACCGAATCATCCATATTAATAAGAAAGGTGTTTGCCTTTTAACGTTCAATCTTTTCATATGACTTTGGACCGTGAGACAAGTAACTGGGGGCTACACGCTATGCGTGCTTCCTCTGAGATAATGCTGTGAATTTCGTAAAATCTAGAAAATCCTTGGCTTGTTCTAGTTGTCCTGTCACATGCCAATTCTTCCTGGACGTTATCCACTCTTGAAGTTTAAATAGTAACTTCTGGTTCACTTCGCAGTCGTTCAATACCTGTCGGCCCATAACATGATTGCTACATGATTGCAGAAAGTCATTAAATTCTTTGAGGTTAACGTATTAACTTGCTCCGATCCATGGTCACTTGTTGAATTCCTGTCTGAAGGCCTACTGTTATATAAAACCGTGTTAAGTCTCTCCCAAGGCTGTTGATAGGCTTCTTTGCCTTTCCAGTAAAAATGCCTCCCAGAGCTGATTTAGCCTCTCCAGCAGAGTGTTTCTGCATGTCAATCTGTCTGCCGGATTCAGAACTCGTCACAAACTTTAAGATTTGCACTCAATTCTGGGAACTTCATGGCATCACCAGAAATCTCTTCAGCTTCCGGAGCTGGGAGTCGAGAACAGGGCATAGACTCCTGTAATGCTTGTACTAATGAAGCTACATTTCTTGTGACTTGCCTTTCTCGAAGTTTTATGAGGAGTATAGGTGGACTGTGGTCGCTTGCTTCAATTTACAAAGTCCAAGTTTTTTTTGTTTCCTCATCTTCATACAGCCTCAGTTTCACTTCGGTGACCTTCTATCTCTCCCCAACTTCCCAATTTCTTAAGTTGTTGGGCATCAATGGCAACTTTTCACTCAATTTCAATCTGTTTTACTGCCAAGACTTCAGCTGCATTTACTCTCTTTGCTGATATTCTGGACAACTCTAAAGAGATACGACTTCGTACAGTAACCCTGGAGATTGCGGATCTATCTATCTATCTATCTATCTATCTATCTATCTATCTATCTATCTATCTATCTATCTATCTATCTAAGTTCTCTGTTCATCTATCTATCTATCTATCTATCTATCTATCTAAGTTCTCTGTTCATCTATCTATCTATCTATCTATCTATCTATATATCTATCTATCTATCTATCTATCTATATATATATATATATATATATATATATATATATATATATCACATATTCACTGTCTAGCAGAATGAAAGGCATCTTCTGAAAGGCATAGTTTTATTAAGCTCAGCAGAACTGCCGTCACAGCTATACATGCCTGGATTCTCCTACGGATTTTCTGTCTCGTTGTTATTTGT
>OZ010599.1:76266715-76476715 GCA_963932145.1 Acanthosepion lycidas | reverse complement strand
AATTATAGCATACCTCAAAACTATATTTGGCATATATATCTCTTTGTACATATATATATAATTATTAATGTACAAAGAGGGAGGGGGTACGTCACGAGAGGTAGGCGGGGCTGTATCAATAAGTTCGTAACTTCGTTGAAACATCGTTGTTATTTGAAATTTGATGTGGAAATTTCACTTTGCAATGGCCAATTTGTGATTAGTATTTCTTATTGAACCAAGCGCATTGATAATGAAGGGGATTAAGAGCGTCCGAGGTGGAACATGAGCCATCTTGAAAATCCTTCTCTAGCCTGTGATAGATTTCTGATCAAGGGGCATAACTTAATTTCCATCTCGGGCGCGAGTTTACTCTCTTTATTATCACGTCTAATAGGGCTGTTTGATCTGTAAAACATGTCAAATTGAGCATTTCTAGAAACCCTAAAACCATACATATGTTTCAAAAAGGTCTCCTATATTTTCAAAAACTGCTGGAGAATACACTCATACTTTAGGCCATATTTTTATTTGCTAATATTCAATGGCATGAGCGTTATATTAGCGGTAATTTAATGATCTGTTATGAAATTCCTCACAATATTCATATCATTTGAAAGGGCAAAGATTCAGTTTTCATATGGTATATATGCAAAAGTGTTTAGTACTCTACCCAAAATGCTTCTTAAAATGTTAAAAGCAAAAATAGTTCTACTTTGATTTTTCCATATTTTCAATATTTTCTTATTCGTTCTTTTTTGATTTTTTCCGTTCTCTTTTTCACTCCTCCGCTATTTACAATTCATTAATTCTTTCTAATTCTTTCTCCCTCTCACTTTCCAATATATTCCCGGCCTCGATTTCTAATTCTTTCTCCCTCTCACTTTCCAATATATTCCCGGCCTCGATTTCTAATTCTTTCTCCCTCTCACTTTCCAATATATTCCCGGCCTCGATTTCTAATTCTTTCTCCCTCTCACTTTCCAATATATTCCCGGCCTCGATTTCTAATTCTTTCTCCCTCTCACTTTCCAATATATTCCCGGCCTCGATTTCTAATTCTTTCTCCCTCTCACTTTCCAATATATTCCCGGCCTCGATTTCTGATTCTTTCTCCCTCTCACTTTCCAATATATTCCCGGCCTCGATTTCTGATTCTTTCTCCCTCTCACTTTCCAATATATTCCCGGCCTCGATTTCTGATTCTTTCTCCCTCTCACTTTCCAATATATTCCCGGCCTCGATTTCTGATTCTTTCTCCCTCTCACTTTCCAATATATTCCCGGCCTCGATTTCTGATTCTTTCTCCCTCTCACTTTCCAATATATTCCCGGCCTCGATTTCTGATTCTTTCTCCCTCTCACTTTCCAATATATTCCCGGCCTCGATTTCTAATTCTTTCTCCCTCTCACTTTCCAATATATTCCCGGCCTCGATTTCTAATTCTTTCTCCCTCTCACTTTCCAATATATTCCCGGCCTCGATTTCTAATTCTTTCTCCCTCTCACTTTCCAATATATTCCCGGCCTCGATTTCTGATTCTTTCTCCCTCTCACTTTCCAATATATTCCCGGCCTCGATTTCTGATTCTTTCTCCCTCTCACTTTCCAATATATTCCCGGCCTCGATTTCTGATTCTTTCTCCCTCTCACTTTCCAATATATTCCCGGCCTCGATTTCTGATTCTTTCTCCCTCTCACTTTCCAATATATTCCCGGCCTCGATTTCTAATTCTTTCTCCCTCTCACTTTCCAATATATTCCCGGCCTCGATTTCTGATTCTTTCTCCCTCTCACTTTCCAATATATTCCCGGCCTCGATTTCTAATTCTTTCTCCCTCTCACTTTCCAATATATTCCCGGCCTCGATTTCTAATTCTTTCTCCCTCTCACTTTCCAATATATTCCCGGCCTCGATTTCTAATTCTTTCTCCCTCTCACTTTCCAATATATTCCCGGCCTCGATTTCTAATTCTTTCTCCCTCTCACTTTTCAATA
Organism: Acanthosepion lycidas; assembly: GCA_963932145.1. Taxonomy (NCBI): domain Eukaryota; kingdom Metazoa; phylum Mollusca; class Cephalopoda; order Sepiida; family Sepiidae; genus Acanthosepion; species Acanthosepion lycidas. The sequence goes on along the minus strand of OZ010599.1, from coordinate 76,474,739 downwards.
TATTCCCGGCCTCGATTTCTAATTCTTTCTCCCTCTCACTTTCCAATATATTCCCGGCCTCGATTTCTGATTCTTTCTCCCTCTCACTTTCCAATTTATTCCCGGCCTCGATTTCTGATTCTTTCTCCCTCTCACTTTCCAATATATTCCCGGCCTCGATTTCTGATTCTTTCTCCCTCTCACTTTCCAATATATTCCCGGCCTCGATTTCTGATTCTTTCTCCCTCTCACTTTCCAATATATTCCCGGCCTCGATTTCTAATTCTTTCTCCCTCTCACTTTCCAATATATTCCCGGCCTCGATTTCTGATTCTTTCTCCCTCTCACTTTCCAATATATTCCCGGCCTCGATTTCTAATTCTTTCTCCCTCTCACTTTCCAATATATTCCCGGCCTCGATTTCTAATTCTTTCTCCCTCTCACTTTCCAATATATTCCCGGCCTCGATTTCTAATTCTTTCTCCCTCTCACTTTCCAATATATTCCCGGCCTCGATTTCTAATTCTTTCTCCCTCTCACTTTCCAATATATTCCCGGCCTCGATTTCTGATTCTTTCTCCCTCTCACTTTCCAATATATTCCCGGCCTCGATTTCTGATTCTTTCTCCCTCTCACTTTCCAATACATTCCCGGCCTCGATTTCTGATTCTTTCTCCCTCTCACTTTCCAATATATTCCCGGCCTCGATTTCTGATTCTTTCTCCCTCTCACTTTCCAATATATTCCCGGCCTCGATTTCTGATTCTTTCTCCCTCTCACTTTCCAATATATTCCCGGCCTCGATTTCTAATTCTTTCTCCCTCTCACTTTCCAATATATTCCCGGCCTCGATTTCTGATTCTTTCTCCCTCTCACTTTCCAATATATTCCCGGCCTCGATTTCTGATTCTTTCTCCCTCTCACTTTCCAATATATTCCCGGCCTCGATTTCTAATTCTTTCTCCCTCTCACTTTCCAATACATTCCCGGCCTCGATTTCGAATTCTTTCTCCCTCTCACTTTCCAATATATTCCCGGTCTCGATTTCTGATTCTTTCTCCCTCTCACTTTCCAATACATTCCCGGCCTCGATTTCTAATTCTTTCTCCCTCTCACTTTCCAATATATTCCCGGCCTCGATTTCTGATTCTTTCTCCCTCTCACTTTCCAATATATTCCCGGCCTCGATTTCTAATTCTTTCTCCCTCTCACTTTCCAATATATTCCCGGCCTCGATTTCTGATTCTTTCTCCCTCTCACTTTCCAATATATTCCCGGCCTCGATTTCTAATTCTTTCTCCCTCTCACTTTCCAATATATTCCCGGCCTCGATTTCTGATTCTTTCTCCCTCTCACTTTCCAATATATTCCCGGCCTCGATTTCTGATTCTTTCTCCCTCTCACTTTCCAATATATTCCCGGCCTCGATTTCTAATTCTTTCTCCCTCTCACTTTCCAATACATTCCCGGCCTCGATTTCTGATTCTTTCTCCCTCTCACTTTCCAATATATTCCCGGCCTCGATTTCTTATTCTTTGTCCCTCTCACTTTCCAATATATTCCCGGCCTCGATTTCTGATTCTTTCTCCCTCTCACTTTCCAATATATTCCCGGCCTCGATTTCTAATTCTTTCTCCCTCTCACTTTCCAATATATTCCCGGCCTCGATTTCTGATTCTTTCTCCCTCTCACTTTCCAATATATTCCCGGCCTCGATTTCTGATTCTTTCTCCCTCTCACTTTCCAATATATTCCCGGCCTCGATTTCTAATTCTTTCTCCCTCTCACTTTCCAATACATTCCCGGCCTCGATTTCGAATTCTTTCTCCCTCTCACTTTCCAATATATTCCCGGCCTCGATTTCTGATTCTTTCTCCCTCTCACTTTCCAATACATTCCCGGCCTCGATTTCTAATTCTTTCTCCCTCTCACTTTCCAATATATTCCCGGCCTCGATTTCTGATTCTTTCTCCCTCTCACTTTCCAATATATTCCCGGCCTCGATTTCTGATTCTTTCTCCCTCTCACTTTCCAATATATTCCCGGCCTCGATTTCTGATTCTTTCTCCCTCTCACTTTCCAATATATTCCCGGCCTCGATTTCTAATTCTTTCTCCCTCTCACTTTCCAATATATTCCCGGCCTCGATTTCTGATTCTTTCTCCCTCTCACTTTCCAATATATTCCCGGCCTCGATTTCTAATTCTTTCTCCCTCTCACTTTCCAATACATTCCCGGCCTCGATTTCGAATTCTTTCTCCCTCTCACTTTCCAATATATTCCCGGCCTCGATTTCTAATTCTTTCTCCCTCTCACTTTCCAATATATTCCCGGCCTCGATTTCTAATTCTTTCTCCCTCTCACTTTCCAATATATTCCCGGCCTCGATTTCTGATTCTTTCTCCCTCTCACTTTCCAATATATTCCCGGCCTCGATTTCTGATTCTTTCTCCCTCTCACTTTCCAATATATTCCCGGCCTCGATTTCTGATTCTTTCTCCCTCTCACTTTCCAATATATTCCCGGCCTCGATTTCTGATTCTTTCTCCCTCTCACTTTCCAATATATTCCCGGCCTCCATTTCTAATTCTTTCTCCCTCTCACTTTCCAATATATTCCCGGCCTCGATTTCTGATTCTTTCTCCCTCTCACTTTCCAATATATTCCCGGCCTCGATTTCTGATTCTTTCTCCCTCTCACTTTCCAATATATTCCCGGCCTCGATTTCTAATTCTTTCTCCCTCTCACTTTCCAATATATTCCCGGCCTCGATTTCTGATTCTTTCTCCCTCTCACTTTCCAATATATTCCCGGCCTCGATTTCTAATTCTTTCTCCCTCTCACTTTCCAATATATTCCCGGCCTCGATTTCTGATTCTTTCTCCCTCTCACTTTCCAATTTATTCCCGGCCTCGATTTCTGATTCTTTCTCCCTCTCACTTTCCAATATATTCCCGGCCTCGATTTCTAATTCTTTCTCCCTCTCACTTTCCAATATATTCCCGGCCTCGATTTCTGATTCTTTCTCCCTCTCACTTTCCAATATATTCCCGGCCTCGATTTCTAATTCTTTCTCCCTCTCACTTTCCAATATATTCCCGGCCTCGATTTCTGATTCTTTCTCCCTCTCACTTTCCAATATATTCCCGGCCTCGATTTCTAATTCTTTCTCCCTCTCACTTTCCAATATATTCCCGGCCTCGATTTCTAATTCTTTCTCCCTCTCACTTTCCAATATATTCCCGGCCTCGATTTCTAATTCTTTCTCCCTCTCACTTTCCAATATATTCCCGGCCTCGATTTCTAATTCTTTCTCCCTCTCACTTTCCAATACATTCCCGGCCTCGATTTCGAATTCTTTCTCCCTCTCACTTTCCAATATATTCCCGGTCTCGATTTCTGATTCTTTCTCCCTCTCACTTTCCAATACATTCCCGGCCTCGATTTCTAATTCTTTCTCCCTCTCACTTTCCAATATATTCCCGGCCTCGATTTCTGATTCTTTCTCCCTCTCACTTTCCAATATATTCCCGGCCTCGATTTCTAATTCTTTCTCCCTCTCACTTTCCAATATATTCCCGGCCTCGATTTCTGATTCTTTCTCCCTCTCACTTTCCAATATATTCCCGGCCTCGATTTCTAATTCTTTCTCCCTCTCACTTTCCAATATATTCCCGGCCTCGATTTCTGATTCTTTCTCCCTCTCACTTTCCAATATATTCCCGGCCTCGATTTCTGATTCTTTCTCCCTCTCACTTTCCAATATATTCCCGGCCTCGATTTCTAATTCTTTCTCCCTCTCACTTTCCAATACATTCCCGGCCTCGATTTCTGATTCTTTCTCCCTCTCACTTTCCAATATATTCCCGGCCTCGATTTCTTATTCTTTGTCCCTCTCACTTTCCAATATATTCCCGGCCTCGATTTCTGATTCTTTCTCCCTCTCACTTTCCAATATATTCCCGGCCTCGATTTCTAATTCTTTCTCCCTCTCACTTTCCAATATATTCCCGGCCTCGATTTCTGATTCTTTCTCCCTCTCACTTTCCAATATATTCCCGGCCTCGATTTCTGATTCTTTCTCCCTCTCACTTTCCAATATATTCCCGGCCTCGATTTCTAATTCTTTCTCCCTCTCACTTTCCAATACATTCCCGGCCTCGATTTCGAATTCTTTCTCCCTCTCACTTTCCAATATATTCCCGGCCTCGATTTCTGATTCTTTCTCCCTCTCACTTTCCAATACATTCCCGGCCTCGATTTCTAATTCTTTCTCCCTCTCACTTTCCAATATATTCCCGGCCTCGATTTCTGATTCTTTCTCCCTCTCACTTTCCAATATATTCCCGGCCTCGATTTCTGATTCTTTCTCCCTCTCACTTTCCAATATATTCCCGGCCTCGATTTCTGATTCTTTCTCCCTCTCACTTTCCAATATATTCCCGGCCTCGATTTCTAATTCTTTCTCCCTCTCACTTTCCAATATATTCCCGGCCTCGATTTCTGATTCTTTCTCCCTCTCACTTTCCAATATATTCCCGGCCTCGATTTCTAATTCTTTCTCCCTCTCACTTTCCAATACATTCCCGGCCTCGATTTCGAATTCTTTCTCCCTCTCACTTTCCAATATATTCCCGGCCTCGATTTCTAATTCTTTCTCCCTCTCACTTTCCAATATATTCCCGGCCTCGATTTCTGATTCTTTCTCCCTCTCACTTTCCAATATATTCCCGGCCTCGATTTCTAATTCTTTCTCCCTCTCACTTTCCAATACATTCCCGGCCTCGATTTCGAATTCTTTCTCCCTCTCACTTTCCAATATATTCCCGGCCTCGATTTCTAATTCTTTCTCCCTCTCACTTTCCAATATATTCCCGGCCTCGATTTCTAATTCTTTCTCCCTCTCACTTTCCAATATATTCCCGGCCTCGATTTCTGATTCTTTCTCCCTCTCACTTTCCAATATATTCCCGGCCTCGATTTCTGATTCTTTCTCCCTCTCACTTTCCAATATATTTCCGGCCTCGATTTCTGATTCTTTCTCCCTCTCACTTTCCAATATATTCCCGGCCTCGATTTCGAATTCTTTCTCCCTCTCACTTTCCAATATATTCCCGGCCTCGATTTCTGATTCTTTCTCCCTCTCACTTTCCAATATATTCCCGGCCTCGATTTCTGATTCTTTCTCCCTCTCACTTTCCAATATATTCCCGGCCTCGATTTCTGATTCTTTCTCCCTCTCACTTTCCAATATATTCCCGGCCTCGATTTCTGATTCTTTCTCCCTCTCACTTTCCAATATATTCCCGGCCTCGATTTCTAATTCTTTCTCCCTCTCACTTTCCAATATATTCCCGGCCTCGATTTCTAATTCTTTCTCCCTCTCACTTTCCAATACATTCCCGGCCTCGATTTCGAATTCTTTCTCCCTCTCACTTTCCAATATATTCCCGGCCTCGATTTCTGATTCTTTCTCCCTCTCACTTTCCAATACATTCCCGGCCTCGATTTCTAATTCTTTCTCCCTCTCACTTTCCAATATATTCCCGGCCTCGATTTCTAATTCTTTCTCCCTCTCACTTTCCAATATATTCCCGGCCTCGATTTCTGATTCTTTCTCCCTCTCACTTTCCAATATATTCCCGGCCTCGATTTCTGATTCTTTCTCCCTCTCACTTTCCAATATATTCCCGGCCTCGATTTCTAATTCTTTCTCCCTCTCACTTTCCAATACATTCCCGGCCTCGATTTCGAATTCTTTGTCCCTCTCACTTTCCAATATATTCCCGGTCTCGATTTCTGATTCTTTCTCCCTCTCACTTTCCAATACATTCCCGGCCTCGATTTCTAATTCTTTCTCCCTCTCACTTTCCAATATATTCCCGGCCTCGATTTCTGATTCTTTCTCCCTCTCACTTTCCAATATATTCCCGGCCTCGATTTCTAATTCTTTCTCCCTCTCACTTTCCAATATATTCCCGGCCTCGATTTCTGATTCTTTCTCCCTCTCACTTTCCAATATATTCCCGGCCTCGATTTCTAATTCTTTCTCCCTCTCACTTTCCAATATATTCCCGGCCTCGATTTCTGATTCTTTCTCCCTCTCACTTTCCAATATATTCCCGGCCTCGATTTCTGATTCTTTCTCCCTCTCACTTTCCAATATATTCCCGGCCTCGATTTCTAATTCTTTCTCCCTCTCACTTTCCAATACATTCCCGGCCTCGATTTCTGATTCTTTCTCCCTCTCACTTTCCAATATATTCCCGGCCTCGATTTCTTATTCTTTGTCCCTCTCACTTTCCAATATATTCCCGGCCTCGATTTCTGATTCTTTCTCCCTCTCACTTTCCAATATATTCCCGGCCTCGATTTCTAATTCTTTCTCCCTCTCACTTTCCAATATATTCCCGGCCTCGATTTCTGATTCTTTCTCCCTCTCACTTTCCAATATATTCCCGGCCTCGATTTCTGATTCTTTCTCCCTCTCACTTTCCAATATATTCCCGGCCTCGATTTCTAATTCTTTCTCCCTCTCACTTTCCAATACATTCCCGGCCTCGATTTCGAATTCTTTCTCCCTCTCACTTTCCAATATATTCCCGGCCTCGATTTCTGATTCTTTCTCCCTCTCACTTTCCAATACATTCCCGGCCTCGATTTCTAATTCTTTCTCCCTCTCACTTTCCAATATATTCCCGGCCTCGATTTCTGATTCTTTCTCCCTCTCACTTTCCAATATATTCCCGGCCTCGATTTCTGATTCTTTCTCCCTCTCACTTTCCAATATATTCCCGGCCTCGATTTCTAATTCTTTCTCCCTCTCACTTTCCAATACATTCCCGGCCTCGATTTCGAATTCTTTCTCCCTCTCACTTTCCAATATATTCCCGGCCTCGATTTCTGATTCTTTCTCCCTCTCACTTTCCAATACATTCCCGGCCTCGATTTCTAATTCTTTCTCCCTCTCACTTTCCAATATATTCCCGGCCTCGATTTCTGATTCTTTCTCCCTCTCACTTTCCAATATATTCCCGGCCTCGATTTCTGATTCTTTCTCCCTCTCACTTTCCAATATATTCCCGGCCTCGATTTCTGATTCTTTCTCCCTCTCACTTTCCAATATATTCCCGGCCTCGATTTCTGATTCTTTCTCCCTCTCACTTTCCAATATATTCCCGGCCTCGATTTCTAATTCTTTCTCCCTCTCACTTTCCAATATATTCCCGGCCTCGATTTCTGATTCTTTCTCCCTCTCACTTTCCAATATATTCCCGGCCTCGATTTCTAATTCTTTCTCCCTCTCACTTTCCAATACATTCCCGGCCTCGATTTCTAATTCTTTCTCCCTCTCACTTTCCAATATATTCCCGGCCTCGATTTCTAATTCTTTCTCCCTCTCACTTTCCAATATATTCCCGGCCTCGATTTCTAATTCTTTCTCCCTCTCACTTTCCAATATATTCCCGGCCTCGATTTCTGATTCTTTCTCCCTCTCACTTTCCAATATATTCCCGGCCTCGATTTCTGATTCTTTCTCCCTCTCACTTTCCAATATATTCCCGGCCTCGATTTCTGATTCTTTCTCCCTCTCACTTTCCAATATATTCCCGGCCTCGATTTCTGATTCTTTCTCCCTCTCACTTTCCAATATATTTCCGGCCTCGATTTCTGATTCTTTCTCCCTCTCACTTTCCAATATATTCCCGGCCTCGATTTCTAATTCTTTCTCCCTCTCACTTTCCAATATATTCCCGGCCTCGATTTCTGATTCTTTCTCGCTCTCACTTTCCAATATATTCCCGGCCTCGATTTCTAATTCTTTCTCCCTCTCACTTTCCAATACATTCCCGGCCTCGATTTCTAATTCTTTCTCCCTCTCACTTTCCAATATATTCCCGGCCTCGATTTCTGATTCTTTCTCCCTCTCACTTTCCAATATATTCCCGGCCTCGATTTCTGATTCTTTCTCCCTCTCACTTTCCAATATATTCCCGGCCTCGATTTCTGATTCTTTGTCCCTCTCACTTTCCAATATATTCCCGGCCTCGATTTCTGATTCTTTCTCCCTCTCACTTTCCAATATATTCCCGGCCTCGATTTCTAATTCTTTCTCCCTCTCACTTTCCAATATATTCCCGGCCTCGATTTCTGATTCTTTCTCCCTCTCACTTTCCAATACATTCCCGGCCTCGATTTCGAATTCTTTCTCCCTCTCACTTTCCAATATATTCCCGGCCTCGATTTCTGATTCTTTCTCCCTCTCACTTTCCAATACATTCCCGGCCTCGATTTCTAATTCTTTCTCCCTCTCACTTTCCAATATATTCCCGGCCTCGATTTCTAATTCTTTCTCCCTCTCACTTTCCAATACATTCCCGGCCTCGATTTCGAATTCTTTCTCCCTCTCACTTTCCAATATATTCCCGGCCTCGATTTCTAATTCTTTCTCCCTCTCACTTTCCAATATATTCCCGGCCTCGATTTCTGATTCTTTCTCCCTCTCACTTTCCAATATATTCCCGGCCTCGATTTTTAATTCTTTCTCCCTCTCACTTTCCAATATATTCCCGGCCTCGATTTCTGATTCTTTCTCCCTCTCACTTTCCAATATATTCCCGGCCTCGATTTCTGATTCTTTCTCCCTCTCACTTTCCAATATATTCCCGGCCTCGATTTCTAATTCTTTCTCCCTCTCACTTTCCAATACATTCCCGGCCTCGATTTCGAATTCTTTCTCCCTCTCACTTTCCAATATATTCCCGGCCTCGATTTCTGATTCTTTCTCCCTCTCACTTTCCAATATATTCCCGGCCTCGATTTCTGATTCTTTCTCCCTCTCACTTTCCAATATATTCCCGGCCTCGATTTCTGATTCTTTCTCCCTCTCACTTTTCAATATATTCCCGGCCTCGATTTCTAATTCTTTCTCCCTCTCACTTTCCAATATATTCCCGGCCTCGATTTCTGATTCTTTCTCCCTCTCACTTTCCAATATATTCCCGGCCTCGATTTCTGATTCTTTCTCCCTCTCACTTTCCAATATATTCCCGGCCTCGATTTCTAATTCTTTCTCCCTCTCACTTTCCAATATATTCCCGGCCTCGATTTCTAATTCTTTCTCCCTCTCACTTTCCAATATATTCCCGGCCTCGATTTCTGATTCTTTGTCCCTCTCACTTTCCAATATATTCCCGGCCTCGATTTCTGATTCTTTCTCCCTCTCACTTTCCAATATATTCCCGGCCTCGATTTCTAATTCTTTCTCCCTCTCACTTTCCAATATATTCCCGGCCTCGATTTCTAATTCTTTCTCCCTCTCACTTTCCAATACATTCCCGGCCTCGATTTCGAATTCTTTCTCCCTCTCACTTTCCAATATATTCCCGGCCTCGATTTCTGATTCTTTCTCCCTCTCACTTTCCAATACATTCCCGGCCTCGATTTCTAATTCTTTCTCCCTCTCACTTTCCAATATATTTCCGGCCTCGATTTCTAATTCTTTCTCCCTCTCACTTTCCAATACATTCCCGGCCTCGATTTCGAATTCTTTCTCCCTCTCACTTTCCAATATATTCCCGGCCTCGATTTCTGATTCTTTCTCCCTCTCACTTTCCAATATATTCCCGGCCTCGATTTCTAATTCTTTCTCCCTCTCACTTTCCAATATATTCCCGGCCTCGATTTCTGATTCTTTCTCCCTCTCACTTTCCAATATATTCCCGGCCTCGATTTCTGATTCTTTCTCCCTCTCACTTTCCAATATATTCCCGGCCTCGATTTCTAATTCTTTCTCCCTCTCACTTTCCAATACATTCCCGGCCTCGATTTCGAATTCTTTCTCCCTCTCACTTTCCAATATATTCCCGGCCTCGATTTCTGATTCTTTCTCCCTCTCACTTTCCAATATATTCCCGGCCTCGATTTCTGATTCTTTCTCCCTCTCACTTTCCAATATATTCCCGGCCTCGATTTCTGATTCTTTCTCCCTCTCACTTTTCAATATATTCCCGGCCTCGATTTCTAATTCTTTCTCCCTCTCACTTTCCAATATATTCCCGGCCTCGATTTCTGATTCTTTCTCCCTCTCACTTTCCAATATATTCCCGGCCTCGATTTCTGATTCTTTCTCCCTCTCACTTTCCAATATATTCCCGGCCTCGATTTCTAATTCTTTCTCCCTCTCACTTTCCAATATATTCCCGGCCTCGATTTCTAATTCTTTCTCCCTCTCACTTTCCAATATATTCCCGGCCTCGATTTCTAATTCTTTCTCCCTCTCACTTTCCAATATATTCCCGGCCTCGATTTCTAATTCTTTCTCCCTCTCACTTTCCAATATATTCCCGGCCTCGATATCTGATTCTTTCTCCCTCTCACTTTCCAATATATTCCCGGCCTCAATATCTGATTCTTTCTCCCTCTCACTTTCCAATATATTCCCGGCCTCGATTTCTAATTCTTTCTCTCTTTCAAAATCTTACTCTTTCTCTTTCTCTTTTCAAACATTTCTAGTATCTGCCTCTTTCTCTGAGTCTTGTGTCTTTTGACTGTCAATCTGCTTTTCCATTTTACTTACATGACTTTGAACAAATAAATCCGTAGGACTCTTCGCAGTGTTTGCCGTATAATAGAAAATAATCCCCGAATTTAGCCACCCGTGCGCATGTTTCATTATTTTTTTAGCCTTACTCTTTATAATTTTTAGCCTCTCCCTCCATCCTTCTCTCCATTCCCCGCTCTCTTTCTCTATATTTTGTATCTTTTGTTTGTCTTTCTGTTTTTCAAGTTTACTTACTGGACTTTGAACATATGAATCCGTATAACTCTTCAGGCTGCGTGCCGTATAATCGAAAAAGCATCCAGGATTTATAAAACTTCGCGCATGTTTCGTTGTCTTTCACCGGATATTTGGAACTCCACCAATCAACTGGACAACAGTCTGTGCCATCTTCCCACTGGAATGCTGCGAATGTAAAGCAATAATGCCTCTTTAATTACATCAAAATCAACATATAATTAAATTTGTATCAAAGGTTTTATTAAATATTATTTTAAATGTGTTGTTCCACATCAATCATGATTTGTTAAACTGCGTTAAATGAGCCACAAAGCAAATTCTTTGAACTACGTGCAGACCAAAATGTAATGCGAACGATGAGTAATCAAATTCGTCAACGCTCATATAGACAAGATTTTCTTATCAATGAAAGAGTTGCTAATTTTGGTGGAAGACAAGCCAATGAGGTAAAATAGAGAGATTTAAACATGGCGGAGGAATAAACGTATTTTTTTACGCTTGTCGTTAGGTTAGCCTAGTCCGGTTAACGACACATCATCCCCTGTTGTTTTAATGTCGAATATAAGCTTCACAAGACAAAACTTCCAATGAATCAGTCACGAAGGGGCTAAGTCTCTGTTTGCTGAGAGAATGAAACACTACATTGCATCTAACAACTTTGTCTCTCGTGATTATTGGCGGATCTGTAATAGGGAATTAAATAAGTGTAAGGTCTCTATTCCTTCTCACTTCAATCGATTTGAGGTGTTAATATCCTCTGCTGATAAAACTGAAGATTTTGCCCGTAAATTCTACTTAAACTCTACTCTTGATTCATCTGAAGTATCCCTGACTGTCTTCCCACTTAGAACTGAGACTCTATTGAGTGATATGCATATAAACCCTTCTATGGTCTCTGAAATCATCTATAACCTAGATTCCTACAAAGCATATAGTCCCGATGTGATCCATGTAACAGTTATTAAGAAATGTGCTCCCGAATTCACTCCTATTCTCTCTAAATTGTATAATTGCCTCGCTGCCTTTTGCTTTCCTGCTTGCTGGAAATCATTTGTTGTTCCAGTTTTTAAGAACTCTGGTGAACCGTCCGACCCTTCCAACTATCCGCCTATTAGCCTTCTACTTCTTTTTGGAAAACTCCTAGAGGCCCTAATCAATCCCGAATTGTTTCATCATCTCTCATCGCAGAGCCCTTTTTTCAGACAAGCAATATGACTTTCGTTTCTCTAGAAAAACTGCTGATGTCCTGACGATAATTGTGGAAAGAGTCTATCATGCTCTAGATAAAAACAATGAAGTCCGGACTTTAGCTTTGGGCATCTAAAAAACCTTTGACAGGGTTTAGCATACAAATCTTCTTCACTAGCTGAAAAGCAATGGTGTCTCAGGACACATTCTTTCCTATGAAATCGTGAAACGGAAGTTATCCTGAACGACCACTCGTCTAGATCCTTTCGTAATAACGCGGGTGTCCCCCACCTCCAGGGCTCCATCCTTGGGCCTAATTTGTTTTTTAATTTTCATTAATGACCTTTCCGATGACATCAGCTCATCTTGATATCTAAACTGATGAGACAACACTTACTCCTGCCTCGATAGTAAGGCTAATCAGTCCGACAATGTCAAAATGGCAGCCGATGACTAAAACGACCTCAAGTTCGTTGTTAACTGGGGTAAAAGATGGCTAGTTAATGTTAACACCTCCAAAACTAAACATCTCCATCTGAGTGATCCTGCTCTGCGTCTGCATGGCCGATGCTAACCACCAGGAAAGTGACCCTTGCGTCTTTTCCGGCTAACGTTCTTAACTGACATGAACTGGAAAGACTATATTGAATCCATTGCTAGGTCAGCTGCTAAGAAAGTTGGTTCAGTATGTGGTGCAAGACAATTTTTCTATCCAGAATCTATCATACATATCTATAAGACTGTCATTCGTCCATGCTTACAATATTGCTGCTACATATGGTCCGGTGCCCTGGCTACTTCTCTTGAGTTCCTTAATAAAATCCAAAGAATCAGCAATATTATTGGTCCTGAACTGGCAGCTCAGCCTCAGCATCTTTTCCACCGCCGTAAGGTTGCCTCTCTGTGTCTTTTCTATAAATACTTTCATGGTAATTGTTCGAATGTGTTCTTCGCTATGGTACGTAGACTTTATGAATTTAAGGGCAGTATTAGAGTGGTGTCATAAAATTACAGTCTGGCTACATGTAGCTGTAAGTTCTATGCTAATAGTTTCTTTTCTTGCACTTCTTTCTTGTGGAACTCCCTTCTGGCTCCATGCTTCCAGCCAACTTTAATCTGCAAAAATTTAAATCCAATGCCAATCGCTGTCTACTGTACTCTCGATTACTCTTTTCTATTACCGTTCATTATTAATGTTTCTGTTCCTAATTCTTCCACACCATGTAACACCTTGTATCTTAGTGGCTTTATTGCCTTGCATGGGGCGAAACCGATTATAAATAAATCTCAACAAAATTTTTGGAAGTTCCGATGGGTAACTTCTGAAATGTTATGTAGTTTTAGTACATGATACCCACATAAGAGAAGAAAAAAATTAACATTTTGGCTTCCTTAGTCACTTAGTTCAGGAGTTTTAGACTCTTAAAATTTTCTTTTCAGTGTTTGCTGACATCATAATAGTACTAGTTGCCAAATTTGGCACTTTATACCTTTTTCATCCTAAGAAGATACCGATTGGATAAGTAATCGTCCTCTAATTCAATAAAGGAAGAAAATACTTCTGTTTTTATTTTATTATTATTGTATTTAGTTTCGTAATTATAGGCCAGGAATAATAGGAAAATTGCTATTTAGCGGTTTTGGGTGGGTAATTTGCCACCCATGTTAATAAAATCAAAAATAAATTATAATCATTTGAACTTTGAAATATTGGCTTAACAGAAATTATAATTACAATTGTTACTTGACAAATATTTGCTACGACACCTCGAATAAAAATAAATATATACATATTTTGACAGCTTGGCATGTAGAAGAATTTATGATTCAAAATTTGCTAAATCATTAGATCCATCACTTACCTTTTATTTACAAAAATATGTCGAACAATCACGTGATCAAGATAAACACTCAGTTGTGGAGTAGACAGACAACGAAAGTTAAATGTATACAAAATAGAATCCATAGAAAATAATAGACTTCATAGAAAGATTTTGCTTAAAATTCAAACAGAATTTTGACCTTTACAATATATGATAATATATTTAATATGCTCTTATTTTAGAATATTGGGTCTCACTTTATTTGTTTGATTCATTTTGAAGTGTGAAGGAAAATTGAAAATATCTTCAAAACAACAAAAGCTGGGAATGTGTTGCGTTATATATATATATTTTTAAAAATAACTGGTACTCAATTTTATTTTTCATTATATTTTCACTCGTAACTTTATACCTGCTATTTACAAACTGCATAGTTCTTGTGTCTGCAGTCGATGTGTATTCTCCTGTTGTCCTAGTAGGGAGTTAACTATCGTTCTGTGGTTATTATATGTATTCGTTTGACAGTATAACAGGGAATGACTTAGCCAAAAGTTAGGTTGGTTGATTTTACGACAATTCAATGTAGTATATAGCACCCACTGAGGATCAAAGTCGCTGCTCGGTAATAATGGTCAAGCAGGTTATACTAGCTAGCCAATCTCCTACGTTGAGGTAACTTTGACCAAAGGAGTAGACAGACAACGAAAGTTAAATGTATATAATAATTTTAATTCCCTACCAAATCTAAATTCTTGTACTTAAATACAACAACCTAGTTAGTAGGAATAGTACGGGAAAAGCGAACATGTGCTTTTGTTTTCCTTGAGGTCAAATTAAGCGCAAATAACAAAATGGGACTTAACCACTGCGTCAAATTTTAAAAGAAAAACATTGATTACACAATTAAAGACAAAAAAGGTACAAATACAAAATTTGCACGAAACATTCCTTTTGTGTGTCTATTAAGGCAAGATACCAAATTTCTGATGTTTTAAGAAAAAGAATACCGTCGAAAAATGGGAAAAAAGGAGGAAGTAGGAAAAGACAAAAGCATTCAGTGATAAAAAGAGAAAAGAACTCAAGAAGGCAGAAAAACAATGGCGCAACCACTTTTCTTGAAAAAAACGAAAACATTAACTTTTACTTGCTCAACGAGTATCTTTGAGACATACAGTATATGTTGAAATTTTCCCTTTTAAATTCACAGTTCATGCTTTGGAAAATGTATTTGAATACTTTTTGTTCTTTGTTGTCCAACCGCAGGAGAATTTTCATTTGAGCTTCAAAATATTTTAGTCTCTCTGCAGCTGGCTTGTAACCTTTTGCCTTTTTGATAATCTCTTCGTGATGTTAAATGTCTTCTGCTCTTTGATGTTAATTTGCTTGATCTTGGTGTCAAAATGTCTTCTCCCCTCGTCCACTCCCCTGAGACCTATTTATTCCGAAAAATAGGCTCACAGAAGCCCCTATTCGGGTTTTTACTAGGGCTTGAGACGACGTCTCCCATTGGTCAGTATATACGAAAAAATAATTTTCCATGAACTTGAAATGGATCCATCAATATCTTGACAGTTTTTTAACCACTGAGCCAAAAAAAAAAAAAAAAGAAAGAAAGATATACAAATGTAACAATGATTTACACATACCGTCCGGCCTTCATAAAAATTCACTTCTCTCATCAGAATGTATAATATAAAAAACAACCTTGGTAATTAAACATTTATTCAAGACTAACATTTTTAAAGTAGTAAAAATAAAAATAGTCTAATGAATTCTAACAAAAACTTTTACAATATCAATATTTCTCAAAATTGCAAACGATACTTACTTCCATTTTTACGAGACACCCACACCCAATACGCCACAGTCGAATTGACAGTTTGTGTAAGAAAATCCCATTCGCTTTGGTTTGAAATTGAAGTCAAAACAGCACCTCTTTGTTGACATGTTTGTATAGCCATCGAACGATTCATTTTTTCACTATTTATTTGGAAACATTTCGTTTCAAAGCGAACCCATTGATTGGAAGAGGAAACTGCAAGAAATAATGGGAAAATGCAAATCACGTCAACGAGAAGAACGTAGATGAAAGTAATAAAAATAAAATTGACATTTTGAAAAATACCCTCTTCTCTGTGAAATAATAAGTAATTTTATCCCAAACATTTTTTCTAAAATTCACCCTGTGAATTATATTAGAGAAAAGTATCAACAAAGTTCAAATTTTAAAACTTGATTGATCACTTAGAAATAGGACAATGTCAATCTACTGTGTTTTTCTCGGTCCTAAGTAGAACTGAAATATAATTATGAAATATAAACTCTTAAGTACATCTTCGCATGTCAGGCATGTTCGTTTATATCCAGTTTGACGGCAGATCCAGATTTATTGACTCGCAACTCAGTTTTTGGTTAACATCAAAAGTCTCTTTGTGTTCATTTTTTTGACTGGCCAGAAATAATTTTCTTTTCTTTTATATTCTCTTTTTTTATATATATCAGAAGTTATGCGTGGAGCCTTCCTGATTTTTTGATATTCAGTCATAAATTAGTAGACTCTCTGGTCCAGCGAAGTTGTTTTTTCTTCTTCCTTCGCTTTTTATTTGGGGGTTACATTCTCATTAATTGAGAAAGAAGTATAGAGAGAGAAGGAAAGAGAAAGAAGTATAGATAGAGAATGAAATACAAAAAGTATTTAGAGAGAAGGATAGAGAACGAAGTATATAGAGAGAAGAAACAAGAAAGAAGTATAGAGAGAGAAGGAAAGAGAGAGAGAGAGAAAGAGAAAGTAATAAGAGTTTTAAAAGAAAGTGCAAATGCCTTATTTTAATTTGAATTGTTTTTTTTTTAGTTTTTTTTATATATTTCATTTTTATATTTTATTTTATTTTTATCGGGACTCACTATAAATGACACGGATTTAATTTAAAATTTATAAATACTGAATTCTGTGCTTTTCCACTAATGACTATTGCCAGATTGTTATAAGAAAAGCCTAATAGTCTCTTTTAAAAATGTTCTGATCATTTGTGAATATCTATGCTGATAATAGTTAAATAGTCTCTTTTAAAAATGCTCTGATCATTTGTGAATATCTATACTGATAGTACAACTGTATATGAGCGAGCCTCAAAAACTTTAGATGACCAGAAATCGGTACCTAACCTCTCCTCTTACCTAGTGCTACCATGTTAGGGGCGGGGTAATTGGCTTTTAAATGTTACCCAGACCTCAAGTGGAGCTCGTACATAAGATCCATTGCTAAAGATGCTGGGAATATGACTGGTTCCTTGTACCACTCTAGTAAGTATCTGACCGCACCACCGCCGTCTCTACTTTTACAAGAGCCAGATCAGGCTGTAATGGTGTACTGTTATATATGGGCAGGAGCTGCCCAGTCTTCATTTTCCAGTCTCGATAGAGTTAAAAATTCCTCGTCCTTGTGAGTAACAAATTGTTAATCATCTTAAAACACCTCTCCCACAGACGAAACGTCAGAAGCCTCTCGCTGCTCTATCGCTATTTCGACGGAGAACTTTATGACTAAGACCCGCCATGCTACACATATTGTAGTAAACCACCCTCATTCCCTTCGTATTTGGGAGATGTAAACCCCTGATCTACAGTGCATTTTCCTCTCATTACAATCTTAACCTGTTCAAGTCTCGGATTAACTATTATCTTGCCGACATGTTGAACGCCACCATAATAGATATATATATATATATTGAAAAGTCCTCAAACAGATCATTAGGTCACGAAACATGATTTAACTTCTCACTACAAATAACTATCTCTATCTAAGATGGCCGCTCATACACTTCCTCTCTGTGTCACGCTCTCTTTCTGGCTAAATACTTCCCGCTCTCTCTCTCTCACTTACTCTCTCTCTCTCTCTTTCACTCTCTCTTTTTTTCTCTCTCTTTCTGTTTTACTCTCTGTGTCCCTCCCTTTTTGTATTTCTCTCTCGGACGCCCAACACAGTCTGGGATCCCTCTGACTGTAACAAATTAATGTAGATTTTAATTTAAAAAGTTCACTTGCAGTTCAGGTTCGAATTTGTCCACGAGATGTCGTCAGGTACCGAAATATGGTTTAATCCCACACTAGAAACAATTGCATTTCTCGAAGATGCCCACGCTCACAATTCCTCCCTTTGTCGCACTCTCATTCTGTCAATCTACGTCCCTCTCAATCTCTCTCTCTCTCTCTCTCTCACATGCACACACTCTCTCTCTCTCTCTCTCTTTCTGTTTTACTCTCGGAGGCACAACACAGATTAGATTTTAATATATACTATTACAATTTACAAAAGCTTCTTATTTCTTAACTTATGACATATATTTTCTATTATAAATGAATAAAATAATTAAACTAATTTAAATACAAGACAACCTGGCTCATTATAAATGCCATTTTTTGGAACTATCAAACATAACATGAACTTTTGCTCATCACAAGTGTAGTGAGTTCAATTGTGAATGGGGGACTAACTTCTATGGTCTTATGCCAGATTAATATCTCTATCTAAGATGGCCGCCCATACACTTCCTCTCTGTGTCACGCTCTCTTTCTGGCTAAATACTTCCCGATCTCTCTCTCTCTCTCTCTCTCTCTTACTCTCTCTCTTAATAGAGTTCAATTTTGTGGTTGCATATGGGAGAAAATTAGGGAAAGAATGTAATTATATAAATGTATAGTAGTTACGGATGTTTTGTATCTGTTTGTGGTGGCGGCCGCTTGAAAACATAGTGTAGGAAAGTATGCTGGTTTTCTATGTAGCAAAGACGGCTTATCTGTCTAAGATCACAAGCTACCCAGGCTAGTTTAGTATTACGTCTTTGGGAATTATATGATGACCACTGCATTGGAGAACAGACAAAATTAATTTATCGACACTGAGTGACTCATTGATTATTTTTTACAAGAAACCTGTTTAATCAAAAGGGATTGATGCCCTGGTTAATCAAAAAGAATTGGTGATTTAAATTCTCCTAAGACTTTCCCTCATAATAAAAAATATAAAAAATAAGCGATGCAAAAAAGAATTCCTCGAAATTTCGTAAAATTAAATGAGTGTGGAGTAAGAGATGTAAAAATACTTTTTCAAAGACTTTCATAAAAGGTAGACATTTAAAAAATAATTTAATTTGGCTTTGAATACATTCTGAACGTTTCATTAAAATCTGATAATTATTTGATTTTTGCAAGAATTTCTAAATCAATGTTTTTCCACACAAAAGCTGTTCAAATTTCCCATACAATAATCAGGTCTTGCGTTGAAGTCAGAAAAACAGTATTTAACCAAACTTTCCAAAGTCCTAAAAAGGAAAAAATAATTTTTAGATCACAAAATCTTTTACTCTTTCTTTTAATAATAAAATATCGGTTTTCATGATAAAATTTTATTTTTATTATATTTTGGGTTTTTTCTATCATGTATACACATTTTTAACGAATCTTTGGTGGAACCCAAATATTTGCAATTTTCGATTTGAGTATTTTCATTATTTTTTTAAGCAATCGAATCTTTTTGGGTAACCTATTTTATTGTTTTGTCATTACTTGTTCATCATGAAAAGGATTTTATGTCAAAAGCAAATATGTTTTATTAAATTTTATCTGGCGTTTTGAATTTTTTATTAATTTATTTTATGCCTTAATATTGTCGCTTTTTTATCACCACTCTTAGGTCGTTTTACAATTAATGACTGTTACGCAAGCACAATTAATGACTGTCACGCAAGCAGCATTAAATGGGAAAAAATAACCTCCAATGAATTCTGATCTCACATCTCCTATTCTTGTTGCATACGTTATGAAGGCATTTTTGTCAACGTTTGAATTTAACAAACAAACTTAAACATTTTTTTAATCGTACATTGTATTAGGTTGGTGCAAAAATAATGTCGTTTTTTGACGTTCAACTTCAAAAGAAAAACGACATTATTTTTGCATCAACCTAATATTAATTATTAAATCTGTTATAATTTATAAATCTTCTTTAATATAAAAATTCAATGACATTTAAAATTCATTTTTAAAATGAAAAATCTTCCTTAATGCTTTTATTTATTTTGACATCAAATCTGAAAAATTAAATTTGATATTTTCAATAAGCGAAATACTTTACTGTATTTCAAACTGAATTTAAATTGATTGAAATTTTTTTTTTTTTTGATTTTCAGCAAAATCTCTAAAATGTCAACACAACATAATTCTCTTTATTAAAAAATAGAATACATTTTTCTAAAACTGATTTAAAGTTCAACTAATCTGAAATAAAAAAAATAACTTACTTTCAATTCAAATATCGCAGAAAAAGCATTTTTAAGAAGGAGGTGGCTGTTTTATGAGTTGTTGACATATTTATCGATAACCTGACTATTCCGAGATTTAAGTAAGGGTAAAATACTCATAGTAAAATTTCATGGCGAATACAATCTAAATGCCTTTTTAAGATCATTTTTGGTCCCCAATAACCCTTTAAAAAATTGAAATATTTTAAGCATTCTAATATTTTATTGAATTTTAGGCACCTTGTCTTACGAAGTTGTTTGAAGAAATATTAGAAAATTGTCAATAAATTTTAAATTTGCTATAGTTACCATTCTTATTTTCTGATAATGTCGTGTATGGGCGTCCATATTTAAAAGATTAATACACACACAAAAAAATTCAAAATTCTTTTTAAAATACTAAGGATTGCTGAATTGTAGTGAGCTTTTGATTTATCATTAGTAAATATAGTTTTTATCTAATAACAATATATCTTAAATTCTATAAATTAATACAGAATTTTTAAAACTATTTAAAAGTTCATAAATTATTTAGTGTTAGCAAAAATATATGGAGGTTATTTTGTTTTTAAGGCATTCAGTTAACATTTGACATTTTAATCTTTAAATATATCGGAATATTCTTTCTTTCCTGAGGATTACATTGCAAAGATTGCGTAAAATATGAAGCTAAATAAAATGTGCATTTCTTTTCGGTATTTAACTGTCAAGTATTTTGTCGTCAGGTGAATAAAATGAGAAAGAATGAAATGAAATTAAAAGTTGTCTTTGAAAAAAGGAAAAGAAATCCACTAAAAAGCAAACACGGTACAACAGAATTTTATAGAAAATTTGGGAACACAGCTAGGATGGCAGTTCTCAAAGACAAAGCAACTTTTTCGAGGAAGACTGTGGAAACTAGGTGTAATATGAAATTCATCTTTTTCCAGAGACATATGTCCAGAATTTTGTGGGGGTTAACTTGCGTGTGTGCGTGTTGTAATTACTACAATTAAACACACACTTCGCATTTGTGATGAAATAGTAAATTAACCATACAACAGTATTCTTTGGATTTTTTTTTTTTTGAAATAGCGATGTTTAATAGTTCTGAAATTCAAAAACATTTTCAAGAGGTTGATGTCGATAGAAAACAAGAAATATTCACTTACCAATTTCGATGAAAAAAAGAAGGACAACACAACGCATTTTCAATCTTATAGACTAATGAATGAAATGCCATCCAATATTTCCAAAATAGATAAACAGGAAAGACTGAGTGAGTGAGTGAGTGAGTAAGTGAGTGAGCGAGAATATAAGCTTGGAAATTACTAAAGGCAACGACGACAAAACACGTGACATCCAGTATCATCTATTATCGATGATGGGTGACGATGCATATAGTTTAATTACTCAAATCTTTTTTCTATGCGCCATGTCTCTTCAGCAATCATGGCTATCCCCAATTTCATATCCGTTGTAGCTGTTAGTAAACTTTCTTCTTTTTTTGTTGCTATCTCTCCTAATGCCTATTTTCCCACCCATTTACACAAACTCATTAGGCATGTTATGAGCTACTTCCCTTTGTCCACCTTGAATTTAATATGATCTGTGTTTGTCAAATTTTCTAAATAACTCTAAATAATGTCAGCTTATTTTTTATTCTAAGTAAAAGAATCTTTTTTGTGTTCATTTCCCCTAAAACTTCCTCATTGAGCACATGTTCAGTTCATGGTATTATCTGCTTCCTTTATAGAGCCACATTTCTGTTGTCATCTGAGATTGACCTGCATTCACTGCCATTTAGGAAGACCGATATTTTATAACAGTTCAATAATCATTGCTTTTTTCTAACAAGATTTTCCAGTTTCTTAATAGTTTGCTTAGCTTTTGGAAAGTAACTTTCGTTATTTCAATGCGTCTTCGGATTTCGGTATCACAGCTTTCTTCAATTGAAACACTTTTTAGATATTTCATTTTTAGACTTGCTTGATTTTGGCGTCACCTATTCGTTATTCGCATCTTGGGTTGTTCTATTTTCTCACAATTATCCATTCTGTCTTCTTGCTTGTTGAATCCTTTCTTCATGCATTCCTTTATTACCATCTGTATTTTCTATTCTGTGTCTTCTATCATCACTGTGTTATTTGCATATCTTATGTTATTAAAATTATGGCCGTCAATAATGAATCCTGGTATGATTTCTAATTCTCTCAGGATTGCTGAACTGTAATGGTTGAATAAGTCCAGTGGGAAGCCACATCACTATCTTATACCCTTTTCTAGTTTTGCTTATTTATTAAATTAATTTTCTATCCGCATGCAGGCAGTTTTCTCACGGTAGAGATTCTGGATTATTCTCTAATATTCTTCCTAAATAAATCAAATTTACCAAGCAGTTACTATTTAATCAAGTAGAAACTAGTAGAAATCAAAATTACAAAAACTAATCATTTGTCATCGATTTTTGACTTTACGACGTTCTGCTTTTTGTTGGTTTTCTTTTATTTCTCATATTTGCTCAAAAGTTTGATTTATGCCTTGAAAATATTAACAGTTTTTTTTATTTATAACAACGAAGATGTCTGTAAAATCGCGGTGAAATTCGTGTGAGTTCTATCATTCATTTTATCACGTTTGTACAAATGAACAGAACGTGTCGTCTATCATATTATTAACGATTGATATTAATCAATATTAGAATTTCATAAATAATTACTTTGATAAACAAATCTTTTAAACGGAAGCAAAAATAATCGGCATGAAGTGAGAAAAGATTTATTTATCATTTTCATTATTCCAATTCGTTATCGAGTTTAGATCTAATCCGTTCCAATGAAAGAGAGAGAGAGAGAGAGAAAGAGAGAGAGAGAGATATGTTCAAGTTGGGAGATGAAATGTCTAGACGACCCACTTCCACAAACCTGTCCAAATGTCACGGTCTTTTTCGTCTGGGGACGAAGAGAAGATTTTTGATCGGACCGAATATATTACAGCATTCCATCGTGCGACCACAGACACACACACACACACAAACCTTAAAATATTCCAAAATAGAAGAGTTGGCCATTCTGAAAAACCTAACGAATCAAAATATATTATTCTACCTACCATCTCTGTCACAAATACAATTGAAAAACATTTATCTAAGCTTAACATCAATTTTGTTACAATTATTTCTAAGACTCTAAAACATAATACAAAATAAAATAATAATTCGGTAAAACTTGAAGGAGAAATTTACTTTATCACCTTTAATATTCGAGAGAGAGAGAGAAAGGAATAGACATTATATGCACGATGGGGTGGGGTTGAACATGTCTCTAGACATCCGACTTCTACACACCTGTCGAAACGACTAAATATAACATTTTTAAACAATTTTCAAACAAGAACTATTTCCGATACTGAGCCTTCTTCCTCAATACGTACACACACACACACACACACACACACACACACACATATATATTAGGTTGGTGCAAAAATAATGACGTGATAATGTCGGTTTTTGACGTAACGTCAAAAAACGACATTATTACGTCATTATTTTTGCACCAACCTAATATATATATATATGTATGTATGTGTATGTATGTATGTGTGTAGGTATCTCCAGTGATTTGATAAAAAAAAAGCATACCATGATGAAAATACCATTTTGATTAATTTTTTTCTTTTTTTTTTTTTTTTCGCCAGCAGGGAGACAAAAGATTAGTATAGGAACTTTTAACGTCTTTTTTTGCGGTGAAAAGCACATTGATTTGGAAATACTTTTAAAAATCAAATAATTGTCGAATTTGAACTTACTTTCAAGATTGATTCACAAAATAATGAAATTATTTTAGAAATGTTTTTTAGAAAATCTTGGTAAATTATATTTTTTCTACATCTTTTATTCCACACATTTAATTTTATGAAATTTTGAGAAATTAAATTTTGTGCCACTTAATATTTATATTAGTCAAAAACAGAACTCATTAAAGAATTTAAATTCCCAATTTCTTTTGTAAAACAGGAAAACCATTTACCGATAATCTGCTCTGAATGGTAAAATAGTAATGTCATAAAACTAAGACATTATTTAGTTAGAAAAGCTTTTTATCGTTTTTATGAATAAGATATATTATGGACAATATTGTCTGAAGAAAAATAACTTTTTGCAAAATTGTTAATTTTTACAAGAACTGTTTTCATTTCCTTTAAAATTGAAATAACAATAATTTATAAAGTTTAAAATCTTTTAAATTTCTGCATTACTTTCTGCCAGTTATTTGATATTTTTATTAATTAAAACTATATTTACTAATCCTAAATGGAAAGCTTAGTATAATTCATCGAACACCAATATTCTAAAAAGAATTTTGAAATATATATTTCGTGTGTATAAACGTGCCTATTTTTGTAAATACGGGCGTGCATACACGACATTATCAGAAAATAAGTGCTATAAATAAAGCAAATTTATTCATTTAAAATATATTCTTTATGAATTACAAAAAGAATTTCTTGAAACTTAATAAAATTAAATAAGCTGCGTGGTAACTGGTGTAAAAATACTTTTGCAAAGATTTTCTAAACAAGACATATTTAAAACAAATAATTTCATTCACTTCTGAATAAATCCTGAAAGTTTCATTAAAATTTGACAAGTATATGATTCTTGCAAGAATTTCCAAATCGATGTGTTTTTCCTCACAAAAATGCCCATACAACGTTAAGGGGGCACCAGGAAAATAAAATGTAACCAAATTTTTCCAAGGTTCTAAAAAGGAAGAAAAATAATTTTTATATCAAAAACTCCTCTGAACTTTCCTATTAATAATAACATAACAGCTATGACGATAAAAATTTTGTTTTTTATTATGTTTTGGACATTTTTCATTGTTTCCTCTTTGTTAGCGAATTTTTGAAGATACCTAAATATCTGCAAATTTCCACATGAAGAATGGTTTATTTTCATTATTTTAAACACTCGAATTTTTTTAGACGACGTTTTGTTTTTTTTTCTTGTTGATCATGAAAAGAATTTATGTCAAACTAAATATTTTTTTTTTAATTTTATATGTAAATTCTTTTTTTAATGTATAACTGGCGTTTTGAATTTTTTATTAATTTATATTTTACCTTATTGTCGCTTTTTATCATCACTCTTAGAATATTTACAAGACTGTCACGGAAGAAGCATTGATTGGAAAAAAAAGTAGGCTTCGACAAAATCTGATATAATAGCCCCCACCCCGCCAACTTTTATCTTTTACGTTATTTTCTGCATTCTTCTCTCTCCACCTGTTACCATTTAAGCCCCATGATTGAAATGCAGTATAATGACTGAGATAAAACACAAAAGATGGTTTATTTTATTGTAGGAAATAATATTGGACGCTTGAATCATGAATGGATTGTGTTAAGAATATAATCTTTAACAAAGTCTACTCTTTACTTGAGTTCCTTTCTCGAGTCTTGTTGTCATTTCAGAATAAACCACATTTTCTAGAAGTGTGTATTTATTTCTGACAAAAGTGCGTAGGAAAAACTGGTACACCTTGCCCCAAATATAGCACCTATTCTTTCGAAAAAACAGTAAGTTTTCTCTGTCGAGATATTAGGAAAAAGAAGGCATGATACCAAAACCTTGAGTTTGTTACTTTTGTTTAGCCTTTCATTTGTCAATATTAATTCATACGTATATGAATAGGAATTATGTGATCGATGTGTAAAAGAATTCTTCAAATAAATTCTCTCTTTTTGTCTCTACATTCTTTACGCTTTGTTGATTTTATTCTTTTCTTTTTATATATCTTTTTATTTGGGTTAGAAAAACATTCATTAAATTAAATATGTGTTTGTTTAATAGCGTCCCCACTGTGTGTTTGGAGGGGACGCTGTTAAAAATTGTAGAAAAAATTCAATAGATTTAAGTAGTATCACAAAAATCTCAATTCTATGCAAAAATCATATCACAGAGATATCATCTCAATTTTGTGCAAAAATAGGCTCACACGAACTTCAAATTTAAATTCCTACATTAACATTTATTAACCAATCAACGACGTTATCGCAAACGTTTTTCAAGCTTTACAAAAACAGACAACGATTTTCATCGTTTGCTACCAAATTTGAAAGCTCACAATTAGAAAATGATTAAGTCTTTTCCCTCGTAAAATTGAAATTAAAAATTGGGAAAATAGTTATTAACCAATAAAACTCCTGAGTTTAGTAAATTTAACTTTTAACTTCCGATTCGTTCTTATAAATAGCGTAACGTAAATTAATAAAACAATCTTCAGTATCATTCAACCGAGGGAATTGTAACCAATACTGAATTCTCAGATTTTCAAATCCTCAATCTAATTTATTGAGTACTAAGTTCGTTTTTATAAATTAATTCTTACTTTTAAAGTATTTTCATAAACCAGTTTGCACGCTTTATCTTTACAAAAAAATATACAAGCGAGATACATAAACAAAGCGTAATTGTATCAATAATAATAGTACAGCATTTATTCAATGACAGCTTGCTGACTGCTGGAATCAGTCATATTTGAAGAAAAACCAATTTTTTTCCATTGAACTTTGTTTGCGATTAACTTTGTAACTTTTAAAGAAAACAATTATTTTCATAATCAGTAATAAATTATCTAAATTTGTAGAACTGAGTTTGAATATTATTTCCTTTTTTCACTTTTCACACAATTTATACATAATTTATAGGTAGCTATGTCAAATTTTATATTAGGTCCATTGAAAATCTTTAGAAATTTCCTTTTTACCATCATCGAATGACTTTAGGCAACGTATGATACATGAATCACGCTGTTCTCTCCAAACATTTCTGAGAATTTAAGAATGAAGGTTATCACGTTGGATATTGTAGATAAAACTAAATATTATATTAGGAAAGACGATAGATGTAATTTATGTCTTGTAGAAAAATTAAAATACTTAATCCTAAATTATGAGAAATGGATTGATGGTCATATGTAGGCGTAAAAATAAATACCTGTTGAAATACGTTGATTCAAATTCATTTCTATTGTAGATTATAGATAATTGTTATGGTCCGTTTCCTTGTACCACGGTGATAGTCCAAGGTAGAACTAATAAAGAAGAACTCGAACACAGATATGGAATAACACAGATATATTACAAACAGAAATATATACAGAGAAGAAGAAAGTGTTAGTACGAAAAATCAGGTTTAGTAGTAGTAATTGTCTGAATGCGACTCTGTTTCGGACTGCCTCTGACTCGACTGACTGACTCGCTCGCTCTGACTGACTGACAGACTCCTGACGGACCTCACTCCAGACTTCAGACTGAACGGTATTTAGTCACCACCCCACGAGGATATCATGTGGCACAAGGCCGGTTTAACGTGGGATCTCCGAGCCCGTGGGATCTCCGAGCCCGTGGGATCTCCGAGCCCGTGGGCTCGGCCAAAATTATGCCCTTTGAACCCGTATAAACGGGTTCAGGATCGGTTTACCTTCCCGAAAGAGACTCCGCCCTTCGGCGTAGCCTCGCTTGTGTTCCTCCCCGCCCGAAGGCAGAGAGGTCAACCGATCAGCCGGTCGTCCGACTTCAGACTGAACTCCCTGCTTCCTCTTGAGGCGCAGTATTTATTACGTATGGAATAGTCCATTATGTTATTATGGGTAAGTTCCCATAACAATAATCTTTCCTCTTTTAATTTTCATCTATTTACTTACATGACAAGCATGTATAATTTTTTTTTTTTTTTTTTTTTTTTTAGTTTTAGGTCCATTTAGTTTAATACAAAATTTAAAACAAAACATTAATCCGCGTTTATTTTAAATAAACAATATAAACCCCATCTATACAATTTATTTTTTTAAACTAGTAATCCCCGAATAATATATGGACTGAGCCAGTATTGCATTAACCAGATATTTTTTTATTAAAATTTAAATTAAGTAACGGTCAGTCTCTACCCAGCACCTGAAGATTGCATTGTGCATGATACCCCGAGTCACGCTACCGGTGAGGAAATGTATATAAAGTGCGGTGCATAATTGTAAGGCGAGATGAATTTTATCGTTAAACTTTAGCAATTGAGATATTTTTTTTAATATTTTGTATATCATTGTATAGTATTAATAATCTGAAAGTTTCAAATAATTACTATGAGTTGAAAATCAGTTATTGTAAAAATATTTAAAAACTCGAAAAACGATTGGTCCATAATTATAAGGCCATTTTTTTTAAAAAAAAAAGTACTGCAAGTTAAAATAATTAAAATCGACAATCGCTTAAAATTTTATAAATACTACCAGTTTACCCCAAACGTCATGCACTCACCAACGCATTCAACCACCGACTATTCTACTAATACGCTGACCTATCGACATCAAACAAAAACATTAGTAACATCTTATCAACTTCGTTGTTATTCATTCTACCAAGGAGCTTTTTTTAACTTTAACACCTAAATCCCCACTTTCTTCATCAATATTTTTCTCTCACTTGCTCGATTTTTATTAGGAGCACAAAAGAATATTTTCGGCAAGACTCTCAGAGTTAGCTCCTCCTTAATTCCTAAATTGTCACTAGGGGTAAAAAATCACAAGTGCAAAATCACAAGTGCAAAATCACAATTTTAATTCGCCAGAACTTGTCTG
Organism: Acanthosepion lycidas; assembly: GCA_963932145.1. NCBI lineage: Eukaryota > Metazoa > Mollusca > Cephalopoda > Sepiida > Sepiidae > Acanthosepion > Acanthosepion lycidas. The sequence goes on along the minus strand of OZ010599.1, from coordinate 76,446,028 downwards.
TACAGAACACAATTTCTCCGGCGCGACAAATAGAATTTTTTCTACAACACGCGGAAATCACAGAAGCTCGAATCGGCACAAAACTACAATTACTACTACTATGACACGAGCCTTACAACTCTCCTTCTCCCACTTGTCTATTTACTTGACACTTTCTTTCTCTCAGCGACGTTTGGCCCAATTTAACCCGGCTTACCAAACGGAAAACACAACGCCATTTTCAACTAATTAATACTGTCTTCTTCTGGACTGAAATGGATAAAGTGTGACACCACATCTCAAAAGGTGACTCACTGTCCTCTATCTTCATTCTGCAACGATGCAACTCGAACACACTAAGAATTTGCAAGTACGATATTCAATCGGCATTAATACCAAATTCTCTCAAACATGCATTCGACACTCGGTAGAAATTCTACATCAGCTGAACTTTGCCACAACGCTGCTTCTATTAAATTTTGTGCGACAACTTTATCCACGCATAGCAAACAAACAAGCTTCTTTTCAAACAAAACTACGATCGGGAAACAGTACGACGGGACGACAAAGCCAATTTAATGTGGAGCATCGAAAAAAGACAAATTTTAATAGCAAATGCTGAACATTATCGACGTTTCTTCCAGGACGTGTTCCGACTCTGACCCACTAGAGGAAAATATACAGCAGTTTGAAGAGAGCACAAGTACATTTCGTCGAATCACCCATCTCAATCACACTTCCGACACCTTTTCTTTTCAGTTCACAAGGACAATATTCAAAACTTCCATGAACTTTTTACATGTTAAAAGTTTTCGTTCCTACAACTTTCAATCTCAGTGGGGTATTGTCGGTGTTAGCTCCTCATTAATTCCCAAATTGTCACTAGGGGTCACTCTCACTATACTATAAATACTGGGCGACTTCTCGCCTCGTTCTCTTTTTGCTTTCTTCATTTCACCGACTACAATGTAAGCTCCCTTAGAATATCCGCGTCTTCCCATTTGTGGGAGACGCCATGAACATTATACACACATACACGTACGTACGAACATTCAGCAAAGAATAGACACCAATGTTTACACATACACAAATGTTATTGTTCATTGTAAAATTGTTTTGTTTAATACATATATTTGTTTATATATCAGTTTGTTTGCCTTCTTTACATCTTCAGTTGGACTTGAATCCGGCAATTTTCTTGTAGTTGGACATTTTAATATTCAACCAAGAGTTACACACGTGTTTCTAATACAACAACACGAAAACACACTCGGCCTTTACAAGACTCTACACTCTTATTCTTTTCACATAAATTATTTTTGTTGTTGTGTGCATCAACAGAAATAAATTATTTATTTATGATATACAGAGAAAACCACCGTAATCGTGGCATTAAAGCCAGCACTTTTGCAATACGTTAAACATCTCAGAAAGAGGTTACGCTTTGAAACAGCCTGAATGCTTGAGTTGAAAAGCAATAATAGACGTACTGATCAATATATAAAGATAATAAATAAAATGTAAAAATGCCACTTTTTTGTAGCTTTTAAATTTTACATAAGTAACTAGCGTACGTTTTTTATTATTTGTGTCATGTTCCTGATGCAAATATGGCTGATTTTTATTGCATTTCTGTTGAATATATTGCGGGGAGTGTTTGGTGGGAGCAGATGTCTATGTATGATTTTAACAAATATTCTTCTTACGTTAGTTTTTTTTTCGTTTTTGTTGGACGTAGGGTTGAACAAGATGATGTCTATTTTCCTGTTGGCTTTTTTTTAATACTGTGTAGTGTATATGTGGATAGTGCCGAAAATTCACTATCTTTTAAAACTGTCTCATAATCATTCCTGACTTTGTTGTTTTTTGTCATTTTTTTAAGCATATCATTCCAGGCAAGGCGGGAGTTCTACTAGCACGCAAGGGGTTACAGAGAATGAGATCAAGAGTAAAGAGGGGTGCTTGAGGAAAGAATAAAGATAAGAACGGGGATCAAGATCAAGGCATCAAAAGATGCTGATTGACATTACATTTGAATATTTAAAGATTATAGCTATCAGGGAAGTAAGTAAGAAAAAGGGAGGTCCACTGTAGGGAAGTTCGAGATAAGAAGTTGTTGGGGTAGAAGAGACGGCTACATTTAACCGTTTCGACAGTGAAAGGGTGGGACCGAGGTGCAAACCTAGTAGCACGCTTAAATTCATGCAGTTTTGAAACCAGTGAAAATAGCTCGTCAGATCAGTTGCCATGAAAATACTTATAGAAAAGACAGAGGGAAGCCACAGCACATCTGTGACAAAGTGATTATAGACGAGATGCCAGATCAGGACCTATCACATTGCATATCCGTCTCTGGATTTTGTCGAGGACCGTGAGATGAACAGCAGGGGCTCCAGAGCATATATGGCAGCAGTATTCCATGCAAGGGTGAATGGTTGATTTATAGATATGAAGGATGGACTCAGACGAGAAAAACTTTCTTGCGTGACACATAGAACCAATTTTTCTCGCAGTAGATGAAGCTATTGATTCAATGTAGTTGTTCCGATGAATGATTGAAAAATTGGGAAATTGAGTCGATATTTGATGAGTATCGAACGTTATTGTAGCTATTTTCATAACACCACCTACACACACGCGCGCGCAGACAAGTATATATATATATATATATATATATATATATATATATATATATGAGTTTCAGAGGCGGATATGCAATATAATTGGCCCTGTTCTGGCATCTCGTCTACAGTTGCTCTATCACAGACGCGCCGTCACCTCTCTCTGTCTTTCTTACAAATACTTTCATGGTAATTGCTCTGAGGAGCTGCATTCGCTGGTTCCCAGACTTCATGAATTCCTACGAGGCTGGCATCCCGCTCTCACCCTTTCACTGTCGAAACTACTAAATGTAGCCGTCTCTTCTACTCCAATAGCTTCATGTCTCGCACCTCTCGCCTGTGGAACTCCCTTCTCTAATCCAGTTTCCCTGAGAGCTATAATCTCTAACTATTCAAATGTAATGTCAATCGACATTTCCAGTTGCCTTGATCTATCCACTATCCTTCTCCTCATCCTTTCCTCTATCACTCCTATCTGATCTTGTTCCAAATTTTCTGTAACCCCTTGCATACTAGTGGCTTCCCACCTTGCTTGGGGTGAAACGCTTAATATATATATATATATATATATATATATATATATATATATATATATATATATATATATATATATATATGTGACGTCGTCCCCTGGTCGTAGCGCCAACCGTGTCGTTGTATCCCAGTCTACCACGGCACCAACGGTGACGTCCTACTTTGATTCCCAGTCTGCCTACCCACGTTGTGATTTGATCTAGGCAGAGGAAATCAATCAGTCATCGGGGCCGTACTGCAAACCGAGTCCAACGGGGGTGATACCACAAAAATACGCATAAAAGGCAATAAAATGAAAACTCAAAAGTTCAAAGTATCAAAGAAAAAGGTAACAAACTTTATGTCTAGTTGTTCGATACATAGGACTGCATCTATCTCCCGACCCGTTCTATGGATTGTGGCACGTCGTTTTCCGCTAGGCAAGTTTTAACACTTCAAGTCGTCTGCTCTTTAAGAAATTGGTGTTTCGGTGGGTCTTTCGACGAAAGTCAAAAGAAAAACTTATTTCGGTGATCTGGATCTAAGTCGCTCTTCAAAATAATTGTTCTTGGTTTGAAGATGTGGTCTGGAAAATGTGCGGGAATCTTGGTCAGCTATCTGCGAGGCGTGCCTCAACCGGAGACTGACTCTGGGAATTGCTGGGTCTCGACTCTCGGAATTGCTCGTTGTGGCTTCGTTTATATGGGCGCCAACCAAAACCGGGGTGCGTTTGTCGGCGCCGGGGGGTTCCTCGATAATTCTAAATACATATCCACCTCTCTGGTTAGGAATTTCCACCTTTTTCCATTTTTGGGAACCTTTCCTCACTCCCACCTTCTCATCATACTTCAGAGGGGCGTGAACTGCCCTCCCCACATCTTCGTGGCAACCTCTCTTACTCATCCTCCAGATGGGCGGCAACAGCCTCCCTCGTGCATCACGTGATCACCACTCGACCAATGATGTCTTAGTCGGGCGTGGACGAATCTGCGGCTTTGTTTCAGGAAAAAAAAAATATCTTGCTTAAAAAAAAAATTATCTCTTTTTTCTTTCCTTTTTCTTCCTCTTAATGGTTTATCATTTCTCCAGCCGCGAACGGGACAATATGACAATGGCGGTCATAACTCTTGTTCTACACGTGGTTTACTTCAAGTATTTTATCGCTAATTATCAGAATGTGTGGTCTTCTCGACATGGTCTCAAAAAAGGACATCTCCAAAGCTCCAGTCGGTCTGTCGCCTCGAAGAAAGAAAAAAAAAATTTATTTTCTTTCGGCACAATTCCCGATAACAAAATTTTATTATCGCAGGCCAAGGATGCTCGTGGGTGGTTTTTTTAATTTTTTCATATCTGTCTAAGTCTTTTTAGTTGTCACTTAACGAAATAACATTCTCATTTGAATTTTTCTTTCTCTCTCTCTCTCTCTCTCTCTGGCCAGCCGGTCTGTAGTTGATAATAAGATATCTTCCGTACCAATAGTTTGTTTTCATATCCTTAGATAACACGGCCGATGCCAAAACATATCTGATTCTTTCCTTCTTTCCTTTTCTTTTTACTCAGAATTTCCCTGTCATTGTAATGACACTCTTTCGCCATTTTTTACTTATCAAAATATCCTTTTATCCATTGTCTCTTAGCTGTGTGTGTGTTCTTGCTTAACACTCACGGTTCGGTTCTTAGCCTCTCCTTTTTCTTCTTTTCTTTCTTTTTCTCTTTCTGCCTCGTTAAATGGTGCCACATATATATATATATATATATATATATATATATGTGTGTGTGTGTGTGTATATATAATGATCCGTCAGGTCAGTGTGTGCAGGGGAGTGGAAGAAAACATTTGACCTCAAATTCTGGAATGGGTACAGGGCCATTGAAATTCGGCTTTTTTTTTTATCCCTTCTACCAGTTCTGACTTTGAGCCACAAATGACATATTCGACTTTGTCAACACTATTGCTTTAATCGTAGTAACATCAGCACGGCAAAGGGCACTCCTTTAAAGGCAAGGAAGGGCAAAAATATTTTAAGTCAAGTGATAGCGATTGCTCTATGAGTCGTACGATTTTTTAATCAAGCGCGAGCAACGCCGGGCCATACTGCTAGTATATATATATATATATATATATATATATATAGACTTTGGTAGTGTTTTGTTTTTGTTTGTGGATTAAGTATTTACCCATATCTAGGACCCTAACAGGTGCTACAACCCCGGCTCAGGCTGAACCTGGGAACAACAGCAATTAAGAGGCGGTTCCACACTACTCAAAACATCCAATCTTCCAATCAGAGAACTTCCTGCCGGATGTAGGTGAAGTTCATGAACATTATCTTTAATAAAAACTCATCAGTAGAGAAGTCGTGGATTTAAGTCAAAAAATATTTGATATAATCAAATGATATTAATTAGTTTGAGCTTTATTTTTAACTTTTAAAAATTCGAATTGCATTTTCAATCGGTCTTTGTATTCTATAATAAATCTGTGTACATGTGTGCATGCTCATGTGTGTCACTGTCACTCTCTGTCACTCTCTATCACTCTCTGTAGAGTGCTATGTCGCCTACTTCATATAGACCTGGAAGAGTCAATTGTGTAGGTAGTTTCCGGTCTCACAATACCCCCCTTCCAAAGAGTTTTCTTTTTTGAAAAGTAGAGAAAAAATAAAACTGTTAATACTTTTTCCTCTTGGGATTTATTGTTTCTCAGCTGGACGTAGAGATCTTGATACGTGAGCCACATCTTTTAGCGAACTATCTGGCAGTTTATGTAATATGCAAGCGCCTATGCCGTACGAGCTTGCATCACTTGCGACTATGATGTCGAGTCTAGGGTCGAAATGTGTGAGGGAGATGTCTGAAGTAAGTTTTCTTGATCTTCTCGAATGCGTCTTGGCATTCCGGGGTCCATGACCATGGTTTGTCCTTTTTTAAAAGTTGGTTGAGAGGCCCTATCAAATTTTGTATGTTCTTAATGAACCCTTGGTTAAAGTTAGCTAGGCCGAGGAAGCTTTGTAACGCTTGAACGTTATCTGGGGCCAACATGTTTCTGATCGCGTTGGCTCTTTCGGGATCCGGCCGACGACCATCTTTATTTATAATGTGACCTAAGTATTTAATCTCTGGTAAGAAAAAGTCACACTTTTCCTCCTTAACCTTAAATCCGTATTCTTGTATTTTTTCGAATACGTTTATTATATGGTTCCGGTGCTCTGCCATAGTTTTACTGGTAACCAGTATATCATCCAAATAGGCTGTTGCGTAGTCAAGGTCGCCCAGCATGGCGTCCATGACCAGCTGGAAAATTGAAGGCGCAACCTTTACTCTAAAAGCCAGTCTATTGTATTTGTACAACCCTCTATGGGTGTTTATGCAGAGCAATTTGGAATTTTCTTCTTCCACCTGTGTCTGAAGGTATGCGTCCGAGATTTTTCCACCATTGAGTTTATTGAAAATTTCTTCAGGGCTTGGGAGGGGATAGTGGTGATCTTGCAAGGCATCGTTTAACCATGTGGAAAAATCTGCGCATACTCGTATTTGATTGGACTTCTTTTTTACGTAGACCATAGGTGCTGCCCACTCGCTGAAATCTGTTTTTGACAGAATACCTGCTTGTTCGAGTTTATCTAACTCTTTATTGATTTGCCCTAGAGCAGCGAAAGGGAGATTCCGTTTCTTTTTGAATACCGGTTGTGCACCGTCCTTCACCTTGAACTTAGCTTTCATTTTAGTACATTTCCCAAGGCCGCCAGAAAAAACCTGAGGAAATTGTTGTTTGAGTTCCTTTTTTAGATTTACCAAATTGGACGTTGTACTTTGTACCTTGCGACAAAATGTACTCATTGGGCAATCCCAAAGATTGAATTTTTCTATCCAATCAGTTCCAAATAAGTTGTCTGAAGTTTTTAATACGTAGGCTTTGAGCTTTTTGGTAACTCCATTTAGTGTTACTGTAAGTATTACCTCGCCTAAAATGTTAATATTTTCGCCAGTTACGGATTTTGCTGTTTTATCCGATTTTAATAAGGTCGGCTTGTTCAATTTTCGCCAAGTACGCCAGTTAATAGTTGAAATATCAGAACCCGAGTCAAGCTGGAATTTAATGGACTTATTGAAAATATCCACTGTTACATATTTTCTTAAATTCCTATCAACAATATTGTCAGATTGAGCTTGCCTAATTTTTTTTTTGGGGGGGGAGGCGTTCTCGTTCTGTTGGGGTACCAGCACGAAGTTAAAGTATGCCCACTTTTATTGGGATTTTTGCAATATTTTTTGTTCTTAACAGGACAGAATTTCATCCAATGCCATTTACCACAATGGTAACATGGTCCGGGCGGTTTATTTAACTTATTTGGGTTTTGGTTACTGCGGAATTTAGGACATGAGATTTGTCTTTTGTCTTTTTGGGGGGAATAGGAGGTAGACTTACTTCTGATTTTATTAATCTAAGTCACACCTGATTCCTCGATAGTGTTTGAGTCACGTTTTACAGATATTATTCTTTGACAGTCCTCTGCCAGTTTTTGGAGAGTCAATCCTTGTTCGTTCTCAAGCTTAGTCAGTACCTGTCGTCTGACTTCGGCGTCTTCTGCTGATACTAGACCTTGTGCGAAAATTAAGCACTTAAAATCATCGGCAGTCAGTTCGGCTAGTTTAAAATCATTACATAGCTTGTTCAACGATGCTGCAAACGTTAGAAAATCTTGCTGGTTGTCTTTGACTGTGTTCAGGCATTTACAACGTTTGTGGAACAAGGTTGTGTTAGGTCCGAATAATTCCGATATGAGCTTAATCGTCTCTGAAAAATCCAAGTCAGTCGTTTTCTTGGGTAGTATGAAGTCTACGAACCTACTATGTTCTGTAGTTCCCAGTTTTCTCAATAGTAGACGTACCTTTTTTTACTGGGCCATTGTCCACAGTCTACGTTGAAAATATCTTCGTAGCACCTGTAAAAAGCCTGGAACGTTTTGTCTTCCTCTGGTACGTATTTAACGGTTTCCATTGAATTGTAGATTATATTCTGGGAGAATATTGTATCATTTTCAGAGTTTGAGTCTTTTAATGCATTTACGAGTAATTCTTTAAGTTGTTTCTGTTGTAGTTCAGCATTCAGAAGCGTAATTTTTGGAATTCCATTTGCTGTTGATGTAAATCCAAAAATAGTGTTGTTTTCTTCTTCCGTACCGCCGGCCATTACACCACCTCACATCACCGTTTTGAATTATAGTCATATACGGTCTACACGACACTCCAATGACTCACACCAATAATACCAAATATTAGAGATTGGAGGTTTTGAGGAACATGGAAGCACCTATTAGGATCCCAGCTATAGAGAAATAATGAACCCCAAAACAAAATGAAAGTATAAAAATACATTTTTATACTAAAAATACCAGCAATACATTTTTATATAAAATTAACCAACGAAACGTATGTATCATAAAATGACCAACAATTCATTTTCTTAAAGCAGCATTACCAATAATAAATTTTATAGCAAAATGACCAACAATACATTTTCTTAAAGTAGAATTACCAACAATAAATTTTATAGGAAAATAACCAACGATACATTTTCTTAAAGCAGCATTACCAATAATAAATTTTATAGCAAAATGACCAACGATACATTTTCTTAAAGCAGAATTACCAATAATAAATTTTATAGCAAAATGATCAACAGTACATTTTCTTAAAGCAGAATTACCAATAATAAATTTTATAGCAAAATGACCAACAATACATTTCCTTAAAGCAGCATTACCAATAATAAATTTTATAGCAAAATTACCAACAATACATTTTCTTAAAGCAGCATTACCAATAATAAATTTTATAGCAAAATGACCAACAATACATTTTCTTAAAGCAGAATTACCAATATTAAATTTTATAGCAAAATGACCAACAGTTCATTTTCGTAAAGCAGAATTACCAATAATAAATTTTATAGCAAAATTGCCAACAATACATTTTCTTAAAGCAGCATTACCAATAATAAATTTTATAGCAAAATGACCAACAATACATTTTCTTAAAGCAGAATTACCAATAATAAATTTTATAGCAAAATGACCAACAGTACATTTTCTTAAAGCAGAATTACCAATAATAAATTTTATAGCAAAATGACCAACAATACATTTTCTTAAAGCAGCATTACCAATAATAAATTTTATAGCAAAATGACCAACAATACATTTTCTTAAAGCAGAATTACCAATAATAAATTTTATAGGAAAATAACCAACGATACATTTTCTTAAAGCAGCATTACCAATAATAAATTTTATAGCAAAATGACCAACAGTACATTTTCTTAAAGCAGAATTACCAATAATAAATTTTATAGCAAAATGACCAACAATACATTTTCTTAAAGCAGAATTACCAATAATAAATTTTATAGCAAAATGACCAACAATACATTTTATCTGTTGTTGAAACCATAAAACTGTCTTCAAAATATTTAGATTTCGGCATTAAATAACCCATGGAAGTTGATATGCCGCCAAACAAAATCAATCAACCAGCAAAAAAAAAAAATTCTTCTAGGTGGATGCCTTAACGGAGGCCAAGGAGTGAATTAATAAAAAAAATAATGTCGTTTTCTCACATATGTTACTATGTGAGAAAACGACATTATTTTTGCACCAATCTAATATTTCCAAATGTACTTACATACATATATTGTAAATCATCTGAACATGACTGATTCAAAAGATTTTCAAAAGCAGCTATAATACTAGATTTACTATTATAATATCGTAAAGAATTTATTGTTGTGATGATTGCGAAACGTTTACTATACAAATTAAAGCAAATAATTTAATATGAAAATGCAGTTTTTTTTTCACGTTATTTCAATTTCTTTTTTTCTGAGTCAAACTCGTGGAATAAATGTAAAACAAGAATAAAGTGTGACTTACCAATTAAATATGTTGATCAAAGTAATATATCTTGTCATTGGGTACTTGAAAATAGTTATGACTTTAAATATATTCGATTTTGTTTTCTCAGTTGGCTTATCAGTCTGATGGAATGAATCAACGTCGTCTTTGGAATTGTCGAAATTATTTTGTGGCAACGTACTCTTTCCGTCCTGTATATAGACAGTAATTGTGCAAATGGCATTTTCATCTGTACAAATATCGACTGTTTTCCCAAGATCTTTTTCAACGGCCTCCCATACTGTATCAACATTTGCCTGGTTTTGTCGACATGCTTTTTGTATTACCAGTTTAGCTTTTATCACCTTCCCAGTGACAAATAACCATCGAATGGATTCTTCAAGAAAACTATCAAAAACACAAGAGATAAAAAATTAATAAACAATATTTTACTTGGGTTTAGTTTAGAAATGTTGAAAAGAATCGAATAGGTTTCTTTTTATATTGTTCACACGCAAACACTGCACGAATAATCAGCAATTAGGTCTTGTTAGAAAAGCATACTATATTCTTCAGAACCAGATCTTTATAGCTATTTGAGCAGAAAAGAAACGAGAATTTGACATTCAGAAACTATGTTAGAACTTAGATACGGCAGTTTAAAAAAAACACTTAATTCTTGTTTGTTAATTTTAATACTGATTGTCTACACGAATGTTTTCGAAGTCAACTTTATTCTTTATAAAACTTCAAAAATAATTTCAAAATGGTAATAATGAATGTAGTTTGAATGAAATTGGGAGGTGGTAGGTTTTGTGAATTATGAGGATAAAGTTTGACTCTTAAATAAGCTAAAATTATAGTGTTAGATAAGAATAGTGAAGCAGAATCTGTTGCTGTGAACATCTCGAAAGCGTTTGACAGGGTTTGGTATGCCGGTCTTCTTCACATCTTCAAGAGTTATGGTGTCTGCGAACGAATTTTTGAACTGTTTCGTTCTTTCTTATCAAAACGTGAATTGAAAATTCTCCTGGACGTCCACTCTTCCAGATCCTTCTGTACTAATGCGGGTATCGCCAGGTCTCTATCCTTGGTCACACATTGTTTTTAATTTTCATTAACAACCTTCTTGATGACATCTGCTCTCAACTTTCTATCTATGTTCATGACACAATCATTTACTCCTGTTTCGATAGTAAGTCTGATTAGTTCGATATGGTCAAATTGGTGGCTGATCTCAAAAATGTACTACAGTCTGTTGTTAATTTGGGTAAAAAATGGCTTGTTAACTTTAACCTCTCTAAAGCAAAACTGTTTTCTATTAATCATCTGAGAACCCCCTTTCTGCCTTCTATCAGCATGGCAGATGCTAACCTCCAAGAAAGGTGTCTCATTACACCTTCTCTGGCTAACATACTCGGCTGACATGAAGTGAAAAGACAACATTGAATCCATTTTTAGGTCAGCTGCTAAGAAAGTTGGTTCACTGTGTTGTGTTCGACAAATTCTCTCTCCATAATCTGTCTTAGATATCTATGAGTCTATCATTCGCCCATACTTAGAATATTACTAGTACATATGGTCCGGTGCTCCTGCTATTTATTTAGAGATCCTTGAGAAAATACAAAGAAGAATCAGCAATATTATTGGTCTTGACCTGACGTCTCGGCTTCATTCAATTTCTCACTTCCCTGTTTCCCTATGCCTTTTCTATAAATACTTTCATCGTAATTATTCGAATGAGCTCTTCGGTATCCTACCTAGACTTTATGAATTTAAGCGCAGTAGCAAAAAGGTCTCATCAATTTACAGTTGCATTTTCTATATGTAACCTTAGGTTCTATGATAAAAGTTTCTTTTCTCGCACTTCTCGCTTGTGGAACTCAATTCCGGCTCCATGATTTCCAATCAACTCTGATCTTGAAAAATTCAAAAGCAATGTCAATCGTTATCTACTGTCTTCCTGATTACTCTTCTATTGTTCTCGTTCCTTCATAATGTTTTCTGTTTTCTAATTCTTTCACACCCAGTATTCCTTTGTGTCTTAGTGCCTTTACTGCCTTGCTTGGGTTAAAATTGATTAAAATGTAATATTTTGATGGAAAATTCGATAGTAAATACAAGGATGAAGGCGATATAACAAGTTCTAAGCCGCTGAGTAAAGCAGAAAATTATCGTCACTATAGATAGCTCTTGGCTGAAGATTTGGTCTTTTGAAAACGTTAACATTGAATTGTGCAGGTATGTTTTGAAATCTCTGTTCATTAACCTGGTTACCATACAAGACGTGTCTTCTAATCGACGGTACTCTTTGCTAACTTTTGGAAAGGTTTTATTGAATTTCCTGGATGTAAACCGCCATCATTCGAAGTGACTAGCTACAGGGAACTACTTATGAAGGATGAGATGGCACTGAAAGAATTTGGTATCAACAACAATTTAGAATTGACCCTATTGCAAATATTTGTTCCTCTTTTGAGAACTTGGACGAACGACTAGACAGATTTAACCAGAGAAACATGACAATATGCAGGACAAATTTTCCTCTGAAGAAGGCCAGAAAATGAGTCAAACAAAACATAAGTAAAAAAAAAAGACGCAATTATGTTCTTAATCATTGAACATTAACTGGTTATTTCAGTGTAAAAAAATGTTTTCGACGATCTTGAATCAGACACCATTGTAAATATTAACGTTAATTATTTAAAGAAATGTGCTGTGAATACTCACAAGATTTCTATGATGAAAAAAGTGTAGTAGCTGATGCATAAAAACAATAAACTCTCCAACCGTATTTACTAATGAGGTAAGCAATCAAAGCAGGAATAGACATGGCGCAACTCCACAGAAGTGAGTATACAGCAGTCATCAAAGAACGCTTACTGGTAGAAAACAGTTCACAAATCGCCGTCACACCACTTATAACACAACCCTGAAAAGAAGACATTTCTTTCTTAATGTGAATGCTTAATATTTAAATCTTCAAAGCACAGAAAACAATAAGCTAAAAAAATATCAATTGTTTCACAAAGTGTTTCCAAATAACAACGAACCAACCTCCATTTTAGCTGATTTCTAATAAAATAGTTGATTATTTATAATACATGCTGAAAATTGAAATTAAAATGATAAAAATAAATATTTTGTTATATTTTCGTATGCACATTTATTTTGTACATACGCTGTATTTTATTTTAAAAGTAAAAAAAAATAATGTATACAAGTGTCAAAATATCAGCAGAACAAAAAAAAACTTGGAAAATTGAGTTACTAAAGGGAAATAACTGAAATTGAGGTATCCAGAAAAGGCATGGCACGTGGAACAAGAACAATCTACCCTGATGAACAAAATAAAGATTTCGGTTTGAAATTCCAATGTATATCACGTGAAGAAGGCCTGGTTGTACAACGATCGAAACGTCGTGAATATGAAAATAAAGATGAGGACAAAAGTTCGAACAATGTAAATAGTGTTGTCTGCTAGTTTAATGCTATTTGCTTTTATCGCAGACGTTATAATCGTCTGTTTTAATGTTGATTTTGTATACTAGTGAGAAAAGGAAATAGAAGGTAACTGATCTGATTATTTTGCCTATATAGGGTCATCTTGTGCGTATGCAAATTGACTCGTTTAAGTTTAGCTTGGCCTTGGAGATGCTCATAAAAGAGCGAGTTAACACCTTTCGTGAAGAGTGCTTTCAGGCAGAAAGGAGAGTGTTATCATCATCCCTTCCTACTTCAACTCACTGATTCGTCGAAGTTGGAGGAGAGGTCGACATCGCCATGACAACCGACTGCCACAGAAAACGGAGCAGTCTGATCTCTTCACGAAAAAACATGTTTTTGTAAACCTTGTAGCGGGCCGTGGATTTACGTGTTGTTAAATTAGGAACACGTGTGTTTATTCCTACAAAGAATATGGCGGACTCAGAGATTGAATCCACCATAAAGAAGTGTAAAGAAAACAAACAAGACCGATATATATATACAAACAAGTATATGTATTAAACAACAAAATTTACAATGGTTATAGACATTAACATTTGTGTTGTGTGTGAACGTAAAGAGTTTGTATTTTGGTGAATGTTCGTACGTACGTGTATGTGTGTATAATGTTCATGGCGTCTTCCACAAATGGGAAGACGCAATCTTCTGCGAGAGCTTACATTGTAAATGTGTTCGATGAAAATGAAGAAATGGAAAAGAGAACGAGGCAAGAAATCGCCCAGTATTTATAGTGTAGAGAGAGCGTGCCGTAGTGAACAGTTAGGAAATCAAGGAGAAGTTAACTCCAACAATACCCACCTCAGATTGAAAATTGCAGGAACGAAAACTTTTAATATGTAAAAGTTATAAACTGAATAGAAAAAAATGTACAAAATGGTTGACGCATGTTAAAGGTGAAGACGTGATTTCTGAAACGTTATCAGATGTAAAAGTCGTGAATGTATGTGTATTGTCAGGGTGCTGAGATTATATTCGGAGTGAATTCATAGCCCAGTCTGAATGAATATGTGTCGACGAAGTGTACACGTGTCTTCAGGGTGAATCGCTATTAGCCGACGCTGTTGTGTTTAAATGCTTGCTTTATTCCACTGCTCCGTGTAAATTCAGTAAGTCGAGATGCGTATTCGAGTAGTGTACTGTAGAATGCATGCGGATTTATGTTGGAGTGAGAACGTCGTGACGAAGTTGAAAAATTTGCGTATTAGTGATAACTAATATTTATTGAATATCGTCAGCAAATTTTTATGCGAAAGTTGCATCTCGTAGAATGTATTTGAGGACTGAGTCGCCCGAAGAATATTTCACACTTATTCTCTTCTTCATAGAAAACTTTTCTACATTAAAGGCATGGTAAGCAATGTTGAAATGTTGATAAGCAGTGGTGTGAAATGTCGCACGTGGTGTAGAATATATGAAAAGTTCATGGAAGTTTTCAATATTGTCCTTGTGAACTGAAAAGAAAATGTGCCGGAAGTGAGGTTGAGATGGGTGATTCGACGGAATGTGCTTGTGCTGTCTACAGGCTGCTGTATATTTTATCTTGCGAGTCAGAGTCGGAGCACGTCTTGGAAGAAACGTCGGTAGTGTTCAGCATTTGTTATTAAAATTTGTCTTTTTCCAATGCTCCACATTAAATTGGCTTTGTCGTTCCGTCGTACTGTTTCCTGACCGTAGTTTTGTTTGAAAAGAAGCTCGTTTGTTTGCTATGCGTGGATAAAGTTGTCGCACAAAATTTAATAGAAGCAGCTTTGTGGCAAAGTTGAGCTTATGTAGAATTCCTACCAAGTGTCGAATGCATGTTTGAGAGAATTTGCTATTATTGTCGATTGAATATCGTACTTGCAAATTCTTAGTTCGAGTTGCATTGTTGTAGAATGAAGAGAAAGGACAGTGAGTCGCCTTTTGAGATGTGATGTCACACTTTATCTATTTCAGTCCAGAAGAAGAGAGTGTTAATTAGTTGAAAATGGTGTTGCGTTTTCCGTTTGGTAAGACCGTAAGCATGCCTGCCGGTTGAAAGTGGGTCAAACGTCGCCGAGAGAAAGAAAGGGTCAAGCAAATAAACAAGTGGGGAAAAGGAGCGTTGTATTGCTGCCTGCTAACTCTTGTCATAGTAGTAGTAGTAGTTGTAGTGGCGATTAAGGCTTCTCTGGTTTCCCACGTGTTGTAGAAAAATTCTATTTGAAGCGGCGGAGAAATGTTTTGTATAGACATATTGTAGTGAATTAAAATTTTGTGATTTTGCACTTTCATATGATCTAATCACAAATTTTAGTTGCTTTAAAAATGTTTTTTTTTTTTGTTTGTTTTGTGGGTAGTAGGATTTTTTTCGGCGCGCATAGTAGGAGTTTTTCAATGTTTTCCTGACTGGCTCTCGATTGGAAAGTATGTGTAAATGTGAGTTTGTACATATATACAGTCTTGTGTTTCTGTTAGAATAGGTACCTCCGTGAAATCGCTAAAAAAGAGCATAGCATGACGAAAAAGACGCCAAACTTGACGAAAACAAGACTTTATCGTCTAAATGTTTATGCTATTATTAAGAAGAAAGATCAAAGTATTTTGGGGGTATTTTTTTACATTTTTTCATCGTTCCTAGCACGTCCAAAATTTTCGTTAAAAATTTTGTTTTTTTTTAGTCAGCAAAATTGCCATCATGTCAACCATTTTTTCCATTTTATAAAAAAATTGAAAATCTCAAGTTTGAAATTCTTTTAAAAATCAATTATAATTTTTTCAAAACTTAAGAAAATCAGAATTTATAACGTTTATTTAAAATATTTTGAAACAAGGATTACTTAGTTTCTGCGCCGAAAAGATGTAATTTGAAAATAAAACAAAGCAGGTAATAACATTTCGCATCACTTGACAGGTGACGAAAGACAATTTCATGACGTATTGAAAAGTAATAATAGACGTACTGATCAATATATAAAGATAATAAATAAAATGTAAAAAGGCCACTTTTTTGTAGCTTTTAAATTTTACATAAGTAACTAGCGTACGTTTTTTATTATTTGTGTCATGTTCCTGGTGCAAATATGGCTGATTTTTACTGCGTTTCTGTCGAATATATTGTGGGGAGTGTTTGAAGGGAATAGTTGTCTATGTATGATTTTTTTTTTTTTTTTTTTGTACTGTGTGATGTATTTGTGGGTATTGCCGACAATCCACGATCTTTTAGAGCTGTTTCCTAATCATTCCTGTTTTTCTTCTTAGCTCAGGTCTCTTCTTTATCAATGAGAAGATTGTTCAGCATTCACTGCAATATATGAGGACTGATCTGACATAACACTAATCGATATTTATCGAAGGTCGATTCGGAGTTTCATAGATTCCCGATGAGTGATTGAAAAAATAGTATAGTCGAGAAGTATCGAACCTTATTATATATATTTTAATACTACACACACACACACACACACACACACACATATATATATATATATATATATATAGGATCCTTCATGAGATCGCTAAAAAAGGGCATAGCATGGTGAAAAAGACGACAAACTTGACGAAAACAAAACTTTATCGTCTAAATGTTCATGTTATTATTAACAGGAAAGATCAATGTATTTTGGGGGTATTTTTTTTTTTACATTTTTTTTAATCGTTCCTAGAACGTCCAAAATTTTCGTTAAAAATTTTGTTTTTTTTAGTCAGCAAAATTGACAGATAATCAATCATGTCCACCTTTGTTTTCCATTTTATAAAAAAATGAAAATCTCAGTTTGAAAATCTTTTAAAAATCAATTATAATTTTTTCAAAACTTATTTTAAGAAAATCAGAATTTATAATGTTTATGTCAAATATTTTGAAACAAAAATTACTTAGTTTCTGCGCCGAAAAGATGTAGTTTGAAAATAAAACAAAGCTATTCATAACATTTCGTGTCACTTGAAAGGTGACGAAAGACATTTTCATTACGTATTGATAGCTTGCGTGAGCATAATTTATTCTACGGAAGGAGAGAAGTTAAATTATTTAGATTTAAGTGAACAATTTATTTACCTCGTTATTTTTAAGGAAAACTTTCAGCGCTCTAATTTTTTTTTTGTACTTAGCTTTCACCTTTACGTTTACGATGCTTTATGGGAAATATATTATAAAGAAATTAAAATAAGACTATTGAGAGTGAGATTAAATTTCATAAGAAACGTATCTAATTAATCTATAGGTATCTTTCTTATTAAATTTTATCAGAAGTGTACATAAAATACAAATTTAAATTTCATAAGATGATACTGATACTTGTAGGTACCCTTCTCAGTTGAAATTGAAAAATCAAATTAATTTCTCCACTGGTGTTTCGCAAAAATAAAGGCTTTAACAGCGGAGAACAATGCTTAACTCAAATAACGCAACTTGATTTTATTCTTGCTGGTCTTCCGTACTTTATAATTACAGCCGTATTATAAACACAAAATTATATTTCTTAATTACTGCGGGTCTTTGGATTTTTCAAAACGATACAATTTACAACGCACTAAAAGAAAGATCTATCTCAAAAGGACACTTACGAAAGTGGATGCGGCTTTTAACTCATTTTATATTCTAACAACTTAAATGTAAAAATCTATTATAATTAAAGAAATAACAAATAATTATATCAAAAATTCAGTATTTAAGTTAAATACTAGACAGAAACTCAATCCACGTGACGTTTTTTTTTATTGCACGCATGATACTTCCGGTCTTCCGTAGATTTGATTTGCAGTCGTATTATTGACACAAGTTATAATTTTTTTATATACTGGTGTTCATTAGTTTGTAAGAAGCTTTGGAAATTATAATCTGTAAATATATATCTACTTAATAACAACATTCGTTAAATTGTACAAACTTTTCCCTAATTTTAGAAGAATAAACAAGATTTAATGTAGAAATAATAAAATATTTCAGAAATAACAAATAATTGTTTTAAAAATTCATTTTTCATCGAAATATCTTTTTGCTTTCAGGCAATATTGTCCATGTTCATTAACATAAATAAAAACAATTAAAAGCTTTTGAAATGAAATAATATTTTTGTTTTATTGAGTTTTGTATGTTACAATTCAGAGATGATTTTCAGGTAGAGCTGGTCCAACTAAAAAAAAACAAAAAAAAAACAAAACATGATTTGGTTTCCTCAAAGCCTTGTGCTTTTACTTAATATAATCACTAATCTCCCCAAAATTGAAATTATAGAGTTTTCGTACAATTATTTAGGGGGGAGGGGGGTAATACATATGAAAAAAAAAATTGCCATGAGTTTAAAAAAGAAAAAAAATATTTATAAGTTCCATCATTTGTAAATAGTTTCTGAAAATTTCATTAAAATCCGAAAATTATTTTTATTTTTGCAAGATTTTCAAAATTAATGTCTGTCTATACAGAAAAGAAAACGCGCTAAAATTTTATATGTTACTTAGTAGTTCTGCTGGGCACGAAGAGAAACAAGGTTTTTCAATGAAAATTCAGAATGTTCTAAAAATAGGGAAAAATTTTTAAAATGATTAAAAAATATTTTGTTCTTTCCTCTTAATAATAACATAAACATTTAGACGCTAAAATTTTGTTTTCATCAAGTTTCGCGTCTTTTTCATCATGCTATGCTCTTTTTTAGCGATCTCATGAAGGTATGATCCGCGGGGCTGACCAAATTTGCTTAATGTAAGAGTCACGTACAATAAAGTTCAGATGTCTGAGAACCGCAAGACATGAACAAAATTTACACATCTGTTTGTGTAACATATACATGTGACCATTATCACTCCCCCGCGCCACCTGCCCGGCACACCCAAATCTGTCATCCCCTAACCCATGACCTCAGTCTTCTGACGTTGCTCTGTAACTCTTGCTGACCGGAAATCTTTTTAATCCTTCTCTCTTCAACCATTCATTCCGTTAAAGAACAATGTCTCACTCAGATCTAGCATTAAAATTCTTAGATATTTTTTCATTAACCATGAAAATTAAACTCAAGTTTTAATCCAATGGGGTCTCAATTCATACCCAGTAAATAATTATAAAGCTTGAAATTTTTCTTATTTAATTTTTACATTAACCATGATGAAAAAAGGGACTCATATTTCCAAAAGCCACATATTAAGGGTCCACAAGGACTTAACATCGGATTTGTCACTAGCTCATTTTGACCCTAAATTTAAGATTGTTGTTGCATCAGATGCAAGTGATTCGGGTATCGGAACACAAATATGAGGACGGAACAATGGTTCATGCTTCAAGATCATTGATTGCAGCTGAAAGAAGCTACAGCCAGATTGAAAGTTTCAAAATTCATTCATGGTAGAGAATTCATACTGCAGACAGACCATCGTCTATTATTGGCGAAAAAAAAAGGTGTTTCCACGCATACGGCGAATAGACTGCAGCGCTGGGGAACTATCCTATTGAAATATAATTATAAAATGGAATTTCTACCATCCCAAAAAATGAAGTCATACAGACGGATTATCTAGACTAATACCAAAATTCTGCAAACCACTTGAAGACACAGTAATTGCGACGATAAGGGACGAAAATGAAATTAATAATGTATTATACAATACTGTAAGAGAATAACATTCATAACATTTGAGGAAATAAGAGTTAAGTCGATAAAAGACGATTTTATAATGAAAATGAAAGAGCAGTTAAAATTTAAAGAAAAGAATATTACTGGAAATAATGCATTTTCATTATGTAATGATGTACTCATGTAGGCAGAAATAATTTTGATACCAGCATCGTTGCAAAAATGTATGTTAAAAGAATTTCACATAGGACATCCAAGAATTTCTAGAATAAAATCCTTATTGATGTGTCATACTTATTGGCCAAAAATGGACCAAGATATCGAAAACTTAGTGAAATCATGCAGAGGTGGTGCTCTGGCAGCGAAGACCCCGCCTATCAAAATTCAACCTTGGCCGAAAACCGATATACGATAGTCCAGAATGCTGCTTTCCATGTTTCCATTGTTGCTGATGAAGTTGAACAATTGCTAATGTTTGGCTTTCTTTCTTTATTAGTGGCTTCAATATTGTATTTATTTCTATGCTAGACATATTAAGGAAATCTTCATAGCTTAGTATATGTGTTGTTTCTTTCCAACGCCTAACTCATCAGTGTTCTACTTACTTCAGTATTTTCACTTCATTGCACAGGGGATGATGACTACTTGCTCTTTTACGACCCCATCTTTCTTTTTTCTGGAACTTGTTCCGGTTTATATTTGCCCAAACTTCTCAAATAGTTTACTTGCTGCTTTCCTCTACTTCTCTTGAGCTTTGATGTCTCCTGTGTGTGTTAAATTCTCTAATCCTTCTTTCCTCATTATGTGTCGCCCAATTTTTAGCAATTTGCTTTTAATTTTTAGCAACATTTAGTTGCTCGTTGCATCTCGGTTGCCTAAACCTAATACTTATTTGTGACGAAATGATCTCCCTTTTAGTGAAATCTACGGGAACAGACATCACATAGAATCCATCAATCTTTTCTTCTTTTTCTGATTGTATCTTCCGATCCCTGTGCACCTTATGCAGCGTCTGAAGTGACTGAAGTTTTAATGTCTGCGTTGGGTATTTGCTTAATTTTTCAATTTCGATTTTTGGCACATTTTGATTTGTGATAAAACAGCTGCATTTGTTTTACATCCAAAACAAATGAAAAGGAGTTCCCTCCAAATTCCGAGAAGCGTATTTGGAGATTAGATTATTTAAGGAGAGGGGCTTGAAATTAATTCTCAACGCAAAAAGAAAATAACCCTGAAGAATTTTGACAACAACCAGACGAGAATTGAAAGGAACATTAAAGTCGTTCCCACATCAAGGCGGCAGTTTCGAAGCGGATCATTATATATATATATATATATATATATATATATATATATATATATATATATATATTAAGCGTTTCACCCCAAGCAAGGCGAGAAGCCACTAGTACGCAAGGGGTTACAGAAGATTTGGAGCAAGATCAGATAGGAGTGATAGAGGAAAGGATGAGGAGAAGGATAGTGGATAGATCAAAGCAACTGGAAATGTCGATTGACATTACATTTGAATAATTGGAGATTATAGCTCTCAGGGAAACTGGATTAGAGAAGGGAGTTCCACAGGCGAGAGGTGCGAGACATGAAGCTATTGGAGTAGAAGAGACGGCTACATTTAGTAGTTTCGACAGTGAAAGGGTGAGAGCGGGATGCCAGCCTCGTAGGGCGCTTGAATTCATGAAGTCTGGGAACCAGCGAATGCAGCTCCTAGGAGCAATTACCACGAAAGTATTTGTAAGAAAGACAGAGAGAGGCGACGGCGCGTCTGTGAGAGAGCAACTGTAGACGAGATGCCAGAACATGGCCAATTATATTGCATATCCGCCTCTGAAGCTCATATATATATATATATATATATATATATATATATATATATATATATATATATATACTTCTCTGCGCGCGCGTGTGTGTGGGTGGTGTTATGAAAATAGCTACAATAACGTTCGATACTCATCAAATATCGACTCAATTTCCCAATTTTTCAATCACTCATCGGAACAACTACATTGAATCAATAGCTTCATCTACTGCGAGAAAAATTGGTTCTATGTGTCACGCAAGAAAGTTTTTCTCACCTGAGTCCATCCTTCATATCTATAAATCAACCATTCACCCTTGCATGGAATACTGCTGCCATATATGCTCTGGAGCCCCTGCTGTTCATCTCACGGTCCTCGACAAAATCCAGAGACGGATATGCAATGTGATAGGTCCTGATCTGGCATCTCGTCTATAATCACTTTGTCACAGATGTGCTGTGGCTTCCCTCTGTCTTTTCTATAAGTATTTTCATGGCAACTGATCTGACGAGCTATTTTCACTGGTTTCAAAACTGCATGAATTTAAGCGTGCTACTAGGTTTGCATCTCGATCTCACCCTTTCACTGTCGAAACGGTTAAATGTAGCCGTCTCTTCTACCCCAACAGCTTCTTATCTCGAACTTCCCGACAGTGGAACTCCCTTTCTCTTACTTACTTCCCTGATAGCTATAATCTTTAAATATTCAAATGTAATGTCAATCAGTATCTTTTGATGCCTTGATCTTGATCCCCGTTCTTATCTTTATTCTTTCCTCAAGCACCCCTCTTTACTCTTGATCTCATTCTCTGTAACCCCTTGCGTGCTAGTGGAACTCGCGCCTTGCCTGGAATGATATGCTTAAAAAAATGACAAAAAACAACAAAGTCAGGAATGATTATGAGACAGTTTTAAAAGATAGTGAATTTTCGGCACTATCCACATATACACTACACAGTATTAAAAAAAAGCCAACAGGAAAATAGACATCATCTTGTTCAACCCTACGTCCAACAAAAACGAAAAAAAACTAACGTAAGAAGAATATTTGTTAAAATCATACATAGACATCTGCTCCCATCAAACACTCCCCGCAATATATTCAACAGAAATGCAATAAAAATCAGCCATATTTGCACCAGGAACATGACACAAATAATAAAAAACGTACGCTAGTTACTCATGTAAAATTTAAAAGCTACAAAAAAGTGGCCTTTTTACATTTTATTTATTATCTTTATATATTGATCAGTACGTCTATTATTGCTTTTCAACTCAAGCATTCAGGCTGTTTCAAAGCGTAACCTCTTTCTGAGATGTTTAACGTATTGCAAAAGTGCTGGCTTTAATGCCACGATTACGGTGGTTTTCTCTGTATATCATAAATAAATAATTTATTTCTGTTGATGCACACAACAAAAATAATTTATGTGAAAAGAATAAGAGTATAGAGTCATGATGAAAATATTCTTTCGATTTCCTAATAAAAATCGAGCAAGTGAGAGCTGTTGATATAAAAATTGGGAATTTATATTAGGTATTAAAGTTAAAAAACGGTCCTTGATAGAATGAATAACAACGAAGTTGGCGAGAAGTTACTAATGTTTTTGTTTGGTCTCAATTCTTTTTGTAATTCATAAAGAATATATTTTTATAAATAAATTTGATTTATTTATAGCACTTATTTTCTGACAATATCGTGTATGCACGCCCGTATTTACAAAAATAGGCACGTTTATACACACGAAATATATATTTGAAAATTCTTTTTAGAATGTTGGTGTTCGATGAATTATACTAAGCTTTTCCATTTATGATTAATACATATCGTTTTTACTTAATAAAATATCACCTAACCGACACAAAGCAATGCAGATTTTAAACTCGTGATTTTACAGACATCTTCGTTGTTATAAATAAAAAAAACTGTTAATATTTTCAAGCCATAAACCAAACTTTTGAGCAAATATGAGAAATAAAAGAAAACCAACAAAAAGCAGAACGTCGTAAAGTCAAAAATCGATGACAAATGATTAGTTTTTGTAATTTTGATTTCTACTTGATTAAATAGTAACTGCTTGGTAAGTTTGATTTATTTAGGAAGAATATTAGAGAATAATCCAGAATCTCTACCGTGAGGAAACTGCCTGCATGCGGGTAAAAAATTAATTTAATAAATAAGCAAAACTAGAAAAGGGTATAAGATAGTGATGTGGCTTCCCACTGGACTTATTCAACCATTACAGTTCAGCAATCCTGAGAGAATTAGAAATCATACCAGGATTCATTATTGACGGCCATAATTTTAATAACATAAGATATACAGATAACACAGTGATGATAGAAGACACAGAATAGAAAATACAGATGGTAATAAAGGAATGCATGAAGAAAGGATTCAACAAGCAAGAAGACAGAATGGATAATTGTGAGAAAATAGAACAACCCAAGATGCGAATAACGAATAGGTGACGCCAAAATCAAGCAAGTCTAAAAATGAAATATCTAAAAAGTGTTTCAACTGAAGAAAGCTGTGATACCGAAATCCGAAGACGCATTGAAATAGCGAAAGGTACTTTCCAAAAGCTAAGCAAACTATTAAGAAACTGGAAAATCTTGTTAGAAAAAAGCAATGATTATTGAACTGTTATAAAATATCGGTCTTCCTAAATGGCAGTGAATGCACGTCAATCTCAGATGACAACAGAAATGTGGCTCTATAAAGGAAGCAGATAATACCATGAACTGAACATGTGCTCAATGAAGAAGTTTTAGGGGAAATGAACACAAAAAAGATTCTTTTACTTAGAATAAAAAATAAGCTGACATTATTTAGAGTTATTTAGAAAATTTGACAAACACAGATCATATTAACTTCAAGGTGGACAAAGGGAAGTAGCTCATAACATGCCTAATGAGTTTGTGTAAATGGGTGGGAAAATAGGCATTAGGAGAGATAGCAAAAAAAAAAGAAGAAAGTTTACTAACAGCTACAACGGATATGAAATTGGGGGTAGCCATGATTGCTGAAGAGACATGGCGCATAGAAAAAAGATTTGAGTAATTAAACTATATGCATCGTCACCCATCATCGATAATAGATGATACTGGATGTCACGTGTTTTGTCGTCGTTGCCTTTAGTAATTTCCAAGCTTATATTCTCGCTCACTCACTTACTCACTCACTCACTCACTCAGTCTTTCCTGTTTATCTATTTTGGAAATATTGGATGTCATTTCATTCGAACAAACCAGACCAAAGGCTGAGAAACAATATTTGTTATGGAAAAATCAATGATTAAAACAAGACAGCCCCTTCACAAACCTGGTTTAAAAATTAGAATTGTCAAAAAGACAGTCAAAACCTCGCCGTGGTTATGGTCTCAGAATACCGAGAGAGGATGAGAAAAGAGAAAACTTTACATCCGCCTATTTAGAAGTAATGGTGCGAGGCATAAATAAGAGAAACTATGAGTTATAAAGGCAAGGCGATACCTGCAGCTAATCTAAAATTTGGGGAATTACCGAACCCCCCAGATCAGTCGAACCCACGCCAGTCTTGGGTCGAAATATATATACATATAAGCAATATAAACTATATATATACATATAAGCAATATAAACAAATCGCGTTGGCACCAGCGATCCGAATTACCGACGATATTCGATCTTCACTGCTCAGAAATCAAAGAGCATAACACGATTTGATCGAAACGGCCAGCCACCAACAACCAGTTGACTGACAACAGTACTGACGACAGCGTGTTGACCCAGGATCGTCCGTGGCGTGCGTGTTGTAACTGAAATTTTGTGCATTTACAATGAAAAGATCAGTTTGAGCGAATAATAGGGTTTCCTAATTTTGTGATGTCAATAAACACTCGTTTGACACTTTTGTAATGTCAACAAATACTCGTTGTCAATTTCGCCATGCCTTTGTAATCGCAGATAGAACTACAGTGCTGTTCGATTATCCTTTGAATTTAGCTCAACTTTCGTTTCATCGGAGAAGAGAAATTCTTCCAGTCTTCTATGGTGAAATTTTTGTAATAGTGAGCCCATTCAAGTCTCTTGATTTTGTTGGCTTTGCTTATTAGCGGCTTAAACCTTCGTGTACAAGATTTGTAGCCTTGTTCTAACAAGATTTGTAACCTTGTTCTGACGGACTGTTGAAGAGGCAAGACTAACACCTTGCTCTTCGCTTAGACTGGCTGCAATTTCTTGGCTAGTTATAGTCCTATTCTTCGCAACTTCTCTCTTGATTACCCTGCCAGTTCTATCATAAATCTTTTTCTTTCGTAACATTGTTTCCTTTCTTGCAGGAGTGGCATCATTATGTGCCCTAAGCACTCGAGAGACAGTTGACTGCGAGGTTATAGCAATTTCTGCAATTTCTCTCGTAGACTTGCCTGCTTTTAAGAGGACAATAATAGATGCCTTAAGTGGTTCTGATGCGTGTTTGTATCCTTTCATCTGGTTAGTGACTTGAGTGGCAATTTCAAGCTGTTTTTATACTGTGTGAGGCTTTCTGGAATATTCTGGAATACTCAAGATTTAATTTAAGCTGTTCTAGAATTCTCTAGAATATTGTTCTGAGTGTATTGTAAAATAGCTTTCAATATTTTGTCAAAAGCTCTTTAAATTTACCAGTTTAATTATTAGAATGCGATATTTGAGTCACTTTTTTGCACAGAGTTTTTTCCTGAATCTCATTTATATCCAAATTTATAATTATCAATAGAATACCTTAAGGTGAGTAAACTTTTTTCCTAGGTGGTCGGGAAGGGGTCTTTATATTAGTAAGATTAGAAATTATTTTAACCCCAAAAACAATAGACAAAAAATATTTTTAGTAAAAAAAATCAGGTGAGTAACTTTTATCGAAGAGCACTGTATAGTAACGCCGTTGAATAATACTGGTGTCAGACGCCTTCGAATAATCTCGCACTAATAGTACTTGCTCGATAATACTCACTCGACAAGTAATCCGTATAGTTATCTGAATAGAGAAATAGTATAGCGAATAGAGTAGAGAATAGCGGTCCGTATAGTAATAGAGGATAGAGTAGAAATGGTGAGCCGAATAGTAATAGAGTATCGACTAGAAATAGAGGTCGTTAGTCGTCAGCTACTTCCTACATATATGCGTTTCCTCTATGGTCACGTAGTCTACTTAATTCAATAATGGTATCGCCTGTGTTTGCTCACTGGCGATTTGTGTTCAAACTCAAGTGTCGGCAACGACACTTTATTCCTACATAACACATCAATAGGCGATGGTAGATAACTAATGATAAAAATATTCTATTAGGGGAATTTAAAAAAAAAAAATCTTTATCTGTTTTAGTAATATACTTACGGGTATGTCTAGATTAACCAATGAACGTCACGTCTACACTAACATATAAAAATAAGGTCTGAGGTGGGTGGGTTATTATTACATATGAAGAAAATTCATGCTTAGACATGAATGGTGCGAGGCATAAATAAGAGAAACTATGAGTTATAAAGGCAATGCGATACCTGCAGGTAATCTAATATTTGGGGAATTACCGAACCCCCCAGATCAGTCGAACCCACGCCAGTCTTGGGTCGAAATATATATACATATAAGCAATATAAACAATATATATACATACCGCGACAAATTGGTGTATCCAAATAAGATTTGGCTATTTATTGAAGTAGACATAAATTTATCAGAAACGAATTTTTTAAAATTTAAAAAAAAAAAATGAATATACTGAGGAAGCTTCTTAAAGGAGCCATAGATAAAATGAAAAATGTGGAAACAACTATATAAGTTGTTAATTATACTGAATTGACGGTAAAACATGGTAATTTGAATAAGTCAAATAAATGCTGGGTGGGATATTATATACTAATAAAATAATGGTAATACAATTATAATACATAAAAAAATTTTTTTAACTATATTTTAAGGTGAAAGGCAGGCATAGTACCGTTAATTCATTTCTTTGGTTTAGTAGGTTTTATTGTTAGGAAACTTTATATCCATTTTTTTCTTGTAAACATAGGAGATATGGATGATGTAAGGATTTACTGGTTCTAGTTATTTTTAATATTTCCCATTTTTAAAAAATATTTTTAAAAATATTTTTAAAACTGACCAAGGAGTTGGTACCAGTTAGGTCGTCGATCGTCCAGAGTTGCTGGTAAGTGTTGTTTTCCTTACTGACAAGAAAAGAGGGGTTGCCCTTCCCCTTGAATTAGTAAGCCGTGGCATTTTCTTTGGCGATTGGGCTGAAGAAAATGATGTCTGATCTTGGTTGAAAATGATAGCTTTAATAATAGTAAATAAAGATAGAATATTTACACAAGTTTGATATAGTTTAACACCACTGGAGGAGCAGCGAATTGGAACGAAACTATGTATTCTCAAACTTTTATCAGAGAATCGAACATCGAGTTAATTTCAGGCGGGTGTGAATTGCGTGTATCCTGATCAGCCAATCTTCGATGTATCTCTCCTCGTGAAGATGGGCATCAGCTATTCTGATGGGAGGCAGGAAGGGGGTCAAGTATTAGGTTGGTGCAAAAAATAATGTTTTCTCACTTAGTAACATATGTGAGAAAACGACATTATTTTTGCACCAACCTAATAAATATCCATTACGACTTGAGGAAAATGTATGTGAGCGCTACTAATGGCGGCCGGGCAACAGGAAAGAGATCGAAATTACATTGACGATATAAATCGAAAACGGTAATCAAGCGCAATGTTTTAATGTCATTTTCGAAATAACCAGACTATTTCACACTAGAATGGTACATTAATACCGGGGGCTTTTGGTACTTATACTGCAAATTTAGCGAAAGAACAAATGCATTTATAGAATTATTTTTATTGTGTTTTATTATTTCTTAAAAAAGGTAAAATAAACAAATATTAATGTTTAGTTTAATAAATTTAGAAATTTTCCATTAAAGATTAAAATAGAACCAAACTGTCATATTATTACAAAATTAATGAAAAAGCCATTTAAGAATGTTTTTATATCGATATTATAAAAAAAAACACACACACAGTGAACAAAATATTAAAAACTAGACATTAACTTTATTATTTAATTTATTAATGTCATTTTTTCTCATTAATTTTAATAAGTAAATCATTACAGTTCTGTTTAGTTAACTTCACTCAATAACAAGAAAAAAATGTGGTAATAAAAGTAAAAAAAAAATCATAACTTTTAGAAACAATAAAAAGAGAATTCCTTTTTGAAGGATAACAAAACTTATCTTTCTATAGTTGTTTGTGAAAGATTGTAAAAAAAAAATACAGCTATTAACCTTGATTTTGAAAATACGAGATTTAGTCCAATTGTGAATTTTAGTTTATAAAACTGAACCGTTGTCTAAAAGAAACCTAGAAACGCCTGTAAATCGGCAACTATCACAATTCCTTTCGACATGTAGAATCGGAATTCTACACTTCTGTGCAAACACCATCTAAAAGTGGATCACTACGAGATTCTGTTAAACTCTGTGCAAAAGCCATCTAAAAGTGGATCACAACGATATTCTTGTACAAAACCAGCTCCACACATATTTTCCAAGAATTCGCTTGCTGATTGGTTCATAAACAAGCAAGTGGGCGTCGCCATCCACCGACGCACATCTATTTTTCATCTCGTGATCGAGTTAAATATTTTGGCGCTAATTCTCTGGAGCCTATCACATGTCCAAACAAGTAATTAAATTCAGCACACAAACTCATCTCGCTAGTGAGCATCGTGACCACAAACTAATTGCTAAACAAATCTACGTCACTTTATCATCTGAAGTTTTTAAGGTTAATTTTAACATAATCTAAACCTTCAGTCATCACTCACTCATCTTCATATTCAACTTCGTTTATTACAGAGCGGAGAATTGCTTATCACTTCAAATTCTCAATCACAGAACATTATCTCTCATCTGAATTTGCTCAAACAATTCAACATTATTTTTTGACAAAAAACGGCCAAAGGAAGATAACTTTTCCCACAACTAAATTTATTCCAAATTACAGTGAATATTTACATTGCACAAAACTGTTTAAATTCCACGTAAAAAGAATACTTTCACTGACTTTGTGAACTTTTTATTACAACAACTTCAACATACAATCTTTCACTTAAACTCACAAACAAAATTCCAAACAACTCAAAAAGAGTTTATACAAAGATTTAAACAAACGCCTAGATATAAACATAGATTTCATTTACAAATCTGAATTCACTCCAGCATAAATCGTTGTATTTTCGCATGCTATATAAATGAAAATTTCTTTGTTGTTATATAATATTGTTTTGTGTTATTTCTCATTTGTGTTCATTGCTCTGTAATTCATTGAAGAGGTAATTAATGTGCTGAGGATTTACGTTACTTTGAACACGCAACCAAATTCCCTCTACAAATCTCGACGTACCTCTATAGATGCACTGAATAATAATCCTCTACGATCTCACTCTCAGTTATTAAATTTTTAACTGAGATAATAATATAAAATGTAATGATAGAAGTGTAGCGATAGGGGTTACCATTATTGTCTATTTCCGACGGGATCACCAAATATGTAGCGGTATTACCATTGTTATCGGGAACGTCGAACGACGAACGTCGCGGTCATCATTATTGTAGTGATTGAGTTACCAATATTTAACTTTGGGTAGGAAAAGTGAGATTAAGGACAATGCGTGGACGCAATGCAATTAATATTTGACGTAAATAGCACATAGTATAAAATACAAAACTGAACGGAATGATTTCAAAACATAACAATTGAATTTATTAATGTTTGATGTACATGCATGCGAACTGAAAAGGTAGGACAGAGTCGTGTCCCTTTGATTAGGTATTAGTCGTACCTGAGTTCATATTAAGAAGAAGTAATATTAAACTGTAATTTAGAAGAATAAAGCTTGGAATTGTGAGTTGTAAAGTTGATAAAAGTTCAGTAGAGATTTCAGAGTTCGTGAATGTTGGTAATTGTCTTTAACGTCTGACCGCAATGACTAAGACGGGAGTTCTTGAAGGTTACATCTTGGCACTTGGTAGCAAGGAATGAGACGTGTGAGAGAGATGAATGAAAATAAAACTTCGAGGGAGTTTACACGTGTTGGGTTTTTATAATGGTCGTGAGGTTCCCAGCATATGAGCGGGAAAACAGATTGGTCGCGTGCAAGCGGTTTGATTGGTCGGAACTGACCAATCAACAGGCTTG
Organism: Acanthosepion lycidas; assembly: GCA_963932145.1. Lineage (NCBI taxonomy): Eukaryota > Metazoa > Mollusca > Cephalopoda > Sepiida > Sepiidae > Acanthosepion > Acanthosepion lycidas. The sequence continues at coordinate 76,414,943 of OZ010599.1, read as the reverse complement.
ATTGGAGGTGATTGACCAATGAATACTTGTTATTAGGTTGGTGCAAAAATAATGTCGTTTTCTCACATATGTTACTATGTGAGAAAACGAGATTATTTTTGCACCAACCTAATATATTTGTATGAAAGTAGGATGTTACTTACCAGATAGGAAGAGTGCATTTCCTAAAAAGAGGTAAGGCTGATTTGTTGTGGAAGATCCCACAAAGCCTTTCAAATCAGTAAACTTAAAAGGGAGGAACATAAGCACAAATTCCGTTTCTTCATAAAAAATGGAGACGAACTGATATAACACCTTCATTTTCGGATTTACCACAAGCCCATTTATTCTTAACTACATTTTAAAATATTAATTACAGCAGTACCAGCTTGATGAATGTACTGAAATGCTCAAAAATAACTTTTATGCAGATAATCTACAATAAACTAGGAATAATCGTGATAAATTTATCGACTTTTATAAAAAAGGCGGTTGATAGAATCAAGGAAAGCAATTTCAACCTACGCTCTTGTAAAACTAATAGTAAGGAGCTTAAATCAATTATAGTAAAGGAAGATACCATCTCTCAACATGAACATTATGAAAAGATATTGTCCTAAAGATAATACGATGACAGTGACAAAGATCACAATAAACAGAAATGTGAAGACTAGAAGGCAGATATCAGCCCAGTCGGCCAGGATTTATGACACATTATCATTATATGAGGAAATTCTCAAGAATATATTTGTAACATCTTTCTCAAGTCAAGCTATTAATACAGCTTAAAGCTTTATATACTTTGCAACGAATAACCGCATCTTATAGTTTCGTCGTTTATGCAATGCAACATGGGAATTCGCACATACTGTTCGCTAAAAGAAAAAATACATTCCTACCATAGAGTTATTGGCAGTGTATATAGTCTTTGAAGCACTGTCTATAATTTTGAAATCATATTCAAATATTATGATTGGAAATGTGTCCATTATGGTGGATGCACAGGTTGTACTATCATGGTTACTTAGTGATGTACCTAAAACCAAAATCCAACTTGTTAGAAACCGGCTTACATACACCGGATATACAAGCCATCAAAGATCGAATTGAGAAAATTGAAAAAAGGATAAAATTTAAATACATACCTGGTTTCACGAGGAGTTAACCTTGACCAATTTGTGACTAAATTGGAGTTCTGGAAACATGCTCCATCGAGGCTAATAAAAGACCCTTTTTACTGGCCTAGTAACAGTCTACTAACAAGATGGAGTCAACCACAATAATAAACACACAGAGATTCTTTACATTTGCAAAACTATATAATGCAACAGCCATGGTGCTTGAATTTATAGATAAATGCAGAACACGAGCCAGATTGGGAAATGATAATCTGGATGCAAAGTTATATCTCATCAAGTCAGTGCAGGAAGAAGTGTTTGAAAGAGAATTAAAGTATTTGAGAGATCCTCATTAAGAAGAAATCCCCAAGTTGGTGGAAAAATTTTAAACATCTTTTGGATAAGGATGGAATACTACGAGTAAATGGCAGGATATCGAATGTTGACAAGTTCGAACTGGAAATAAAATATCCCATATTATAGACTAAATATGATTACGTAACCAGATTAATTACTGAAGATGCTCATCATTTGTGTAAACATTTGGGAGTTGGTGTAACCATTACAAAGATAAGATTATCTGGATATTGGATAACTCAAGCAAGACACGTAGGCAAGTCGATGATATCTGGATGTTATGTCTACAAACGATACAACAGTCTGGCATTTAGATATCCCAGGCTCACCGACCTAAATACAGAGTGAACTTAATAAACCTGTTTCAACATACATGAGTAAATTACACTGGCCACATATGAGTAGAAAAAAAGAAAAAGCAACAAAGATATATTTGTTGATATTTACGTGTTTGAATGTACGAGCTGTACATATGGAAATTGTACCAGATATGGGCATTATGTCATTCATTCAACCTTTTACACGTTTTACCAATCAGTAAAATCCATGTTGATGAAGTTGTGCTAATTAAGAACTGGGCAGAGTCCCAAATTTGTAAATGAAAGGGTTCGCGCAGCTAGCATAATGAAAGGAGGCAGGTCTGTGGAGAGACAGTCTAAAACACTCCATTGGAATTGTCCCATAACCATGATGCAACGGAACCTCCAGAAGATGCATCACAACAAGAAAGAAAGGCCTACGTCTGGCCTAAAAGAAAAAATAAAGTAATACAAACTCTGATTTTGTTTACTATTGATATTACCAAAATAAAATAAAATAAAGTAATTAATATTCTCTGTACTAACAGAATAGTATGGTCAGAATAATGCCAAAGAATCCTAGAGCAGTTTGTCCGCAAGGTTCCTAATCTTTTTATACTAATCCTACTTATAGCTAAATATTTAATGCAGTTCTCGTCATAAATTGAATATCACACTAATAAAGAGATTCACTGTGAACTATGGTGACTTACTTATTGAACTTTACATGTTGACTAAATGGTTGCATATGGAAGTGCATTTAACTAGGCATGTTTTCTTCCTTGTTGGGAATATATGAGAAATAAGATATTATATGATTATTTGCCCTTGGCAGTTTTAAGGTTAGCCAATCAGCTTACAGCTGCTGATTGGCGCACTTTTCTACCTTTTTTGAATACATTTTATTACTTCTGAATGACCACATACTGAACGGGTGATAACCACACCGTTATCACCACAGAGTTCGTAGATGGCGAGAACATCAACTCACCCTCAGCAGATGAGTTTGGTCGCAGACACCATTAAGCTTACAAAGAATACAAAAACGGGTGAATGAAAGTGTGCATATAGAGATATATTCCTTTTTTTTATACATATGTGTACAGACTTCCAATGAAAGATTGCAAATTCTTTGTTAATTTAGTTTAATTATTATATATGCCTGCGTGCAGTCAAGTAAGCCTAGGTTGTTTGTATTTGCATTAATATATAAACAATTAGATATAATTAACAATATATTTTATTGCCTTAGAAAACTAAATAGAAAATATACAAAAGGCGGGAATGAAGGCGTGTGTATAGAGGTGTCCTTCAATATCTGCCTCAAAGGAGAAACAGGCCGCCCCATTAAGGTAAGACTGCAAGTACATCGTAAAACAGTAAGACAAGGAGAAATAGAAAAATCAGGCGTAGCTGATCACATATGAAGGAAAAGGGAGATCACCACCCCCTGTAGGATGAAGTTGAAATAATAGACAGAGAGCATTACTGGAAGATACGAAACTTAAAGAATCAGCCACAAAATCTCCTGAGCTGACCAAGCATAGAAATGAATACGATATGGGAGGTGCTAGAGAAAAGCAATGGATAACAACAAAATTACAATGTAAACTCTCTGGTAAAAAATGCAATAATAATAACAAAGATTGCAATATGAGTACTGGTAAAAAATGGTTGCTAAAATATTAGGTTTATAAGTCCCAGAAATTCATACAGAGATGTCCTCAAGGACACATGGTCCAGTGGATAATGACGTTGGTTAGATCCAGAGACTAGTTCAATACCATGTTGAGTTAAAGGGAAATACCTGAGACATCCGGAAGAGGCATGGCACGTGGAACTATAACAATATACCCCGGTGGGGGGAATAAAGAGCGGTTCGAAATTCAATCAGCTGAAGAAGACCAGAGCGTACAACGGCCGAAACGTTGTGAATATGGCAATAAAGATGAGGATAACCGTCCGAATAATGTAAATAGAGGTATTTGCAAAGTAGTATTAAACATTTTGAGAGACTTACATCTTACAAATAAATAAATAAAATAAAATAAATAAAATAAAACAAATGCCATTAGTATGCAGGCGGCTCCAGGGAGTTAAAGTGAAAAAAGAAGACTGAGAATACGGAGGATTGATGAAAGGACAGAAGATAAACGGGATTCAAGAAGATAGAAGATGGTGACTGACGATAGATTTAAATTTTTGAAGATTGCAGCTACCAGGAAAGCAAAGGAACAGAAGAAAGTTCTACAGGTGGGAAGTACGAGAAAAGAAATTGTTCTCATTCCACTGTCCATTTCAAGGGATATCATGTCTAGTTCTTATTTTAGTACTGTTCACTTAGTGTTCATCCCATTCAACCTGTTGTTTGCTGTAACAAAAGAGAAGCTATGATGAGTGCACTCAAGCATTACAAGCAGCAACAGGAAACTTATCTATATTTTACAAAGAATTCTTAGAAAATAAATAAATTCCAGTGAGTGGCAATTCTATGGATGAAAATCTCTTGTTGAAAGATGGCAGAAGAGAATATACAGATTCTTTCAAGCTGGCAGAAAGACAACAGGAGTTCACTAACGGATGTTTACAGAAAATTATCTCTCAATGCACAGCCCAGCGAAAAGGGGAGCAGATGAGCAACAGCATCAGAAGAGCACGCCGGATGCGCCCCTGTAAGCACGTCGTCAGTCTTCTTTGTAACCGCTCTTTCAAATCTGCTAATAAATTAATAAATGACCCATCTAATCCTTACTATTCGATTAGAAATCCTAACTTTAACTTTGTAACGGTCTGACTAATCACTAACAAACACTAAACAGGCCATGTTCAAAATAAAGAAGTGTAATAAACAGTTAACCGTATAAACCATATCTTAAAAAAAAAAAATTAACCCCAAACCCCAGAAGCGACGTGTATATTTTGACACGTAATTACATAACAATAATAAAACTGGGATTTTCGTTGGCTGGTTTAAAAATTCTTAAGAATAAATAAACCTTTGAAACAAATGAATTTTCGTCACTCTAAAATCCTATGAACAAACGATATTTAATAAACATAGCTTTGCACAGTACACGCAAAAGATACGTAAATACGTAAATCTTCAACTACACTCGTCTATCTTTCAGATTCTAACTGTAAGAATTAAAATTTAACTTAAATCTACACAAAAGACATATTAAAATATTTTTATTCAGTTAATAAATGAGATTTTTCATCAGAAATTATGTATGTGTACCTATTTAGAAATAGCTTGCAGCTTGCTGAAATAATTTTATAGTGAATGTCAAAGTTGAAAGTGCTTACGCCATTTCCTGAAATGAGGATTTATATGTTCCTCAGCGAAGTTAATCAGACACATAGTTTGTTGTTTCAATTCCAAAGAGTCAACACTTCAAGTTCAATTATTAGGTAAGAATTTGTAAGGCGGTGATAATGGTTCTGTGGTAATATCTCTACCCACGAAGTCTCTAATTGTAGGTTCGTGCCAGATTCGAGGCTATGTTACATTTTTCTTACAACAGACCATACCAATAAACATTAGGTTTATAAGTCAATAACAATCTGTAAGGTAGCGGTATGTTTGAGAAAAAATGGACTTGCTGTTACATGTTCAATTCTGGCAAGCAACCCATACTAATGTTTAGTTGTCGTACGGGAAATCAATTATTCCTGTGCGTCCGTTGGAGATCTAGTCAGCGTTGGATTTGCCATTATTGGCAAATCCGATGCTGGCAACTCTCCGCCTCTAATCGACGTGCTCAAACTCGCAAGAAAAGAAAGCAGGGTACGGCTTTTCTTTGGCCCGTTCTCAGCCCAGGCCGTTTCTTTACCGGCGGTGATTCTTCAGAATCCCTCATTGGCAGCACGACCTTGAATGAATGGGTCGTGATTGTGGTTGACTAGGAATAGGATAACTAGTGAAAGACCAGCCTTTTCCCCACTTCCAATTCGGCCTTGTGCCACAATTTTGTATTTTTTACAAAATAAATATTAGGTTGGTGCAAAAATAATGTCGTTTTCTAACATATGTTACTATGTGAGAAAACGACATTACTTTTGCACCAACCTAATATATTGGCAGCACGACCTTAGTGCTGTTAATGTAATTTTCTTTTCTTTAATTTGCAATACAACAAAACTCAAGAAAAACGGGCCCAAAAAAAAAACAAACAAAATTCAACAAAGCTTGGCTATGCCAAAAAACAAGCCACACGTAAAAACGCAAAAAGAATAAGAAAAAGAAAATAAGACAAAACAAAAAAATTCAAGTCTTGCTTAAAAAAGACAAAAACTAAAGTGACGGGGGGGGGGGAATTACAATTTGACTAAAAAATTAAAGTAAGTCAAGTAGAAAAAAAAATGGTATGCGACTTGAAGCGGAAAACAAAACTAAATAAAAAAAAAGATGGAAGGGGTAAAAAGTTCAAACAAGTAACAAAATTTTTTAAAATCACACTTAGCTTCAATTCGCTAATATCCAAACGTAAAAACTCTACTCTGGACGGGAGGTTCTTTGCTGGTTTATGTTATTTTCTTTGTTACACTGATTAGCTGTTTGAAGTACGACCTAAGAAGGAATATTAGAGTCGACCGATAAAAGATTTCTGTGTTGGAATATGGTGAGTGAAAATTATTTTAGTTTTAACAATTATTATACAATGTATTTTAAATGATTACGAATATTTAAACCGTTCGATATTTTATTATGTTTGAAACAATATATAGTGCACAAATTAAGTTTTCAAATTGCGTTAATCTATCAGTTATCTGATTTGCAGCCCATCTTTCGTTTTTAAACAATTTACTTATATATTGAAAATAAGTTTTTGTTAATACATAGTTTAAAACCGAATAGATGTGAACTTTCTTATTGGTGGTAATATGCATCAAAATTGTCATGTTGGTAAAATTCGAAAACTAACCTACGATATACAACGAAAAATTTACGATTGTGATTTACATTCGCACACCTTTCATCTCAAACATGTTAACCCATAAAACTGCAAAGATTGAAAATTTCTTCACGAGTTAATATACTTTTTTTTATTAAAATTGAATCATCGCGTACAACCAGAACTGTAACTAAGCTTCACGAAAACCAGAATGAACATACAGATAATTTATAGTCTTTTCTAAAATGTAATATTCAAAGTTCTTTCCAACTACACCACAAAATCTCTCGCCAATGTATTACGTCTTTCATTTTGGACCCAAACATTTCACTTCATATAGGAGGTAGGCATATATAGAATATATATAATAAACTCTTGTTCTGATAAAGAAAATTCTTGTATTGAACCAAATTGGTCAGATGCCTAAAATTCATCAAGTTATCTTCAGTACAGTGGGTGTGAGCAAGTCAGCCCCTTCCAATTATTAAACAAAGTGGAAGCAGGCTAAGTTTTAATCCATTCTTTCTCTACCTGAAACATATCGAACCATAGATTTCCAATTTTAAAATTCCTTTTTACAAAAATCATTTAATGTGTGTTCAGTCTTACAGTTTATCAAAAGCAACAAGTTTGCTATTGCACTGAAAGTTTCAACATTTCTTTTACTTTTGTTAATATGTCAGAACAACTGCACATTTCATTAGTAAGCCTTTCTTAACTTTAATATTTTCTATTTATATATTTTTCATAATCTAAGCAAAACACGAGAAAAATTCATGTTGAAATAGATTCTTGATAATTTTAAATTCTGACACGCATCCCCATATTCGATTAAAATCAAATCTTTGAAACTTATTGGTCAGGAGAATATTGTTTTTAAAATTCCAGTCTATATTTAGGAAAAGAAATCTATTTTCTTGGATCATACACCGTTCGATTAATTATAGATATTTTCGTGATGCTCTTTATCCTTCTATCTAGAGATTGATTTATTTGGAAAATATCTAAGAACTATGCAAACTGGAGTATTTATTTCGGATAAAACCAGGAAAGTGAAGTAATCTATTTTTCATTTATTTTTATTTATTTTTACCTTTATTTGATTAATTATAAATTTGATACGTTGATATGAAAGAATGTTCATTTCACATCGACTGAAATTCATATGCTGAAACTTACCAACATTGGTTGGTTAACAGGAATTTCAAGGAGAAAACATTGACTTTGATAATAAAATCTGACCGTATCAATATTTGTTCACCTGATTTAAAGTATCAAAAGATCATTTCAGCTAATAAAGATAATTTTTGTTTCATTTCCCATGATAGCAAAAATTCTATTAAAAATAATTTTATAGAACTTTTTTTGAAATAAAAATCCGAAAATGAAAGGAAAAGAAAAATTAAATAATAAAACAGAGTCATATTAGTGATAAGTCAAGAGGCACGGATAATGGATAGCGGCTCGGAGCCAAGTTCGAATTCCCTTGGAAAAGATATGAATCCTCTTCTTCTAACCAGCTATGGGTAAATAGCAGTACAGACCGGTTTCTATAGACCTGGATAGCAACTAGTCTACTGCAGAAAGAAATGGCAACCTACTGCGAGAAAAAAAATTCTACCTCGTCAGTCATGTATCGAAAGATACATGATCGCCTAAGCGTGTATCACGAATGGTACATAACTGAATCGGAGAGCCGAGCTCGAATTCCCAGTTGAATCCATTACATTCACTTACGTGCTAATACCCTTGCGAAAGGTATGAATCCTCTTCTTCCCAAGCTATGGGTAAATAGCAGTACAGACCGGGTTCTATAGCCTCGGATGGCAACTGGTCTACTGCAGAAAGAAATGGCAACCTACTGCGAGAAAAATTCAGCCTCGTCAGTCATGTATCGAAAGATAAATGATCGCCTAAGCGTGGATCACGCATGTCACATAACTGACTGGCGTGTTTATTATGGAGACAGAGATCAGTAACAGGTATCAGGTAATCTGGAGTTCGAATTATCTGGATACCCCAACAAGGTCTTTGAACCCAGCCAAGTTGTCTGGCGGAAGGCAGGTAACAACTGTTTCCATTAAATAACCCTTGCGTGATTAGATAGATAAGTTTCAATGCTTTTTTAAATTAGGAGGTTTAATTTTGATACTCAAATAGATGTGATGTGATGCCAGTCATCAAGGTTAAGTTATTCTTAGGCTTACACAGTAAACAAAGTTCCGAGATATTTGATGCCCAAACTTAAACCATGTCGGAAACGTATATTTTAAAAAGTAAGGTTAAATACGTAAGTTTTTTGTTTGTATTTTTAAAACATCAGTTGAACATCAAGAAAACGCAAATAAATTTGAAATGAATTAAACATTTATGATGTGAAATGTTGAAATAGCAATCAAATATTTTTTACCTCCTTTAAATGTGCAATTATAATGACTTTAAAAAGATTCCAGATCCATTATTGCATATGGAGCTTAACTTATTTCTGAATACCGAGATGCCAGTTGAGGATCTCTACAACCAGACATAGTGTGATCATGTGGATCATGCCACCATTAAAGCTTTGTAGTGTGAGTGTTGTTCTCTTGGCGGAGGTCCAAACAGAATGTTCCTTAGTGCCGCTTGGCAGGTATTTACATTGTTTTTCCTTCACCGGTTTTCTTACCAGTGATCACTTTATTGATCTCATCTTTTCGGTGGGCCTCTCTTTCCGACATCCTCCCCCTCCTATGACCACAAAGCCTATGAATTGTGTTCATAGGACGGGTAATCATTTGTCGGTCTTTGCATTTGTGGGGTTAATAATCTAGGTGGTTGCGATACCTTTGTACTACGCCGTAGACCCTGATTTGTTGGCGGTTATACGACTGTGGGTTGGCTTTCGTCCACTTCCATATGGTCCAAGACCCCTTCGTCGCATTCCGGCTCGTCTATTTCCATACTTTCCGGTGCGGTGTATGGTGGTTCGTCATCGATGAGTAGACTTCGCGGAGGCGGTTGTGATATCTGGTAGTCTGGCATATCTACGATCGGTAATATCTTCCGGAGGAATCGATGGTTACGCAGTGAAACTCGGTTGCTACCGACCATGCGCATTCGTTACCACCTATTGCCCAATGTTTCCATAACCCTCCCTGTTTTTATCCATCGTTGTGGCTATAGCCCATCCTGATTCTGCATCTGCATATGTTCACCAGCCTAGGGTTCTCTGAATGGCCGACTATGCGTGTTTTGGCTTCCGCAGGTGTCTTTTCGCCATTGCTGTTTTTCTTAATATCTCTCTCTCTCTCTCTCTCTCTCTCTCTCTCTCTCTCTCTCTCTCTCTCTCTCTGTCTGCCGTCTATGTATTTTGTACTTCTCACAAAGTATAGGGAGGTGATCTATTATTGCACGGTCGTACATCTCCGCTGGTGACATCCCAATGTCCTGATTGGGTGTGTTCTGATGTGTTAGTATGGCCTGTTCCACACGATTGTAGCATAGGCGACCACATCGGTCAGTACAATCCCTCAAAGTTCGTTTGGAAGTTTTTGCCGCCAGTTCTGCTCTCGTCCATTACTCTGAGGGTAATGTACTGATGATATGCGCTTCTTTATGCCCTAATCCTTAAGGAACGAATTGTATTCTTGGGAGTCAAATGGCGTTCCTCCATCCGACAATATCTCCTCCGGTGCACCGTACATAAAGAACCAACGTCGTAAGGACTCGCATATTGTTTTAGCTTTCCGCGATGTTAATGAGGGCTATTTCCAGTGAGAAAAAGAGCACCATAACGCAATCCACTCAGAAATATGTATTGCCTGGCATTTGCACCGGAAGCTTCAGTACGAACATTTCAGAGTGTTTAGATGTCAATCTGAAAACAGTGCAGAGGATTCCGAAAGAGTTGGATGAATCTAATGGTGATTACAAAGGCACAGCAGCTCAGAAAATTCACTCTGATTGTTCTGATAAGAAAAGAACATCAGACTCGACACGGAGGCCTACTTCAAGAAGTAGTGCTGCCCTGAATCAAGATGGTGGCTGCTGGAAGGTCAAAAGAGCTGTTATTCCTTTGACGCCACGATTATTGGATACACTTTCTACTCCCTCAGTAATGTTTATTTATAAGAATATAAAAGTATATGATCCAAGTACAATGCAATATTTATCATTTACTATTTTATGAAAAAATATATTTAAAACGAAATATTTTTATTAAAATTTTACAAAAATAGAATATATATATATATATATATATATATATATATGCAGCTAAAGGCCTTTTTTTACGTGGGGTTTTCAGAACCCATAGGCTCGGGCAAAAATTACTCATAGACCCCGTATACACGGGGTTGGGTTGTGCTCTATCTCTTCGGCGTAGACTCATCTGGGTTCTATTCTACCCGAAGATAGGTCGACAAACTCTAAGAGTTTGAGAAAAACCATCCTCTCGGTATTTACGTTTGACTCTTCATTGAATCAAAATGTGACACAAGGTCAGTTTGTTTTAACGTAGGTACTCGTGTGGGCCACTAGTTAAAACTGGTCTGAGCTAGTCATAGTCGGTTATCCCACCACTACAGAACAGATTTTACGGAACAAGTCCGAGGATTCTGTCAAGGCAGCGGGGAGAGGACAGTCACCGACACGGAATAGATACTACGACAGCAGCATCTCCTCCAACGGGAAAACCCATCCTCTGATCGATTCGACTGCTTCGGCATTTATCCGAGACCTCCCCACGAGGCGGGATATGGCACAAGGTCGGTTTTAACATGGGGCTCTTCGAGAGGGTACATTTGGGCAAAAATTACTCGTAGACCCTGCATACTCGGGGTCGGGAAGTTGTCTACCTCCCCAGACGATACTCTGCCGTTTGTCATAGTCTCGTCTGAGTTTCTCACGCTCGGAGGCAGAGATCGACAAAAGATACTGCTGGCCATGTGGAATAAAAATGCATCTGTATAGTTTACAATGGAGAGAGAAATCAACAAAAAAAGACTAGCATTGATGGATGTGCTAATATCTCTATCAGAACTTGGGTTCAAGATATTCCTCTATCGCAAGCCAACATTCACCGAACTATACCTCAACTTCGACTCCCAACAAAGTAACCTACAATATCGAGTAAAAGTCATGTGGCGATCCAGAGACATATGAACAAGAAATGGTCAGTATAAACAGTAGCCTACCCCGTAATAACTACCCTGGGTAAATGACAAAATCCCCCATAAACTCGGAAAGAAGTGTACAAAATGATAACAACACCCAGAAAACAATCTCGTTCTTCCTACCCTATATGAACGGTTTATCGGGAAAGATATAAAGGATCTGTGGTCTGTATATCATTAGAGCAACCTTCAGATGTGGTTCAACACTACGTAAACACCTCTTCCGAGTAAGACCACCTATAAAGGAGAACAAGATTAAGGACTGTGCGTAACATCATCCCGTGGAATTGTAGCAAGAAATATGAAGGACAAACAGGTCGTCACCTAAAGATAAGACTACAGGAACACCGTCAGGACGTAACACGAGGGAAAATAGGAAGATTAGGCATGGCTGATCATATATGAAGGGAAAAGGGAGATCACTGCCTGTGTGGGATCAAGTTGATATAATAGAGAACATTAGTGAAAAATACAAAAACTTAAGGAATCAGCGCCAGACTACAAACATCTCCTAAGCCGGCCAAGCATAGACATGAATGAAATATGTGAACCAGTAATACAGAGAGCTGGTGAAAAACAATAACTAAATTGTATATGCGCTCTGGTAATATATATATATATATATATATATATATATATATATATATATATATATATATATATATATACTGAGCAATTACGTTTATAAGTCCCCCAAATTAATTCACTGAAGTCTCTAAGGACACATGTTCGTGTGGATAAAAAAAAGTGTTAGTTAAGGGATCCAAAAATGTGAGTTCAATACCTATTCACAGAGGAATAAAAAAAAAAAAAAAAAAAAAAAAGAAGAAAAATCTTGGAGGCTTACGAATTAATATCCAAATTCATGACACGTGGTATTAGAACAATATACCCCCGTGGACTAAATAAACGGTTCGATTCGAAACTTATATCACCTGAAGAAGGCCTGAGCGTACAACGCCCAAAACTTCGTGAATATAGCAATAAAGATCAGGACAACAGTCCAACCAAATATAAGTTCCTTTTTTTTAGAAGCGGGTATAAATTATTTAGAAATATTATTTTTGTTATAAGTTTCCATATTTTAGGACTGACATCATTAGTTAACGATCTTATTTCTTATTTCTTCATAACAAATGTTCTCGTCTGGCATTACTACACTACTACAGTAAAGTTAAGCGGAACCGAAAAAAGTTCTATAGAATTATCTAAATAAATCAAAATAATGTACTTAATTAGATTCTGTGAAAACTGCCTGTACCGAATTATTTAAACAAATGAAAAACAGCAAATTTTAAAAGATATTATTATTTGTTGTTGCAGTAGTATTCAAGGTAAATAACAAACATTAGTTAATTAATTTTTTTACATAGTAAAACAACTCCTATGGATCAATGTCTCTAGAGTTTGAAATTCAAATAGACTTCTCATAATGGTTAAGGGAAATTTAGAAAATTGATGTCTTCCCGAAAATGTTGTTTATTTTGAAATATTATAGAATGTGGTGTTGAAGAGAAAAATAACAATAAAATGTACTGCCTAGCGCAAGGATTGAACTTACAACATTCAGTCAACGAGCTAGCAATGTTTGCTCTCAATGTCAAAATATCACCCCTGTCGACTGAAATAAGATCATCCATAGGAACTGTATAAAAGACAAGATTTTTCCTCTCTCATTAAATTTTTGTCATTAAAGTTTTTATGGCATGGGGTGCGTTTTGTAGGTCTCTCCCCCCCCCCACACACACACACCTTGAGAGGATGCGGTATTGTGGTGTATGGAGGATTGAGTGGTGACGGGCGAGTTTTTCTGGTGAATGTAGAAATTGTAATGAGTGAATGGGTCGTGAATCAGAATAGCTAGGTATAGGATAGTTAGTGCCGACCAGCCTCAACCCCTCCCCATTTCAGGTCTCTGTGCCAAAATTGTATTTTTTGATACAATAAATATTAATTTTTGTCTGTTGCTGCGAGAATTTTTGTCACTCGTCACAAGGTCCCCCCCCCCACCAACAAAACAAAACACCTCAACTGGAATTTTTAGTAGCTGAGAAAGAGAAGACGAAGAAATCAAAACAAGTAAAAGAGAGATCAGAAAAAAAGACTTAATTTCAACGACAAAAGATAACATAACTTCTTTTCTTTTTCTTTGGAAAACGGCCATTTCAATTTTGAATAGTGCTGTTTAAAATTTAAACTTTAAATACACTTCCAGAAGTCATAGACATTTGAGCATCTAGCTCCTCTTCTTTTTGTTATACGTAATTAACAACGATCAATTTATTCGTCGCTGTTAAAAATTGTTTACCATGAAGTCCAAAAATTAGAGAAATTATATAACTACAAGTTAGGGTTTGTGTCAAAGAGGGTTTTTCAAAACAAATCAATTTATTCAAATTTCCCCATATATAATGAGCATTTTTCCTTTAAAAAAAGAAGCAATATTAGAAGTGCGTATTATGCACAACTACAAAAAAATCTTTAAAAAATTGCAACATCATAGGTCGATTTCAGTTGCGAAATGGCTACTCACCACAAACATACGACAACTTCACACTAACATTCGGCAATTCCGTCCGCATAAGGATGTTAAATACAATTATATGTACCTAACAATAAATCTAAAATAAGAATTATTAAATAAGAATATTATTATTCTATGTTTAAAAACATTTTTTTAATAAGAGTAGGAAACGCTAGCCATAATGAAATTGGACAGGTACAATTTATAGGGTTTGTTTACCAATGGTGCGTATTCTATGTGAGTAGAAACATTTTCCTCACAATGTACTCCTTCATCCAAAATACGCACCTTAGGGGTGCGTATTTTGGATGAAGGCGTACATGGGGAATTACGGTAGTTTGCAAAATTGAATGAAACAGTTTGTAAATCTTGACAAAAAATGTTTGTGATAACTTCAACAATACTAAATACTGTGAGAATTTCAATACGTTGGTGTGTTGCAAAAATTCCCTATCTTCATGTAATGTGAACATTTCACGGAAATATGCTGAAAATTTTCTAGAATTAAGAAAATATGAACTTTAGGCAAAATGGTCACAATATATCATAGGGCTTCATTTCGAACTTACTCAAGGGATATATGGTCTTGAATATGTAAGGTCTGACAATATTTTTGCTTTGAACAGGAGTAGATTTTTTGTTCTTTCTTCCTGTTTCTTTTTTAGGTTTGGATTTCTGGTATTTTCCAAAATCTGATAAAACTCCATATGTCTAGTGTCCCTGTTTGAACTTTGAAATTCTATTTACTAATTATTTATTTTATTTTGTATTTTTAAAAATGTTTCTCTGTTTAGGATTGGGTTTCCAGTCCCGTCTAAAGTCTTTTCATTCTCTTTTACTCCTAGTAGCCCCTTGAGGTATTATCATCTTGCTTCGGGTGAAGTGATTAAAAAATTCTAAAATTAATACAAAATAAAATGTATGATTTATAAGTGATATATTTTCTTTAAAGCTTTGTTTTTTTTTTTGTTTTTTTTTTTGGTTATGTAGTGATTGATTTCAGATATTGTACGTGCTAACCTTCCCCAAATGCCTATCACATTTGATAACGCACTAAAAAAATTTTAAATAGAGCCCTTTATTTGAACCCAAATGATATATAATATCATTCTTTCTTTAATTTCTGATCTCTTTTCTAGGAATCTTCAAAATGAAACCCTATCTTTGCTCCACAATGCTATGTTGATCTAATTCTTTTATCATTTCTGGTGTCTTTTCTAGAGGATTTTGGTACTTATAGCCATTAAGTCTTTCTCATGAGTATCAGTGGTTGATAGTTGTTTTCTGCACTGTCTACAGCCCATCTAAGCAAGTGGCTCCTTTTTATTTGGAATTTTTCATAAATATGCAAATCAGTAGATGCCATTTATGTTTCAAACTTTCAGCTCAAGCATTATGTTTGGGAATGTTATCTTTTATTCATTATTAATTTTTTATAGCTATCTGTCTTCTGATGTTACTTTTCACCACAGCTACTCCAATTGTCAGTAAACAATACGGATTGGAAATAAGAAATAGACTCCAGGTGAGATTGAACTTACAACCTTTTTACTTCAGGAAATCTATGTACAGCAGTTGCTCTACAGATTAAGCTACTTATTGTCAACCAATATTAATTTTTGATTAGTATTGTTTAGTATTGTTGAGAAAATGCTCCCAATCCCCAAAATGAACAGACTGGTCAAGGAGAGAGGAAAAGAAAAAAAGCAATAGCACTTGAGTTGCAAAATATATTGCCACTTTTCCGTGATGTATAACTGTCTAATAATATGGAAGGTAAATTTAGTAATAAAAAAAGATTTTTCCTTCCTTTTTATGCAACTTCAGGGATTACATAGTAAACCTGTCATGTGACCACAGTAACTCTAAAGGGTTAGTACAGAAAATGTTTAGTAAGCATTTGAACAACACAAGGTAAATAAACTTCTTTCCTGACTGACCAATAGTTAATTTCTCCACAGTATTTCTGTCAGCTTAAGTTTTTTTTCTCTCTTAGTATTTGTAGTAATATTATCTTGAATTTTTATAAGATGAAGCATTGACAGTCATTAGTCAATTTTGACTTATTTAATTTCTATTGTTTTTCATCAAGTAGTATTACTATTAATATTGAATTTTTATTAGATTAAACATTGAAAATTATAGTTTTCCTCTTTTTCTTTCGTCTTAATTTGACTTGCTTTTCAAAACAAGTATTTTGAATGTTAGTCTCTGATTGGAATTAAACAAAATGGATTGGAAAATTAATTGTTGACAATACTTCATTTGCTAAAAAAGCATATTCTCTTCCACTTGTATTCTTCAATATAGTTTTGCAAAGAATATTGATTTGTGCCACAAAAATTGCATAAAACATTCAGTTAACATTTGTTTTTGCTGTTGAATGAAAAGAAATCTCAATCATAAACCATGTGGTACTTAATGGAACTTAAAAAACCAGGGTATATGTACACTGATATTTCTGAAGAAATGTTAGCTGCCTTCATTGATATTTATGTAATGGCTTAATCTTCCATAAATAATTTAAAGAACTGAATTTATTTGAATTATTGATTTTTTAAAACTAATTGTTCACCTAATACAAGGCTTAAGAGCTACTCAAGGTAGAGGGTTACTGTTTGAAGTTGATGCATGGAAGAAGAGGAGGTAAAAATGGTTAACTCCTTGTATAGCTCTTAGTAAGTACTTGACTCCTGGTGTTATCCTCTACCTTTAAAAGAACCAGGTCAGACTGAAAATGGAGTCCTGTTGTTATATTTGGACAGGGGTGGTTTAGTCTTCACTTTCTAGTCTTGATAGAGTTCAGAAGTGTCTCTGAGTCCTTGTTGGTGACAAATTATTCTCCACCCAACAACCTCTCTCTCACAGGTGACACGTGGCAAGCCTCTTACTGCTCTTCTATGGAATGTGCTCCCATTAACTGCATTTTTTGCTGCCGCCAGGTCTAAGCCTCATGATTAGGACTCACCATGCCACTCACATTGTAGCAAACCAAGCACATTGCCTCTGTATTCCATTGGTGAGAAGGAAATTACACTAAAATAGCTTCTTGCCACAAACCACCACACTGCAGAACCGATTAACAAGAGGATGTTTCCCCACTACAATCTTAACCTGTTCATATATAGTCTACCACTAGCATCATGGCCCGGCGTTGCCCGTGCTTGATTCAAAAATCGTACGACTCATACAGCAATCGCTATCACTTGACTTAAAATATTTTTGCCCTTCCTTGCCTTTAAAGGAGTGCCTTTTGCCATGCTGATGTTGCTACATCCCTTACTTCTTGCCTATCTCACACTGCAAATTTTTTCTAAGCTCTATACTAAACATTAAATCTGTTACGAAAAAAGAACTAAAAAAATGAACTCAAAACGATCAGCTTTAAAAAAAAAAAAAGGACTGGTAACTGGAAAAACCGAATGAAAAAAGAGTGTTAACAACAAATATTTTTTCACACCCAACCTAGTTCTACGGAATCAGAATTAACGTTGAGTTTAAGCAAGCGAATGAGCCAGTTGGAGTAAAGTGCCATGCAGATTTAAATTTTCCCACTTGTGACGAATGCAGCTATCGATTTTTTTTTTGCATGCTAGCATGCTAGTTAACATTCGTGTCAATCAACTGTTGGCTCTCACGCTGGCCAATAGAATCTTCCTGCCTATTCGTGGCAGCCAGCTATAGGCTCTCACTCTGGCCAGTAGAAAATGACCGCAAACTACATGAAAACTGCCGTAGAGCATGAAAAAATCGATTATTTCTACTATTGATGGGAGTTGGGAAATGCAAAGTCGGTCTTGGCCTTCCCGCTAACTTGGAGCATGTGCATGTAAATTTTGGTGCAAATCCGTCGATAATTGCGGCCATGCATTCGTTACACACACACACACACATACATATCCTGCCTTTTATAGATAGAGATTATCTTCCCCTCCTATTTGTATAAACTACCCCTTAACATAATCTTCTATCTCGAGTGGACACCCAGATTTTTTTTTAGTTTTTTGTAAAAAAAATAAGTGCGATTTATGCAAATATTTCTGAAAGATAACTGTTAACTTTAGGCTTCAGTTGTTAAAGATGTGAGAGTCGGTGTTTTTGCCAAGAATCGTCTGGCTATGTTCAGGTGTCCATTATTTTGGCTTTAGGGAATATTTTGTATTACTTTTTTTTCTTGTTCCTGTGATGTCATTTCTTGTTCATTCCTAATGAACCAGAGTGTGGTATTCTGAACACTTGCCCATTTCCTCTGTAACATGATTCCTTCTACTAATCTAGTCCTGAGTATGAGACAATATATTGGGCAGCAATGCCTCTGACTGGAAGATTTTGAAGAGTGTAGAACCACCTCTTAACTGTATCTGTTAGGATCCCAGCTATGGGCAAATAGGGAACTTCTTCCATTTCCTAAAATTAAATTGTATTCCAAAATATAACTTCAACAAAAGTGCAGGGTGCGATGGATAAATTGTCGCCTAAATTATACAAAAATGAAACACATATTTACCAAAATTACGTAAGAATATCTTGAAATACTAAAGAGTAAATTTATTCGATAAAATCCCCATTGGCTTCGACCACAGCCTCCAGATGCCTTTGAAATCTCCTGCATCTCTTCTGGGTGGTCTCCTTGTTTAACTTGGTGAATACTGCCATAATCTTTGCCTCCAGTTCATTTTTGGTGTTACAAGGAGTTTTGTTGGTCTCTCTCACTCAGCTGCACTTCCACACATAATATTCAAGAGGGTTGGATTCTGGAGTGGGGATCAGTGGCCAGATTTAAGAGGTGATATGGTTAAAGAAATTGTCTAACAACTACAACTGGGTTCTCCTGCTTGTGTGGCTTGGTATTGAGAAAATCTTGACCCAAGACAAAAAAAATCCATGACACTGCAGGTCAGGGAAATGAGCAAAAACACTTAAGTTGTGAAAAAAATGTAGTTTCTCTATCAGATAACTTGTGTTGTATAACAAAAGTAAAAAAAAAACTGAGGAAAACACATTTCTTTTATATAACCACTTCAATGATCATGTGATAAGGGACCATCATATCTTCATCCCCCTTTGGGGCATTACATATTGGACAGAGCCAAACCATCTCCCATTCATCAGAAGGTGATCGAAGAGGAGAGACTGCAGCTGCACCAGCAGAGGAGAGTAAGGGCATCACTTCATCTTCACTCGCTAACAGAGACAACTCAAGCGAAAACAGGTGCTTCAAAGAGGACTTGCACCGTCCCACCCTGTTTAACCCTGGCCATCCTGACAACACTATCCCTTCCGATGACCAGCTCTACAACCCCACCTAGAATACAAAAAGGTCTGGTTTTAAGAGGGATTTTAATTAGCACCACATCCCCAACTTTCAGCCTGTTATGGAACTGCATCCTAGAGCGGCTCCGAGTTTTTCCTTACTGGGGGTGGGGCAGTGAGGACACACAATCTTCCTTGTTGAAGTCCAACAGCAGCCCAGGACTCCCATTTGACTGCAAAAACATGCTCATTATTACCGCTTCCAGCTCTCTCCCTCCCTCTCTCTCTCTCTCTCTCTCTCTCTCTCTCTCTCTCTCTCTCTCTCTCTCTCTCTCTCTCTGCCGATTCTCGATAGGTTAGGGGTGATTATTGACAAAAAAAAATATAACCAAAACAATTCTTAACGACATTGTCTTTTTTATTTTTTTGTATTTTGCTTCCCCAGAGGGTGTGGAAAAATTGCTGGTTCAGGTGGGAGGAGTAAGTTACTTACCTGGGTTGTTGTTCTGGGCATTAAAAGTTGTTACCTTCATTTTACCAATTTTTAATGTCCAGAACAACAACCCAAGTAAGTATCTTCCTCCGCCCAGCTGAACTGTTAATTTTTCCACAATGGTGCAGAGTCCTGTTGCCAGACATAAGGTCTTCCAGCAGTCACCCTCTTTGACTACCTCCTTCAGTCATTTGATATAGGCTTCTGTGTTGAGTCTGAGGCCCTGTGGGAAAATGAATGGAGACATAATGTTACCATCACCCGTGATCACACCAAACACCTTCATAATCACCATTAGACACAGCCAACTCTTTCTGAATGTCTGTACTGTCCTTAGATTTGCAATGAGGTCTTCCGGTTTTTCTGTATATTCTGATTTGTCCATAACTATAGTTACATTGCCTTTGTCAGCTGGTAGTATGATGATGCTTTCATTCCTCTGTAGAGTTTTGATTACCAGCCTCTCCAGTTTTGTGATGTTTGATTTAGGTGGCTTAACTTTCTCCAGTTTCTGTCTCACTTTCCATCTTAGTTCAGCCACATGAGACTGAAGGAATTTCAAGGCTATTTCCTCGATTCGAGCAATGATGTTCAAGTACAGTATCTGCCTGATGGATGTGGCGAAGTTGAAACTCTTGTTTAGAACTGACTCCTCAGAGCTACTCAGCTGGTGAAGGACCTTGTATGTCATCTTCTGGCCTTTCAATCTACTTAATTTTTAAATAAAGGGTTCAGTTCACAATTTCAATCACCTGAAGAAGGCCAGAGCATACAATGGCCAAAACACTGTGAATATGGTGATGGAGATGAGGATAATAGACCGAATAATATAAATACAAGTAATCATAATACTTCACCTCAGAAATCTAGACAGATAATAAAAGAAGAATAGTCATATAATTAATATTGAAAGCCATCCTTAAAATATTATAATCCTCCTTAGTCTGGTGCTTCTGCTATGTATTTGATGATTCTTGAGGAAATCCAAAGAATCTGCAATGTTATCAGTCCTGACCTGGCATCTAAGCTTCACTCATTTTCCTACCATCATGACATAGCTTCTCAGTGCCTTTTCTATAAATATTTTCATGGTAATTCTTCTGATTTACTTTTCTCTTTGGTACTTTGACTTTATGAATTTAAGTGCAGTACTATATTGGCAGCTAGGTCTCATCATTTTACAATTGAAATGGCTAGATGTAAATAATAAATTATAATGGTAAGTTCTAGGCTAACAGTTTCTACTCTTACACTTCTCATTTGCAAAACTCTCTTCTGGCCTGTTGCTTTCTAGTCAATTTAAATCTTCAAAAATTTAAATGCCAAGTCAATCATCATCTTCTGTCTTCTTGATTCCTCTTCTTCTATTGTTCTCTTTCCTTAATGTTTTTCTTTTTCTCATATTTTGCACATTCTGTATTTCCTTGTTTCTTAGTAGCTTTCAAACCTTGTTTGAGGTGAAATGAGTAAAAAAAACAAATAAAATCCTGGATGAAGGTATTTCTTGGTATTTTATAGTAGTCGGCTTCATGCCAGACAAAAAACAATTTTTTTATCAAAAAAATTTGTTTTCTCTTTGTTTTACATTGATGTTTATTTGGTCCAGTCAAAACTCAGGATAGCCAAACAATTTTCAAGCAGATTTGTCAGTCCCCATGGACATCTTTTTGGTGGGAATGTTCAAAATTGGCCACTGTTGCATCCATTGTGGGCACTTGCTTCATGGACTGGATGTGATGCTTGGAGCCTATGTGCAGAAAATGACTTTATATTTTGTTCTCTGCCTTCATTTCATTCACATTCAGCTGGCATGCAGAATGAATAGGAAAGCGATTTAATTGCAACAAAGCATAAAACAGTGTGGTGTGTCTCATTTTATCAAAGTTATTTGTGTGATTTTCCTTTTTGTGGATTCTATAAGCTTTCCTCTCTACATTGTATATGAAGGATACTAATGTAAAAGTCAGAAAAGAATCTATTTTATTTTTTTTATTTCTTCTGGGCATGTAAGGCATTGTTTACTAAGAATTGCTTGACCTGAACAGGACTAGCATTACCAAAGGTCGTGTAAAATTATAGCTGATTTAGATGCCAAAGCTCAATTGCTTGTTGCACTGTTAACGTATTGTATAAAGACTGTTGTATTTGGGTTGAGGCATGTTAAACTTACCAGACTGGGCATCTTCGGATTAGCAGCTTCTGTGCAGAAAATTTTCAAATATCAAAGGTCTTGAAATGCCAACCATTTTGAAAAATTTTAATGCAGACCACTACATGAATCCCAAAGGAATCTGATTTGTTTACACATGTTGTCAGTTATTGAAGAAAAATGTTTGATCATATTGAAGAATTGTTTTAATTTTCCTTTTTAAGAAGGAAAAAAATATCTGTAGAAAATCTCTGAAAACTTTATTATCCACTAAATATTAGGTTGGTGCAAAAATAATGACGTAATAATGTCGTTTTTTGACGTCAAAAAACGACATTATTACGTCATTATTTTTGCACCAACCTAATAATTGCGAGCATGAAAGCTGGCCTTTTGCCTTTAATTGGATCAAATAAATCTTGTGATTAGACAAGACTATTTTCACGCCTTTTTTTGTCAACTGATTGAGGAAAATCATGAGGAAAAGCATCAGTCTAATTTGAGAATTTGTTCATATAATATATAAGGTATCTCTTGGAGAGCAATCATTAGTTTCTGAGAAGCATTTTTAATCTTAGGAACTTGAATCACTGCATGGTGGGGGTGAATTGCAACTTACACAGTATCTACCTTAAAAAAATTTTTTTTTCTTTGCAGAGGATTTACCTAACTAAAACTGTTAATGTTTGATGATAAAGAATTTTTGTTTTCACTTAATTTTGACATTTTTTTCTTATGGATCAGTCATTGTTATTATGGGATATAGCAGATGTAAAGCTGTTGAATTTTAGTAAGTCATTCTAAATTTTATGAAATCACTGACTGGATTTTGATCCTGAAGCAAATAAAACAAATCAATGTATTAGTTTAATTAAACTATTTAAAATCCTATTTGAAAGATATCATTTTTTGATTATAATCAAAAGAATTTAGAGGCATCACCAAAAGTTGACATTTGAGATAACCTTCAGAAAATTACAATTACAAATATTTTTTTTTCATTCACCTGATCATTTCAGCCAATAGACTATTAATTCAGATCATGGTAAATATTGTCTTTATTTGTATTGTCTCAATTTGCTCTTTCTCCTCAGTATATGTCTTCTGTTAGTGCTACCAAATGATGGAAAATTAGCAAAGCAATATAATTGCATATGCAGAGGTTCGAATGAGAGTGACAGTCTCAGTACCTAAACCTGACAGCGCTTTTTTTTCCAGAGTTGTCTTTGGGCTGTTTTTTGATCTGTCATTTTACATTTATTCAGCTCTATTTGCTTGCTTCACCTCTTTTTAGACCTTCACACAATCACAGCCTCTAGTGAAATTGATAACTTGAATCTTACTCTCCCCTATTGACATTCATATTTAGTTACTCTATGTCACTCTTGTAGACATCTTTGAAACAAACTGCATTTTTGCCACTATACTTTTTATTTTAATTTTTTATTTTACTATTGTTCCTCCAATGCAAGTCCCAAGAGCCACTCAAGGAAAAGTGTTACTCAAGTTGTTAAAAGAATTTACAAGGAAGAAACTAAAGATGCATATTATGAAGATATGTACTATAGATAACATTTAAGCCTCAATTTTAAGAAGAGGTTTGTGATCAGGGAAGCATCCTCTCAGGAGTCCCTTCCATAATGCAAATTCTGGGGACGAAGCTGTTTGAGTAGACCTTCCTCCTTACGAATGGAATATGAAGGGAGGGTGTTTATCCAGTGTGCATGAATTGACTCCTCTTCACGCCCTTCATATTCCATTGGTTAGAAAGAAGTTCCATATTTTTGAGGTGGAAGGCATTGAGATGCCACTCTTATTTAAATTAGAATTTCCATGCCTTGTTTTTGTAAAGCAGTGCAGATTTTAGCCTTTTTGAAAGGACATCATATCAAGTTTTTATCTGACACACTGATGAAAGATAAAAATATAAAGCAGTATTAAATAATGTTACAATCATTGGTTTGTTTTAGAATTTAAAAAAAAAAAATCACCAAATTTTAAGTTTTTTTTCGCTATTTTTGATTGTGAACGAGATATTTACAATGTGTGAATTATGGATAAACAAAAGCTGTTTTATGGAGACTTTCTTCAAGAATTTTTTCTTCTGTTATGCAGATTGAAAAGACCGACATTATAAAAGCTTGTAAAAACCAATGAATCTGTTAATATGCTTGCAACCATGTTTGCTGCTCTAGCCAGAAGTTGTTTCAATTTACTCTCTCCTCCAAGCCACTCTTTACATCTTCCATTTTCTCAAACCAAATTTACATTTCTCAGTTTTTAGAAAATACTGTTAACTAAATTAAATGCTCTGCCAACAAACAATATTTCAGTGATCAAACCAGGAACATTTCATTTAATGATATAAAAAAGCAGTATCTTATTTCCTTGAGAGACACATATAGAGCTTCAGTCAGATTCTAATAAAATGATATGGAAACAAAAAAAAATAAACAATTCTATTAGACATTTTCCAAACTTTTTAACCAATTTTTATATTTTAAAAGGGTATGTACACATTGAGGAGTTGCTAAGAAACCCAAAGTATGGTGTACTAATGAAAATTGGCTTGGATTAAGGAATTGGATAGCTGAGTTCAAATTCCATTCAAGTTCATTACATTCATTTACATGCTAATACTCTTGGGAAAAGTATGAATTCATCTCTACTGCTAACTATGATAAATAACAGAACAATTTGGTCCCTATGGCTTTGATCAGCAAACATGTCTAGGAGAAGCAATGCTCTGAACTAAACCCAGTCTGGATAGGGTTGGGCTTCATGTTGTTTGTCCAGGAAATACCACTGCTTCTGTGGCTGCAGTAGTGAGGTACTCTTATGAACCTAACAGTTTACAGGACTCATGATCCTAACAATATCTACATGGTTTTTAACTTGTTCATTTGAAAATGATTTGAGTTAGGATTTTATTATGGGGGGGATGCTGAAAAGGTTTCAGTCTGAACCATTTCCCAAAATATGACCAAATTCTTATTTTTATTTTTGAAGGGATTGATAACTTTTTGGTACTTCCTATTATCTTTATTTCTTGTTTCTTTTACTTGATATTCTGATTACTCTTTCTTACTTTCTTAATTATTCTTACAGATACCACTATTAATAATACTTTCATAATTTAATGATTAGTTCAACAAAAATAAAACACTAATTATACAGAAATTGTTTGAATAAGACTGCAATTAATGAGAAAACAGGCAGGTAATATTTTTTGTTTTCTGTGAAAAATAACATTCCATAACAGCCAATTTTCTCTGACATTTGCTCATTTTTTGTCAGGTGTTTGTAAATGAAAAAAAAACTTTCTTCTGCATTTTTCTTCTGGTAAGAGACCAAGTGTAAATATGTACTTGTGTAACATATTGCTCTATTGTTCCTTTCAGGTGGTTATTTGGTTTGGTTTATAAAAAAAAACACAAAAGAAATAAAACAATGAAAGAAAGCTGAATTAATATAAAAGCCAAAGAAAATCTTCAAATGGCTTTTATTCAGAGGCTAAAATAAATGTACAGAAATTCGCATACATGTTCCCTGTAGGTCTGTAGTAATATATTCAAATACTCCTGTGAATATTGCTTGTATTTCTTAGCATTAGTGGATACCATTGTAGACATTGTAACGAGCATGCGCGGAAGCGTCCACGAACTGCGTGTGAGTGTTGTCACCGGGTACACCGTGGAGTACCATTGTAGTGACAGGCCTACATTTGCTCCAATTCTAATTGGTCAATAAATACATACTTAAAAATAACAGGACAATTTATCTATCGCATTCCACCATAGCAAATTTGTTCCTACACTTTGTTCAAAACAAGCTTTGCTAAAAAATCGCTGATTGGTCCATTTTCCGTCCAATCGGATATTTTTCATGTATATTCAAAAATGTACTATAGCGTCTCTGCTGGGAGCCACCCCAGATAGTATAAATATTGGATTCATTTCAAAAACCTAGTAGTAGTAATTTCAGAACCACAGCCGAGGTACCCAGAGACAGTAGTTCTCATTTACTCGCTCGTGTATTTCATCCTACTCACTCCGCACGTACATACACACTACAGAACTTTATGTGACACACCACCAGTTCTCAGTGGACACACCAAGTTAAATCAACTATGTAAGTTGCAACTACTGAACAATTTTCTGAAAGAAATATTCTATTTTCAACACTGAACTCTGAACATTTACTCAGACAAATCTTCTTTAAGGCATTTCCTTACAGTCATGGAGATGCTACTTTTTTCTTCCTTTTTTACTCATATTGCAACTACTTTGTATTATTGTTGAATTTAATATACATATTTCTTTGTTAAACAAAATTGGTTCTCATTGTTCTTTTTCCTTGATGTTTTAAGTATTATGTATGAATGTTGATTACCTTCTCAACACGTAGCCGTATTATCTATTTGACCCATTCAACATTGGTGACCACAACACTCGAGAAGCAATACATTCTATAATTGATCAACCCGACGTACTAATCAACACTTTACAATTGATAACCCCGACGTAGAAATTACAATTCGTGACGCCGACGGAAACAAACTACAGTTTGTGACACCAACATTCAAGGAATATAACAGACAAAAGTGAAGTGAACCTTATATTGTGCCAAACACAGTATAAAGAAATCAACGTACAAAAACTTCAATTTGGCGCGAAAAAACTTTTTATCCATTACGTGCGTAAAAACATATATCTAACATGGCCGACCAGAACGCCAGTGAAGCAACCGTGATGCTCAACTTGCCAGTTTGTTTCCGTCGGCGTCACCAATTGTAATTTCTACGTCGAGGTTACCAATTGTAAAGTGTTGATTAGTACGTCGGGTTGATCAATTATAGAATGTATTGCTTCTCGAGTGTTGTGGTCACCAATGTCAATGTGTGGTTCGCACAGTTAGAGGCTATATTTCAGGCGAAGAAGATACAATTCCAGATGGTACGTTATGCCTATGTAGTGGAAAAACTGCCACCTGAAATTGCGTCCGATGTGTTGGATTTATTAAATAACGTCCCTATACATAACCCTTTCGGCACACTGAAAGAGGCAATAATCTACAGGACGGGAAAGTCGCAAGAACGTAAACTGAAGGACTTATCCAATACGTTGCAGCTAGGCGACAGCAAGCCGTCTCAATTACTGCGAAAAATGAAGAATTTACTAGGCGGGAACTCGATTCTTTATTTCGTAAATTGTGGATGGACAAGTTACCAGCCCACACAACTCAAATCCTAGCTACACTACCCGAAGACCTAGATTTAAAAAAATCGGCGGAGATAGCGGGCAAGATAAGTGATGCTGCAACTATCAGCAGTATCAACGCTCCAACGCTACGCGACACGCCACGTGAGGACGAATTTAACAAGCTGCAACAGCAAATTAATAGGCTATCTGAACAGATAGACCGTTTGTATAGAGAGCGATCATCCTCAGCTCACAACTTATACAAGTCCCAACGACGTTCCCGATTTAATTCTCGGGGAAGAAACGATGCGTATTGCTGGTACCATCGCAAATTTGGACAGGCAGCGAGAAAATGCACCAAGCCGTGCAATTTCAAACAACAACCGGATTCTACGTCATGCCAGAAGGCGGGAAACTCCATTCCCAACAGCGTATGAAGACGGCGTCTGCTGTTGGGATAGGAAATGCCAACCGTCTATTCTACGTCAGAGACAAAAACTCCGACAAAATGTTTCTTGTGGACACAGGTGCACAAATTAGTGTTATTCCACCTAGTTCCAGTTTTTCAAATACTAAATCTTCAGTAACCCTACGTGCTGCTAATGGATCACAAATCCAGACTTTCGGTCAGGTATCTATGACTTTGGACATAGGCCTGAGGAGAACATTCCAATGGTTATTTACAGTAGCCGAAGTCAAGTTCCCAATATTAGGCGCAGATTTTTTGGCTCACTATAAACTTATCGTGGATATGTCGAAACACTCACTGTTAGACCAGACGACGAATCTTATGAATTATGGAGTTACTTCCACCCTCACCTCCACTAAGCTATGCGTCGCCTTGCCAGCAGACAACCCTCTCAAAGGTATATTGGACAAATTTCCTTCACTCGTCCGCCCTTTTACATATACCGAAACGGTGAAGCACCACACCGTACACAAAATTCAGACATTTGGCTCGCCAGTCTCTTCCAAGCCGCGCAGGTTAAGTTCTGAGAAGTATAAACAAGCGCGTGCGGAATTTCAACACATGTTAGACTTAGGAATTATCCGGCCTTCGTCTAGCCCTTTCGCATCTCCACTCCACATGGTCCCTAAGGCGCAAGAGGAGGCATGGAGACCCTGCGGCTATTATCGACGTTTAAACACACAAACAGTGCCTGACAAATATCCTGTACCTAATTTGGCATATTTTGCAATTTCTCTGCAATGTGAAAAACTATTTACAAAAATCGACCTGAGAAAAGCATTTTATCAGATTCCTGTTGCCGAGGAAGATCTGCACAAGACTGCTATAACGACACCCTTTGGTCTTTACGAATTCTTACGAATGCCTTTCGGTCTCCGAAATGCTGCACAATCTTTCCAGAGGTTAATCGATGAAGCCCTTCGAGGTTTACACCACTCATTCGCCTACATCGATGATCTACTAGTAGCAAGTGCCAACATGGACGACCACGTGCGTCACGTAACGCAAGTTTTCGAACGATTAGAGCATTTTGGATTGAAAATAAATCCTGACAAGTGTTTATTTGCCGTTTCGAAGCTTAATTTCCTCGGGCATGTTATGACGAGTCAGGAATCACGCCGATCCCTGAAAAGGTTACTGCCGTGAAAGAATTCCCACAACCAACAGCCCTTCGTCAACTCCGTCGATATCTTGGACTGATAAATTATTACCGCCAGTTCATCCCGAACTGTTCGCAAATATTAGCACCACTAACCGACCTACTCTGTGGTCAAGGGAAGGAGAACATCCCCATAACGCTCACAGACGAAGCCCTCGTTGCTTTTAGCAGTTCTCGCGAAGCTCTAGCAAACTTTACAAAGTTAACATATTTGCGCGATTACAATAAAGCAACTCTGTCATTAACTACAGATGTGTCATCAGAAGCTATTGGAGCAGTTTTGCATCAGTATACCGATAAGCAAACCTCGCCAATTTCTTTCTTTTCTGTCAAGCTTACTTCGACACAGAAGAAGTATAGCACCTTCTCACGTGAACTATTAGCTATATACCTCTCTATTCGACACTTTCGACACATCCTGGAAGAACGAAACTTCACAGTTTTCACTGACCACAAACCCCTAGTTTTCGCCCTCCATACTAAGTCAGACAAATACAATCCTAGTGATTATAGGCAATTAGATTTCATATCGCACTTCCCAACTGACATACGGCATGTAGCAGGCAGTGACAACATTGTTGCCGACACGCTATCACGAGCTACGTTAAACAGTACCATTGAAGAAAAACTGGACATGGAAAAATTAGCAGACGAACAAGTAAGGGACATCACTCTGTTCAACTCGTTACAAGACTCGTCGCTAAAAATAGAACAGAAACCTTTACCCTTCAGTGAAAAGTCTATCACTTGTGATACAAGTACTTCCACTTCCAGACCCTTGGTACCTGTCAGCATGAGGAGGAAAATATTCGACCATTTTCACTCAATTTCACATCCTGGTCGCAAAGCCACATCGAAAATGATTTCTGAACGCTTTGTATGGCCCAACATGAACAGCGATATTAAAAGCTGGACTCAATGCTGTGTGATATGTCAACGTGTAAAAACACATCGTCATACCAAGTCACCGCCTGGTAATTTCCCTACGCCAGACGGACGATTTCGTCACCTGCACTTCGACTTGGTGGGTCAGTTGCCGGAAGTCCACGGACACCAGTACATTTTAACCAAAATCGACAGATTTTCGAGATGGCCAGTTGCTATACCTCTTCAATCCACGACCGCCGATTCTGTTGCTAAGGCAATACTGAAAAATTGGATCTCGTTTTTCGGATGCCCATCAGTTATAACAACAGATCGCGGCCCTCAATTCCAGTCTACACTTTTTAAGGAGTTCATCAATCTCCTAGGAGCAAAACACATTTCTACCACAGCTTACCACCCTTGTGCTAACGGCTTGGTGGAGCGTTTTCACCGTCAGCTAAAAGCCGCTTTAACTAGTTCCAACGCTAGTAATCAACTATCATGGATAGACAACTTACCCTTGGTAATGCTGTCACTTCGATCACAAGGGAAGGAGGATCTTCAGTGCTCACCTGCCGATCTTGTCTTCGGACAGCCATTAGTTTTACCAGGGCAATTTCTGTCCGACAGCTCCGTTTCAAAACCTTCTTCATCCTTTATTCAATATTTGCAGAGTAGAATGTCAAATTTATCTTTTACACCTATTCGATTCCAGACCAAGGATATACTCGTCCCCGAATCTCTTAGCAAATGTAATTTTGTCTTCATTAGACAAGATACAGTGAAAAGACCTCTCACACCGAGTTATACGGGTCCATTCCGTGTTCTCGCACGACATAGCAAGTTCTACACTGTTCTACTCCCTAGCGGACGATCGAACATCTCGATAGACCGCCTGAAACCAGCATACGTAGAACAAAGCACAGAACCCGACCCAAAATCTCAACCACCAACTACACCAGATGACATACAGTACCAACCCCAGACACCTGCACAAAAACACACCAAAAATGTAGGAAGGTCCATTGGCCTAGTAAATACAAATATTACATATCATATTGAAAAAAAACTGTTTTTTCATCACCTTTTTTCCAATCATGTGGAGGGTATTGTAGTGCCACGCCTACATTTTCTCCAATTCTAATTGGTCAATAAATACATACTTAAAAATAACAGGACAATTTATCTATCGCATTCCACCATAGTAAATTTGTTCCTACACTTTGTTCAAAACAAGCTTTGCTACAAAATCGCTGATTGGTCCATTTTCCGTCCAATCGGATATTTTTCATGTATATTCAAAAATGTACTATAGCGTCTCTGCTGGGAGCCATCCCAGGGAGTATAAATATTGGATACATTCCAAAAACCCAGTAGTAGTAATTTCAGAACCACAGTTGAGGTACCCAGAGACAGTAGTTCTCATTTACTCGCTCGTGTATTTCATCCTACTCACTCCGCACGTACATACACACTACAGAACTTTATGTGACACACCACCAGTTCTCAGTGGACACACCAAGTTAAATCAACTATGTAAGTTGCAACTACTGAACAATTTTCTGAAAGAAATATTCTATTTTCAACACTGAACTCTGAACATTTACTCAGACAAATCTTCTTTAAGACATTTCTTTACAGTCAAAGGGAAGCTACTTTTTTCTCCTTTTTCACTCATATTGCAACTACTTTGTATTATTGTTGAATTTAATATACGTATTTCTTCGTTAAACAAAATTGGTTCTCATTGTTCTTTTTCCTTGATGTTTTAAGTATTATGTATGAATGTTGATTACCTTCTCAACACGTAGCCGTATTATCTATTTAACCCATTCAACATTGGTGACCACAACACTCGAGAAGCAGTACATTCTATAATTGATCAACCCGACGTACTAATCAACCCTTTACAATTGGTAACCCCGACGTAGGAATTACACCATAATGGACTCGACCGAGGACTACAAGAAGACGCGTGAGTCGTTTGGCGTCTTGGGCGACAATTCCCCAAAAATTTCGCTTGTCAGACGTTTTTTTTTTTTTTGACCAGAAGCGTCGAGATTTTTGGATTCTATTTTGTAGATTGACGAACTTGTTTTGTTGCTTAATTCGACGATCTTTCTTCGGCCCACAAGGATTTTCTTTTGACGAACTTGTTATTGCTTAATTAACGAACTTTCTTCTGTAAAAGTTAAGTTATTTCTTAAGTTTTATTTTTCTTTCTTTCATTTCTTTTGTTTGATTTATTTTTTTTCTGGGTTTCGGCCCACATTTTTATTTTTTATTTTAGTCCGGTTTGACAAAGTCTTACCGAATTACTGCTTTTTATTTCTGTTTATTTCTTTTCAGTTCTCGTTTTTTAAAAGTACCGTTTAAGAAAAGAGAAAAAGAAAGAAAGTTTTGTTTTTATTTCCTTTTTAGTTTATACCCTCCCTCGTTTTTATTTAATTAGCAATTTCGGTCGCAATCTTTTATTTTTGGTTTGACTAGTTTAATACTTTTGTATTTCTTTTTCATTTATTTCTTTAGCGTTTAATTTTTAATTTGGTTTGACTAGTTTCAAACCAGACTTTTTGTTTCTTTTCTTTTTCTTTCTGTATATTACATTTGAATTTATTTGTTGACCAAAAAAGGGAGGAGTTTCTTTTATTGTTTTTTTCTTTTATTCTCGGTAGCCTCTGGGCGCCATTTTGATTTTTTTTAAGTCCTACCTGACTATTTTATTCCTTCTTTTCAGTTGATCTAGTTTGTTTTTTATTTTATTTCTAATTTGGGTTAACTTTTAGTTTTCCCAGTTTATTTATTTCATAGCCCTTGTTTAAAAGTTTATTGTTTTTTGTATTTTTTTAATTTCCTGGTGTATCCAGGCTTTTCTTTATTTGTTTAACTTCTTCTAATTTTATTTTTTCTCTTATCCCAACTCCTTTCCCCATTTTTGGACCTAAAAATAATATATATAGATCCGATAGTGGAAGTTTCCAGTTACTTTTAAAATGGCCGACGAAGTAAGTCGGTCAGAAGTTAAAAAAGACCTTTTGGGGCGGCTGCTAAGGCCGATCCACCTTCAAAACGGGCAAATACTGCCCTTCATGTGCAGAACCAAGATAGTGTGAAGCATGCTAGTAACACTAAGAAGGGAGAGACCAGGCAGGTCTCAAGCCAAAGCTCAACAGACGAGGTGCCGAAGGAGGCACAAGCTAAGAAGACAGCCGAGGAATCGCCCTCTTGCTGGAAGTCCCCCCCAAGTTGCATAGGGAACATAGCGGATTTCTTGGAAAAGGCTAAGGGATATGCTCATCTTGTAAATAAAGATGGGCTCCTTGAAGACGTCCAAGAGCTCAAGGTGTTCGCAAAGAGAATGGTGTCGTTTTTCGTGGTGGACAAGCGTTCGCGCAAAATTTGTCGCTCCACGAAAGACATAGTGATTAAATCACTTTTGTCCCTGGGGATAAAACCCCAAAGAGTTATTAAAGGTGCTGGGTTTTTCATGTGGGACGTACTGCTGCCCACACCTGAAGATTGCCTGGTAATGGCAAAAAAGGAACTAATTACGAAAGAATTTATTCTAAGGACAGAGTATGAAGGCTGGCGAAGGACCAGTGTGGGCGTATTTGAGGTCCCTCCGCGGGTATCGGGAGAGCACATGGCTGCATTTTTTATGCAGCACGGCCAGATTTTAGGGGCTCTATCCGACAACTTGAACGGGCGATGGACTTTCGATATCATGTTAGATCAGAAGGCCTTCAAGTCCATTCCCAACTGTTTGGATTTAGGCGGCCGGAAAATGCCGGTCATTGTGACCGGTAGGCAACCTACTTGCTAGAGGTGTGGAGAGACTGGTCACCTTTCCTTCTCCTGCCCAGAGAAGAAGGCCCCTGAAGTTTCGGCTGCTGGCGACCAAAATCCCCCTTTGACCGAGATTGTCAAATCCGCGGCGCCTGTAGTGGGCCTAACTACGAAGCGGACCGGTGGGGAAAATCCCTCGGTTGGGTCTTTACCCACATTACCCCAAAACCAACACCTGCCACAAGTGTAGATAAGGAGAAGGAAGAGGGGGAATGGCGCCTCGTAGTTAGGGGCAAAGGGAAGATCCGGACAGCGGGGCCTCTGTCCCATAATGATCCCGGGGATAAAAACACCTACAGCCCAATTCCCTCTACCAGCTCTGAGGGCGACGCCTCGGCGTCGTACGAAGAAAAAGAAATCGCTGGGGGCACCGCGCTCCTTATCCTCTGCCCCGTCTTCCCCTTTATAATCCAAAAAACATTCACAAAACGACCTCCGCCCAAATCATTGACAAATTCACCTGCGAAACATTATACATCAACAAAACCTTCTCCTGTTAGGACCACTTCTGGCATGACACCCTTTGCCACGCCTATAGACACACCTATTGCAAAACCTTCTCAATCGCCACAAAAAAAAAAGAAACAGAAGCCCAGATTTACAGGCAGCCATAGACAAGAAAAAACAACAGATTAAACCACCATATCTCCCAGGAGAAAACGTCTGTCGCGTATCCAGGGTGCAGGCGGAGAGGTTTTTCGGGCAGACACGAAACCAGAAAGCCTTAAAAGTGTTATGGAATTTCCAAAAGATCAACGGATTGGATGTAGAAGTGCCCGACAATTTTCCATCAGCAAAAAGGGTACTGACCGTCATTAGAACTGGCCGGGTACGCGGTGGATTTGGGGCATGATAGAGGAGGCCCAGTCGTCTCTAAAATGGTGCCCCCAGCTGCCTACCTACTCGACCCAGAGATGGACGAAACAAACCAAGAGTTTAAAGGGAGGGTCCCCGTTTTTGTTCACCCATCCCCTTATAGGGCGCTTAAATTAAAGTATCCTGCGGACATCGGCGGCTTGTCTCAAGATGATACCGTCGAAATTGAGATGGCGTCCGATTCTATGGGACGAGCGGTGGGTGTCCTCACCCCAGCCATGTTCTATCCTGAAGGACAACCGTAATCGATTTGACAATGTCTCTCTGGTTGGCTAGTGTGAATGCCCGAGGCCCTGAGGTCCGAGTCTCGAAGGGTGAGGATCGCTCGTGACCTTCAGCGCTTAGGGGTGAATATATGCTGTGTGCAAGAGACCCGTTTTTCTTCTCGCGATTATGCTACTAATGTTACAAAGGGAACTGACGGGGGCTGTGGTGGGAAATGCCTGGTGGGACAAATTAAAATAAAAAATTCGAACGTTTGTTGTCGATTTTAGCCGTCGACTCAATCTAGATAGATTAGCGGCGCAAACAGCTTTAGAGCAAAGAGTGGATCGGGCAGTTAAATCCCGTGATAGTGGGGAAGTAGCCTTAGCTAAGGCACAGTTGGCCTCCTTGCTTATCAAGAAGGATCAAGCTCTGGTTAAAAAGGTTAAAAAGAATTTCCTCTGAGGCGACGAACATGGCCACAGAATTGCGTGCAGAGGAGACTAGGAATGCATCACGGCGGCATATCGCGTGCGTCACATCGCCGGATAAGCGGACCGTAACTACAAACTCGGGCATATGTGAGGCTTTTCGGGATTATTTTCGGGATCTTTTTACCAGGGAGACCGGTCTGAGCCCTGCTTTGTTCGACGCCTATTTAGCCGACTTTCCCTGCCTTGAGGCAGCTGAAACGGCTAGGTGCGAGGGTCCCATCACAGAGTCGGAAATCTGGGAAGCGTTGAAACAGGTTGGCCTGGATAAATCTCCGGGATTAGATGGTCTTCTCTACGAAGTTTACTTGAGGCAGTCGCCCGTTTTTGTTCCTTTGCTGGAACTGATTTGTTGGGAATGAATTGGTCAGAGGTACAAGGGAAGGCCGAGATCGCAATAAATTTGTGGTCTCGGAGGAATCTTTCCTTAAAGGGGAGGGCGGAGGTATGTGTTTCACATATCTACCCGATTCTCCTTTACCGACTCTCTGTACTTCCACTTCCGTCTGACACTTTTCTGGCGTTAGTGAAGCTCTCGTTCTCCCTCTTGTGGGGAGGCAAGGCTGCCAGAGTCTCTCGGGAGATCTGTTGCCTTCATCCATCTGAAGGCGGTCTAGATATGCCTAGCATCGAGATCCGTCTCTATATGCTTCGCATCGGGTTCCTAGAGAGTTTGTGTCGCGGACCGGATGAGGAGGGCACCTTCTGGAAGGAAGACGCCCGTCGAAATTTCCCATCCTTGAGAAGTGTGCACTCGTGCGAGGAGGAGGCCCGCCGTTTACCCCGAGCCGAGTGCTCCTTCTATCGTGAATGTCGTCTTGCTCTGAAATGCCTCTTACGGGCGTCGGATGGCCTCTCCAACGTCCAGGCGTTGTCTCGTAGGGAATTATATCAAGTATTAGTTAGGGGGGCCGTTCATGATGATCTGATTGACGATCTCGGTCATACGAAGCAGGAGGCTCGCTCGATCTGGCCTTGGGCTCCCGGGTTGAAATGTCTCAATAACGATGAGGCATCCCTCACCTTACTGGTGATGCGTGGGGCCAACTGGGTCGCCAAAAAGCTTTGCACAGCGGGCTTAGAGAAATATCAAAACTGCCGACGTTGTAGTGGGGAAGTCGAGACCCTAGGTCGCGTCTTCTTTCATTGCAAGTTGGTAGCTCCGTTGTGTAAGTTTGTTGAAGGCCTCATGTTTCGCATGTTGCACGGAAAGTTCTTTGTCCTTGAGGCCTCTTCTGTTTGTAGCAATGTAGCACCGCCGTTGACGAAGGCTGAACTTTATGTGTTCCACTGCTTGCTAGGAGTTATGAGAGTCGTGATTTGGTTGACACGTCAGAAGGGATTCTATGGAGGCGAGAAGTTCACCTCTTCCCAACTGAACTTGTACTTTAGGCATCTGCTTAAAGTCAAGATTAGGACGGAAAGGCGGCGACTCTCTTCATCAGAATTCGGCAAAAGGTGGGTAAATCTTGCGTGAATGTGTAGAGTGAAAGAGGGTGACCTGGAGTGGCACTTGGATGTCGGTTAGGTACAGGATTTTGTTCTAATAGGGTTGAACAGAGGCAACCCGCCCCGATATTAGACTAGTTTAGGTTTTTTTTATTTTGAACCTTTAGTTACCCGTTTTTCTGGTTAACTTAGCTAGGGTATACATGCTCATTGGCCCCTTTTATTTCTGTCCCTATTTTTCTTTTGTTTAATTCACCATCCCCTCCCTCGTTAGGGGGTCAGTGATGTCAGTTCTCTGATTGTTGAGGGATGACTTTCGTTTTCGTGTGTGTGTTTTCGTATTTGTTATTGTGCCTAAATGAGTGCGTGTTTGTGGGCGTGTTTGTTTTTATAATATTATAATCCCGCAATTATTTCGTCCAGTTAACTGATGTTTCTGACACATTTAGGGATTGGGGGGGGGGGGGTTATTACTAACCCTATTTTGTTTTGTTTTATGTAAATAGTGTTAAATCATATTGTAAATAATCATTGGGTTTTTTAAATTGTTGTTTTATCCCCTCCCCCCACAGACTTTGAAATGTTCATATGGGGACTAGTTAGGATTTCATAGAGAATTTGAGGTATTATGGTGGACGCAGTAAGAAAGGTAGGAGTGAATGTGTTGTTTTGGTGATAGGAATATTGTTGGTATGTTTGGCTCCGTGTCTGTGACTAGCTAAGTTTAGAATTAAGACAGAAGAAGACCGCCCTCCCCAACCCCCCTTTTCGGCCTTGTGCCACATTTTGTACAAATCGTACAAATAAATAATCTTTTCTTGTGCGACTTTTTCCTTTTGGATTTACCTTTTTTTGTTGTCCAGACTTTGACGTGAAATAGACCCCACCCGAGGGACTTTTGTTGGATTAATACTTTTTGTTAAGTCATTTTCTTTTTTTGACCAACTTTCTTTCCTTTTATTTGCATTCTACCTTTTTCAGTTTATTTTTCAGCGGCGGACTGTTTTAATTTTTTACTTTTTTTGTTTCGTCAGACTTTGCTTCGGTTGTTTTTCTCTCGGACTGTTTATATTTTGTTTGCATTTTTGTTTTCGTTCTTTTTATTTTTGCTCCCTTCTTTGAACTTTGTGGCCTGTTTTTAAAAAAGAATTTATTACTGGCTGTTTGAAAAGAACATTCCACACGATGGCCGACCAGAGTCGGACCGTCAAAAACTTATTTGGAACTGCCACTAAGGAAGATCCACTTGATAAACCGAATGAGGCTGTTCCCCCCTCCCCAACCAAAAAGGGACAAAAAAGGTGGGCCCTATAAAGGCAAATCTAGCATTCCCACCCTTGTTAGAGATAAGAAGAGTAAGACTAATGATGAAAAGGACAAAGAAGCAAGCACTAGCATGGCGGCCGAAGTCAGCAGTGTAGCGGCGGGAGAATCACCCTCTGTCTGGAGCCCCCCCCCCAATGCATGGTTAATGTAACGGATTTCATTGAGAGAGCCAAAACGTTCGCTCGTTCTGGTTACTGAGGACGGGCTTTTGGTAGACCTCCATGCGAAAGAGCGCATTGCAAAACGAACAGTGTCAGTCTTCGTGCTCGACAAGCAAACACGCAAAATTTGTCGATGCACGAAAGGCACAGTGTTGAATGCACTGAATTCCTTGGGGATTAAATCTCAACAGATCATTAAAGGGAAAGGTTCCTTCATGTGAGACATATTGTTGCCCACGCCAGAGGACTGTGTGGATGCAACGTCTCGTGATTTAATCACGAGGGACTATATCATTCGCACAGAATACCAAGGACGGTGTCGGACCAAGGTGACAATATATGAGATTCCTGATTATATTGCTGGAGAGCATTTAGGGGCATATCTCATGCAGTATGGTCAGATTATAAATGTCACTCCAGAATATGAGATAGGTGAGTGGGGGTTCGAGTTAATGATAGACCATGATGCCTTCACCTCCATTCCCAACAGCTTGGAGATAGGCGGGAGGCACTACCCTGTCGTTGTGACTGGTAGGAAACCAGCTTGTTGGAAGTGTGGCCAGATTGGTCATCTGGCCCCTTCCTGCCCAGAGAAAAAGGCCTCTGGATTCCCGCCTAAGACCGATACCCCTCAAACTGATACTTCTTGTTCCGTTGCACCTGTAGTGGGCCTATCCGCGACCGGCACCGGTAGTGGAAAATCCCCGGTTGGTCCTCTTCCAGAGGCCACATTCGCTGCCAAAAAGAAGGCGGAAGACAAGCAGAAATGGCAAGTGGTGGCTAGAGGGAGAGAGAAGCCCCGAGCTGCGGGATCTCAGTCCCCGGAAGCTCCCAAGAGCAAGGACACTAACAGTCCCATTCCCAAGAGTAATACTCCTGCTAGTTATGCCCCAAAGCTACACGAGCAGTCTAAGAGATTCGACCCAGGCTACAAAAAGTCCCTAAAAATAAAGGAGTTAGACAAGAAGCTAAGACAAAAGAAACAGTCTGATTCAGTGTGGGTTTCACGTTCCCCGGCATCAGTACCATCTTCCCCGCAAAAAATATTAGCCCCCCCCCCCACCAATGACTAGGAGATTGTCCTTAACTCCCTCAAAAATGATCACTTTGACAAAAGTGTCCACATCCTCTGGGAAAGAACCAGTGGGGGTACCTCACCCGTCAGCCTCTGTCCCAAATTCCCCATCATGCAAATCTGCGAAGGTGTCCAGGTCCCAGGCCCCAACTTCGATGGTTATGTCCCCACTCCCTAAAGAGAAGCCCACTCCTTCCCGAAATCCAGCACCAGCTCCTGTATCAACTTTCCAAAAGATGCAACGAAGCCCTTCGCAGGAATCTAAAGAGAAACGGCGAAGGTCTAAGTTGCCTTACAACCTTGGAAAAAACATTTGTCGCGTAACACCAAGCCAGGTTGAGCGCGCCAAGAACTATGGCAACCGCATACACGCGCTCAAAGCTTTATTGGCGATGCAGAAACTAGGAGACAGGGACATCGAGGACCCGTGAAACTTTCCAGACGCTCAACGCGTCCTCACTGTCATCAGGACTGGTTCCGGTTCCCGGCATACATGGGAAATGGTGGAGGAAGCCGTCAAAGGAATTCTGCTTTCACCACCAATTGCAGACTGGGAGTCCGAAGAGGCTAAAAGATTACGACATTTCTGCTCGGGGAGGGTCCCACTTTTTGTTCACCCGTCCTTTTATAGAGCACTTAAGTTAACATTTCCGTGGGATATCGGGGGTCTCGCAATTGAGGGTCAAATGAATAAAGAATTGGGCCATGGATCGATGAGCGAGGCTGTCGGTATCCTTACCCCGACAATGTTTAGGGCAGGTGGCCAACCCTATTCGAACTAACAATGTCTCTTTTTAGCTAGTTTGAATGCCCAGGGGCTGAGGTCGGAGTCTCGAAGGGCGAGGCTCAATCGCGCCTTGTGGTGGGTATATGTGCTTTACAAGAGACTCGTTTCCATTCTGGGGACTATGATGAGATACTGACGAAGAGGTTTGAGCTCTTTTTAGCGTGTTATGATGGCCACTCTAGTGGGGTTTCTTGGCTGGTGAACCGTTCTTTGGACGCTGTGTGTACGCTTGTTTACGCGGATTGGGAGGGCAGGCTTTGTGTCGTGGACGTTACCATAAAAGATCCGGCATTTCGTCTCATTGGGGTTTATGCGCCCAATGACAACAAGGAGAGGACCGGCTTTTTTCAGCGGATCGAGTCGTTTCTTTTTAGCGGGTGACTGGAATGCCGTCCTCGATCCCGATATAGATCGCACGGGTACTAGATCGGGTACTAACAACCCGGGTGTAAAGGCATTTCGAGACTTTATCGATAGGTTGGATCTTGTTGATAAGTTCAGGAATTAATTTCCCCGGGAAGTAGTTTGGACTTGGACTAATAGAGGCAGCTCGGCTTCGGTGTTGCGTACAAGCTACATTGACAGAGTCTTAGTTAGGCGAGTCGATTTAAGGCTCTTAGGCTGTCCAAGTCATCATACTATAGTTTATTCGGACCATAGTCTTGTCCGGGTTCGTTTAAACTTAGATAAGCCTAGGATTAGAAAGGCTGGTTATTGAAAATTCAACACTTCGTTGTTTGGTGATAAGGATTTTCAGGACCAGTTTTTACTAATTCTAATGCGGGAATTGACCGGCTCCGTGGTTGCGAATAAGTGGTGGGATCCCTTAAGGCTACTATTAAGTCGTTTGCGGCTGATTATAGTAAGCGACTCAACCAAGATAGATTAGCAGAGCAAACGGCACAAGAAGCTAGAGTAGAAAGGGCTATAAAATCGGGAGATAGTGGGGAAATAGCCGTTGGCCTCCTTGCTTATCAAGAAGGATCAAGCTCTGGTAGTTAGGGCTAGAATAAAAAGGATGTCTTCCGAGGCAACAAATATGGCCGCTGAGTTGCGAGCGGAGGAAGTTCGGAGCACCGCGGATCGATACATCGCTAGCGACACATTGCCGGATGGGCGTACCGTGACTACAAACGACGGCATATGCGAGGCTTTCCGAGCTCACTTTAAGGAGCTTTTCACCAGGGAGCCCGGTCGGAGTCCGACTCAGTTCGACACCTATTTGGCTGACTTTCCTCGTCTCGAGGCGACTGAAGCGGCTGGGTGGGAGGGTCCGATAACAGAAGTGGAAATCTGGGACGTGTTGAAGCACGTCGGCCGAGACAAGACTCCGGGTGTCGATGGGATTCCCTATGAAGTGTACTTGAGGCAGTCGCACGTGTTCGTCCCTCTGCTGGCACTGATTTTTAACCAATGGATGAAGAACGGGAGTATTCCCGAACACTTCATCAGAGGTGTGATCAAGTTGCTTCGCAAGGATAAACACGGAGGGGATGGGATTAATAACTTCCGGCCCATAACGATGTTGAATACAGAGTTAAAGATTTTGGCCAAGGTCTTAGCTTACCGTTTGCAGGCTGTCCTGCCTAGTCTGATTGGCCCCGAGCAGACTTGTGCTGTGAAGGGTAGGACTAGTCAGGACAACCTTCATATGGTGCGCTTGATCATAGAACAAGTCGACAGTGAAAACGCGCTGATCAATTTGGATCAGTCCAAGGCGTTTGATAGGGTTGACCATCGATTCCTCGGAGCTGTCCTCGAGTCGGCTGGCTTCGGGCCGGACTTTCGATCCTGGATTCGTCTCTTGTATCGTTCCCCCGGTGCGATGGTGGAGGCGAATGGGGTGAGGTCGAAACCTTTCATTTTGTCCACTTTCGCCGATGCTGTACATTCTTGCGTTGGAGCCGTTCTTGCGCAAGTTAAAGGCGAACCGAGTCCTACAAGGAATCACTCTCCTTGGTGCAAGCACGTCGGCCAGGTATTCCGCCTATGCTGATGACGTCAGCGCTTTTGTGACAAGCAATGCTGAGATTGATGAAATTGGCAAGGAAATCAGCAGGTATGAGGAGGTGACAGGAGCCAAGATCAACCGCGACAAGTCTGTCAGCTTGCGGTTGGGCGCCTGGAAGGGGGTTTCTCTTCCTGGACCCTTCACTTGAACGGACGGGCCTCTCAAGATACTCGGCGTCTGGTTTGGCCCCGACCTTCAGTTGGAGAAGAATTGGTTGGAGGTCCGAGAAAAGGCCGAGGTTGTAGCTGAGCTGTGGGCTCGGAGGAGGCTTTCTCTAAAGGGGAGGGCGGAAGTTTGTGCCTCGCACATCTACCCCCTCCTTGTTTACCGGCTCTCGGTACTTCCCCTGCCGTCCGCCGAGCTAATTTTATTAGTACGAGTCCTGTTTTACTTCTTGTGGGGTAGCAGGTCTCCTGCGGTGCGTCGGCCGGTCTATTGCCTCCACCCGTCTGAGGGCGGTCTAGGGATGCCCGACGTTGAGATTCGTCAAAAGACGTTGCGACTCAAGTTCCTGGATCGAATGTGTCAGCAAGATGAGGGTGACGGCCTCTTCTGGAAGGAAGACGCTAAGAAAGCATTTCCGTCTTTGAGAAGTGTGCATGAAGGCGGGGAGGAGGCCCGCCGTACTCCTCGGGCCGAATGCTCCTTTTATCGCGAGTGTCGACGCGCTTTGAAATACTTTACACAGGTTAAAGAAGGCCTCTCCGACACCCGACTGTTGTCTCCTAGGGCATTATATCGGGTATTAGTGCGGGGGGAGGGGGCGCTCGAGACACTCTAAGGGATGAGCTCGGTTTGACGAATGAGCAGCTTAGCACTCTGTGGCCTTGGGCGTCCGGGTGGCGGTCTCTCAATAACGACGAGGCATC
Organism: Acanthosepion lycidas; assembly: GCA_963932145.1. NCBI lineage: Eukaryota > Metazoa > Mollusca > Cephalopoda > Sepiida > Sepiidae > Acanthosepion > Acanthosepion lycidas. Next base: position 76,371,935 of record OZ010599.1, on the reverse strand, counting down.
ACTCACTTGGCTGTTGTTGCGGAAGGCCCTCTGGGTCGGCAAAAAGCTTTGTAGAGCGGGCTTGGCTGTTACGCCAAACTGTGTGCGCTGCGGTGGGGCGGTTGAGTCCTTGGGGCACATCTTCTTCAACTGTAGCGTCGTACGGCCGTTGTGCAAGCTGATTGAAGGCTACATGGTCCGCGTCCTTGACGGAAAATCCTTTGTGCTAGAAGCCAGATCCGTATGTAGCAATGCTGTGCTGCAGTTGAAGAAGAATGAACACTATGTGTTGTTGTGTTTACTCGGCATTATGCGAGTCGTGATTTGGATGACGCGACAGAAGGAATTTTATGGAGGTGAGAAGTTTTCCTCTTCTCAACTAGTTTTGTTTTTTAAGCACCAGCTTAAAATCAAGATTAGGGCGGAAAGGAGGCGGCTCTCTTCATCAAAATTTGGCGAAAGGTGTTTGCATGGTTCGCGTTTGGTTCGCTTAGGAGGGGCTAATTTAGAGTTTCATCTGGAGCTGACATAGGCTTAAGGACATTGGGCGCCTGACTTAAAACATTTGTCATTTAGGGATAGGTTAGAGTAAGTCGTTTTGTTTCAATTTGATCGAGTTAACTTAGCTAAGGTATGAATGATCACTGGCCCCTTTATTTTTGTCCCTCCCCGTTGTTTTTGGTTCAATTCCCCCCTTCCCTCCCTATTTAGTTGGACAGAGTTTGCAGTTCTCTGGTTAAACTGTGGGATGCCTTTCGTTTTCGAGTGTGTCTTTTTGTTTATTTTTTTAGTGTGTTTAAATGTGTGAATGTTAGAGTGAATAATTGAAGAACGGATGAATGGAAATTATTTTATTAATCCCGCAGTATTTTTTTCGTCCAGTTAACTGTTTTCATCTGCCATGATTAGTTTGTGGTGGGGGTGCCTGTTACTAACATTATTTTTGTTTAGTTGTGTAAATATTAGGCTGGTGCAAAAATAATGTCGTTTTCTCACATATGTTACTATGTGAGAAAATGAAAACTCACTAATTCCCGACATCGCCATGGTAACCACGTCAAGAACTAGGAACACTCCATATTAGCGACACCAGTTAAGTACAGTTTCATTGACAATTTTCTTTCTACATTTGATCTCGCAAATGTAATTGAGGAAAAGACATTTCGAACTCTTCACCATGTGCACAATTGTGAAAACCACTTTTACCTCATAATATACTCGAACACTACCGTACACAACCAAATCACACACACTCAGTACATACTGTCGTTTTTGAATAAATGTTATTATGGATTTGGTTAATTCGAGTTTTGTCTTTCTTGCGAATTGTTACTTGTAAATGATAAACTTTGTATGTTTGAGGCTTCGGTACTGACCAGGGGTTTCAAGCACTCAACAACCTACATATATATAGGTTATTTAAATATTTTACGAAAAATAAATACTAATATTTTATTCAATTTGGCATTGAAACAAAAGCATAGCACCAACCGCTATCATCTTGCGCGCAAGGAAATATTTTTTAATAAAATTCGTCTTTGGCTGAGTTCGAACCAACACACATACTTTTTGTAATTGAAAAATCTCATGTTTTTTTCGACCTAACCACTATTCCATCAAAGATATAATATTAAAGCATTACTTGCACGAAGACAAAATTCATAAACGCATACTCGAACACGCGAGTTACAGTGAGCAATCTTACCGCTAAGCTACGCCAAACCGACTAGTAATTACCTCATTTTAGGAGTTTATAAATCTTACATTTCTTGATATAATATATTCCAAGAAAAAGTTCACCTGAAAGTCGGAACAACTCCGCAAACGTATCATACCTTTTGTTTCTGAAAACATTCCTGGTAAGCCATTACTAACATATAATTGAAAAACACAGCTTATATCGGTGCTGAAACTCGCATCTAAACCGTGGTTGTTAAACAGCTTACCACTTCACCACGCACTCATTCGTCCCGCATTGATGTCGCCACTTATATTGTATCGGTTTAACAACTAACTAATTCCAGTTTTCATTTAAGTCGTTGCAATGATCAGTAGGTTTCAAGTGCATAAAATGACAATTCATCTCGACGGCCGTTGTTGGCTCATTGGTAAGGTGTTAGGCTGCTATTCTTTCTATACGGGTTCAAATAGACGGGAGGTTTTGACTTTAGTAAGAGCAATCCGTTTACGATTAGGTCCGCTGTTAAGTTCTTTAAATATATTATTGCATTTGATTGGTTTTATCATAAGTGTATTGATTATTGATAGAATCTTTGCGGAAAATTTCAAACTGCTAGTTGCTTAGTTGTAAAGGTGTGCGAATTTTATCATTCGTCCAGAATTGATTGTCGCCCCATGTGTCGTCCAAGAACTTATTTCTTTTTACTTAATTACAGAATTATTAAAATTGTTACAGCAAAAAATGCTAAGAACGTTAGTGGCGGCTTCGTGGTGCAGGCGTTATAGAGGGTTGTTTAGCGTCTACAGCTCTTAGGTCAGTAGAGTTATCTGCTAACTGGTTCGTGATCGAATAGCGCTGACTGTAAGTTCAGTAGAGTTACCTGTGAACGTCAAAGTTATTCCGGATATAATAGTACCTGACTACACTTTTGAATGTAGTCAGGTACTGTCTTGATCGGGGAGGACTCAACGACTACTTTTAATTTAAAAACATTCTGAATTTATTATTATTATAAAATTTGATACGGATTTATTAATTTTTCAACAGACAATATTAACGCATTACTTACCGGATGACAAATTTCGTAAACGGATACTCGCTGAATTTGAATACACGCACCCAAGAATCACTGTCGGCAATTTTACCACTGATCTACACCAAGCCGATTAATGGCCGCCTGATATTAAGAGTTTATAAATTTTACATTTCTTGGTATAATATATACCAAGAAAAAGTTCACCTGAAATTCTGAACAACTGATATCTTTTATTACTGAAAACATTCCGAGTAAACCATTACTGACATATAACTGAATAATACTCCTTACGCCAGTACTCGAACTCGCAACGAAACCATGTTTGTCAAACAACTTACCACTTCACCACGCACTCATTCGTTCTGCATTGACTATCGCCAGTTATATCGTGTCGTTCAATAACTGACTGATTGTCTTCAGTTTTCATTTTAGTCGTTGCAATGATCAGTAGCTTTCTAGTGCATAAAATGACATTTTATTTTGGCGGCCGTTGTCGGCTCATTGGTAATGTGTCAGCCTGTCATTTTTTCTATACGGGTTCAAATCCGCGGGCGGTTTTGACTTACTAAAGTCGGTGCAAGAGCGGTAGGTTCTCGATTTTATAGTAATAGGTTCGAATCCGCTGTTAAGTTCTTTAAATAAATTATTGGAATTGTTTGGTTTTATCATGGAATAAAAGTGTATTGATTATTCAATAGAATTTTTAGGAGCATTTCATACTGCTTGCTGCGTGAGGAGAACTTATACACTTACTCGTCCAGAATTGATTATCGCCACTTGTGTCGTTCAACAACTGATTTCTTTTAACTTAATTCCAGAATTATTAAAATTGTTACGACAAAAACTTCTAAGAACGTTAGTGGCGGCGTCGTGGCGCAGAAATTTGTTTGGCGTCAACGGTAAGGTCAGTAGAGTTACCTGTGAACGCCAAAGTAGTTCGCGATTGAGTCGCGCAAGAATTCCCGTGCAGTGTACAGTCTACAGGCTCGAATGTCGTCAGGTCCTGTCTTCCTGGTGGATGACTGAACGTTTACTTTTAATCTGGAGACATTTTAAATTTATTATTATAAATCATTAAATATCGTGCGGATTTTAAAATTTCCAACCAAAAATAATAACCTATTTCTTACACGAAGACAAATATTCGTTAACGGATTCTTGCTGAACTTGGACACACGAATTCCGATAATCACTGTCGGCAATCCTACCACTGACCTACACTAAACCTATCTGTTGTAAATAGATTCTTTGAGAATTTAAATCTTACGTTTCTTGGTGTATGTTCAAAGAAAAAGTTCACATGAAATTCAGAACACCTCAATTTGATTACATTCATTTTGCGCACACTAATATATATATATATATATATATATATATATATATATATATATATATATATATATAAAGAAAGAACAGTAAGATATATAATCCGGTGTTCTTATAGATATTTTTCTTTTTACAAAATAGTGCTCAATGTAAATTTACAGAGCATTAATAATTAAAAAGACCCGGACATGTTATCCTAAGAAATTGTCAACTTGATAAATGATTGAACCCAGCATTTTGGATGTTTTACTGAATCCAACATATACACCTAACTTGTCTTTTTCTTATTAATAATGCATTCCTGCGTATAAATCCAACAATCCATATTTTATTGAGAGAAAAGTTTCGAAAACATTACAGCATATCCTGCGTATAAAGACGCACATTTTCATAGACACGCAGAAATAAAATTAAAAATGGAAGCTAAAAGCTACGAATTTAATTTTGGAAAACGTGAATTATGATTTTAGCTGTGTCCTTAAAACCGAGTAATTTTAAAAGTTACTCCAAAATTTGCTTGAGGATGAAATGGAACTAATGTCTTTAATTTAATTACAAAATTAAATTCGTAGCTTTTAGCTTCCATTTTTTGAAACATGGTTAGAACTGTGTAGCGAAAAAAAAACATATTTTAAATAAATCAATTTATAATGTATATATAATTTTAATGAAATGCATTTTTGGCTGGATTCGAACCAACAAACGTACTTTTCATTCTTGAAAAGTCACATGTTTCTTATATACCCCACCGTTACTCTAACAACGATGCAGCCACAAAGAGTAGGCGTTTTTAGTACATACAAAACTAATGATTAGTGATCTCAAGGAGTTAAAACACTAAAACTCCATTTGAATCGCGATAATTGTGGCTTTCTTAATTTACCACCAAAGAAAGTAAAGCTATTCGCTTTGTAATTTAGTCCTATTGATTATTGCGATAACGAGTATGGTTCTTTGATTTGAAATTGTGCAGAGAAAGTTCGACAGTAGAGACTTACCACTTCATCATCGTTAGACCCAGTTGGTAAGGAGAGTGGTTTTATTCAATTAAAAATCTTATATTTATTACAATAATTTATTTGAAGTAAAATTTGACCATGAATTAATAACAGGTACATAATTACAGTGATGTTTATATATTTGAAGGTAAAAATAAATATCAATAAGGATACTGTTGTAGTGGCATAAGACAATCTCACAGTAATATCAACTATTTTAGTGCAAATATTTCTGATGAAAATAGATAAGCTGAAAAATCACATGGTTTATTTCTGCAATGTATCCAGAACATTTTTACCAAAGGTTAATAATACGAAATTTTATTGTGAAGACATTGACTTACATACTAAAATCAGAGATAGTGTGTATAATATACTATCACGGATAGAGCGTATGCAAATATAAAACATAAAAGTGGACACTGAGACCAACACCCAGCAACGAAAGCCTGTTTTGTACTTGAACGCAATCTTCAGGCTATGTGTGTTTTGTTCAGACTTGACTATTTAAGCCAAAACAAAACATTTATAAGGTTAGTTATCTATGGAGCCTGTTTCACTTGTCCAATCTTTGAACAGCCGTATACACACACACACACATATATATATATATATATATATATATATATATATATATATATATATATATATAGCATTCTCGAAGAACATGGTGACTGGAGAGAGCCTTGCATCTCTGAGTCATGTGTGTGAAGTAGGGATAAATGTCGTCTGAGAGAAAGAAAAAGATCGTATCAGGATCCATGATTGATTACATGTTCAAGCAGCATCCATCCTCCCCTTAATTGAAAATTTAGAAATCAGTGAAGGAATGAATGGCAAGTATAACTTTTGGATGAAATATGTGTGCTTCGCCAGCCGGTTAACACAGTCAAATATTGTGAAAGATTGGATCAGAGATTGAGGGAAACTGTTATTCGAAAAAGACCCGGACATGTTATCCTAAGAAATTGTCAACTTGATAAATGATTGAACCCAGCATTTTGGATGTTTTACTGAATCCAACATATACACCTAACTTGTCTTTTTCTTATTAATAATGCATTCCTGTGTATAAATCCAACAATCCATATTTTATTGAGAGAAAAGTTTCGAAAACATTACAGCATATCCGGCGTATAAAGACGCACATTTTCATAGACACACAGAAATAAAATTAAAAATTGCAAGAAAGCGTGAATGATACTTATACTTGTATCAATATTGTATATTTTGGAAAACTCAGAAAAGCAGCAATACTCTTTTCTTTTTCTTTTTTTAAGCAAATCGCCCAAACAATGCGAGAGTGCCACTCCTTTTCTTGGAAAAATGGTAGTGACTCTTCAATTATCAATGATTCTACAACTGAATTGCATCTCCATACCATTATATCAAATGCTCCAATTTTTCTTGTTGGTTATAGGCAGTTTTCTTTGAATTTTTCACTTTTTTTTTTCTGAGACCTATGAGGCCCATATAGAAGCAGAGGAAATCTTTTCCCATCAGCAATAATATTCTTGAAGAAATTAGAGTACCTTGTATTGTACAGGGTGTGGCAAAAAATACCTCCCTCATAATGGTAAGATATAAACTAGATGAAAACACCATTGCTACTAATGTCTTACTGTTATGTGAGAGGTACTTCTGCCACACCATGTACATGACAAATTACTTTCTCTCAGAAGAGTTCTTTGACATTTGGGAATTTCTTTTATAAAATCTACAAGAAATGTCAAGTTCTTTGAAAAACCTCCTGATGAGAAAAGTTCCTCAAGAACTACTTTTAAAATTTTTGAAAAAATTAATTGTCTAGTTGTCAGTTAAAGCTATTTTGGCAGTCTTCTCTTAAAATAAGCTTTTTTTTTTACCAGTTGCAAATTTTTTAAACTGCCGATACACTTTTTTTTATTATTATTCTGATGGAAAATACTTTAAATAGGGAACTAATGAAAATATTTACATTTCTTTCTCTCAAATTATTCTTGGCCCTGAAGTTATAACTTTCATCATAAAAAACTTTCCCTTGAGTATTTATTACTTTAATAAAATAAATAAACTAAATTTTGTGCTAATTAGATTTAAAAATAAAAACAAGTGTGCCTACATTTACTAATATTCAAAGTTTAGATCATGTAAAAATAACTATCACAAATCATTTTTTAGATTTCCTATAAAATGAAGCTACTTAAAACCGAGTTTTAATCAGAAAATAGTTTGTAATAAATTTTCAAAGTTATCAAATTAATTTTGTCAAAAATTTGAGAAAAAAAAATAACTGATCAGTTTGGATTTCTTTTAATAAAGCAACATAGGAAAGTAAAATAACGTAAGGACTTAAAAAACAAATTCCCTGCATTTTCAATGCTTCAATCTCCACAAGACTTATTAATATTACATTTTAAGTACATTGCGCAAAATTATGAATAAAAATAGATTAACAGATGTGTTATGATGTTGATTTGGGGTTAGTAGAGACAAACGCCAAATAACACGTAACAATAGAAAGGGTTTTAATAGGTTGGTAAAAAGGTACAGAAATCGCCTGAGTAGTCAATAACTAGCTCAGCTAAGAACTTCTCTGACTCACTGTCTGTATTTATCTATCCACCCACGAGGATAAAATGTGGCACAAGGCCGGTTTAATGTGGGTATCTCCGAGCCCGTAGGCTCGGCCAAAAATATAGCCTTTTTGAACCCGCCTAGACGGGTTCAAGGCCTGTCTACCTCCCCGGACGAAACCATGCCCTTCGGCAAAGCCTCGTCCGGGTTCCTCTCTGCTAATGCAGAGAGTTCGACAGACGTCGTGATCTCTGTCTCACCGTCTCCCTCATGTCAACTGTCATGCCACTATTTAAAGTCTTTGTTCACAGACGCAGACAAGTTCATCTTCAAGAGGGGGTGGTAGGTTTCCGACACAACAAGATGTGAACTGTTCTTCCTATTTAGAATGAAACAATCTATTTGTGTAAATATTTTTTTTTTTTCCACTGATTACTTGTTTTTTCTCCAAAATTCCAATTATCTTCTTTCCTGAAAAACAAAATTCTAAATTAATCAACATTATTCTCAATGAAAAATTCTAGTCTCCATCAGAAATTGTCCAAAGTTCATTTTGGAAGAAATATGGTCCAAGCTTTTGACTTTAAGTCACCATTTGTCTCTACCTACCCTGATGATATGCAGGCAAAGTATGACATGTGCATATGTCACAAAACTCACTAGTTCTATGAAATTTACATTTTATGTAAATACATTTTTATGTCAGTTCAGATTTCTGGCACACACAATTGGATTGAATTCAGGATGTCTTGCAGTCAAAAGTCTAATTATACTGTGACTCAAGAGTTTTGTTTTCTCAACTTTTTATGTTTACTTTATGTAAATTGACAGGTACTAAAATGAAAAGGTTTCAATGAGTATAAAATACACATGAAACTAATTTTTATAAACTTCAATTTAGATGTGATAGTCATTATGTTCATGAACATTAAATGTCTTTAACATAATATTGAAACAATTATCAAATAAAGTTATTTGTAATGGAAAATTAAGTGGAGTTTGGTAAGCATTACAATTATTTCCCTTCCATGAGAATTTTCTTCAGTGTTGTAACCGATTGGCTGACCACTTGCAGAAAGATGGATATCTGGCAGCATCTGCTCCTTCCATAAACTGATTAGAGCAGTGGACCTATTCTTGGATAATGGAAAAATGCTAAAAAAAATGTTACATTTTGTATTCAGCTATTGCATACCCTATTTCAACATGAAATAAAATTATCGTCAAAGAATATGAAGAAGCATTTTCAGAAGTAAAATACAGTGTAACCCGAATATAAGAGAGTTGTCGGGACCGGAGAAGAAGTCTCTTATACCTGTGTTTCTCTTATATCCGGGTTTTGTCTATTTTGTTTAGGTAAGTATGGCTCTAATTTGGGACCAGAGAAAATATCTTATATCCGGGTTTCTCTTATATCCGGGTTTCTCTTATATCCGGGTTACACTGTAACTAATTTTTGTAATTCAGAAATTACAGTAATTGAATTTTTATAACTGCTTATTGCATTTAGAAAGTTATGCACTCTATTATGGTTGAAAATTTTCACTTTTTTTAATCTTAAACACATATGGAGCCTCAAAATTAATTTTTAATTTTCTTACATGTTTGTGAACGTTTGACATATAAATGAAACTACTGTGAGGTTATCAGGTCTTGTATGATATGCATAAATTGCAGTTCAGAGTATTTCAAGAAGAATGTAACAAAAATACAAATTATACTTTAAATAAGAATTAAGAAAAAGAAATCTACTCAGATATAAATGGAAAAGGGGAAAAAGGATGGTCACCTTCTGTCTTAATATTTAACTTAGCTAGCCACAACCACTGACCCAAACATACAAACAATATTCCTTTCACCAAAACAACTTATTCTTACTTAACATTCTTATTTCATCCACCATAATACCTCAAAAACTCTATGAAATCCTAACTAGTCCCCATATATACAATTGTCTGTGGGGCAGGGAATAAAATAACAATTGAAAAATCTAAAAACCCAATTACAATGAGTATACAACTATGTACAAGAAACTATACAAAATGGTGTTAGTAATAAAAACGCCCACAGTCCTAACTGTGGCAGAAACATCAGTTAACTGGACGAAATCAATGCGGGACTTGAGAAATATAAAAACATTCGTACAAGTCATTCACTCACTACAAACACACACTCATCCGAACACAACAACAATTACGAAAAACACTCGAAATGAAAAACGCCCCACCACAACCAGAGAACTGACATCACTAATCACCTAACGATGGGAGGGATGGGGAATTAAACAAAAGAAAAAAAAAGGGCCAGAAAAAAAAGGGGGCCAATGAACATACATACCCTAGCTATGTTTACTTGAAAAAAGAGAAAAAAAAAATAAAGCAAAAAACGACCTACTCTAAACTATATACGGGAAGGGTTGCCATTGTTCAACCCAGCAATCCCAATATTCTGACAGCCTAACCGGCATCAAAATGCCACTCCAAATCAGCACCTTTCACACTTCAGAGACACGCAAGACTCATCCACCTTTCGCCAAATTCCAATGGATGGAGTCGCTTCCTTTCCGTCTTGATCTTGACTTTAAGCTGATGCTTAAAGAAAAGGATCAGTTGGGAAGAGGTAAACTTCTCGGCCCTATGGAATTCCTTCTGCTGCATCGTCCATATCACAACTCGCATAACTCCCAGTAAGCAAAGGAACACATAGTGCTCAGCCTTAGTTAACGGCAGTACTAAATTGCTACAGACGGAACTGGCCTCGAGGACAAAGAACTTTCCGTGCAGCATGCGAACCATGATGTCTTCAACAAACTTGCACAACGGAGCTATGACACTACAATAAAAGAAAGCGTGACCTAGGGTCACCACCTCTGCACTACAGCGAACGCAGTTTGGCGATTTAGCCAAACCCGCTGCACGAAGTCTTTGGCGACCCAGAGGGCCCCTCTAATCAACTGCCAGGTGAGTGATGCCTCAATGTTATTGAGATATTTCAACCCGGGCGCCCAAGGCCATATGCAGCGAGCCTCCCACTTCGTCACACCGAGCTCGCCTATCAAAGCATCTTGAACTTTCACCCTAACTAACATCTGATATAATGCCTTATGAGACAACAGCTGGGCATCGGAGAGGCCATCGTTTGCCTGTAAGACTTGCTTGAGGGCAAGCCGACATTCATGATAGAAAGAGCCCTTGCCTCGAGGAGTACGGTCGGACTCCTCCTCACACAAGCGCACATTTCTCAATGATGGAAAATTTTTATGGGCATCTTCCTTCAAGAATTCGACGTTCTCATCTAATTGCATATACATCTGGTCTAGATAGGTAATTCGAAGCGTATGTTGACAAGTCTCAACGCAAAGCACCCCCAGACCACCATCAGAAGGAAAACAAGAATCTTACAAACACCAGTAAAGTGTCAGACTGGAGTGAAAGCACGGAGAGTCAGTAAAGGAGAATTGGGTAGATGTGCAAGGCACATAATTCCGCCCTCCCCTTCAAGGAAAGATGAACTGCGCCCTTGGCCTTCTCTCTCACCTCGACCAATTCATTTCCAACAGGAGGTCGGGACCGAACCAGATGCCGAGTATCTTGACCGGCCCGTCTGTCCAGAGGATTTGTTTGTTTGCTTGTTTTGTTTAACGGCATTCCAGCCTTAGTGGTCATTTTATGCCGAAAATGATTTTGGTACAGCTGGCAACATTATTTTTTTTTTTTAATATAGCTGGCAACATTATTTTTTTTCCAAAAACGTATAGCTGGCAACATTATATATATATTTAAAAAAACAAAACAAAAACAAAAAAAACATCATCCTTTCACAGTGTTTTGACTCCAGTTACAATTCCATTGAATAAGATTTTGTTAAAAGACATATAGCTGGTAATCTTTTTCTTTTTTTAATCGTATAGTTGGTAATATTATTTTTCCAAAAACGTACAGCTGGTAATATTATTTTTCCAAAAACGTATGGCCGGTAATATAATTTTTTCAAAAACGTATAACTGGTAATATCATTTTTCAAAAACATATTGCTGGCAATATTATTCCTTCGAAAACGTATAGCTAGTAATACTACTTTTCCAAAACCGTATAGCCGACAACCTTAATTTTTCAAAAACGGCCTTTCTGTTGGACGTAGTTTATCGCCATATCCAATATGTGGATGCAGTTTATCGCCATACCCATGAATGCGGATGCAGTTTACCGTCATACCCATGGAAACTCCCTTCCACGAACCCAACCGCAAGCCAACAGACTTATCGCAGTTGATCTTGGCCCCTGTCACCATCTCATACCCTTTGATTTCTTTGCTGACTTCGTTAATCTCGGCTCTGCTCGACACCAGAACCGAAACGTTATCGGCATAGGTCGAGTACCTGGCCGAGGTCGTAGCACCAGGTAAGGAAATTCCGCGAAGGACCGAATTCGTCTTCGACATACTCAGGAAAGGTTCCATCGCAAGAACGTACAGCAATGGAGACAACGGACATCCTTGTCGAATGGAGCGAGAAAAAATGAAAGGTTTTGATCTTACCCCATTCACTTCTACCAGCGCACTGGGGAACGCATGCAGCAGTCGGATTCAAGTGCGAAAGTCAGGCCCGAAACCGGCGGCCGAAAGAACAGCCTCCAGAAACTGATGGTCAACCCTATCGAAAGCCTTGGACTGATCCAAATTGATCAGCGTGACATCACTGTCGACTTGCTTGATGATCAAGCGTACCAAATGAAAGTTGTCCTGAATAGTCCTGCCCTTCACAGCACAAGTCTGCTCAGGAGCAATCAGACTAGAAAGGACAGCCTGCAAATGGCCAGCTAAGACCTTGGCTAAAATCTTCAACTCTGTATTTAACATCGTCAAAGGCCAATAATTATCTACCCCATCCCAACCTTCTTTCTTCTTGCGAAGCAACTTGATCACACCCCTGGTGAAGCGTTGAGGTATAGACCCCTGCTTCATCCAGTTGTTGAAAATCAATGCCAGCAACTGGACAAAGACATTTCATAGGGAAGACCATCTAATACCGGAGTCTTGTCCAGGCCAACCTGCTTCAGTGCATTCCAGATCTCAGACTCTGTTATGGGAACCCTCGCACCCAGCCGCTTCGGTCGCCTCAAGGCGGGGAAAGTCGGCTAAATAGGCATAGAACTGAGCAGTGCTCAGACCAGCCTCCCTGGTAAAAAGCTCCTGAAAGTAGTCACGGAAAGCCTCACAAATGCCCACATCTGTAGTCACAGTCCACTTGCCCGGCAATGTGATGCGCGCGATATGCCGACTAGTTGCCCTACGAACTTCCTCTGCACGCAATGAAGCGGCCATATTCGTAGCCTCGCAAGACATTCTTTTTAGCCTAGCCCTAACTACCAAAGCTTGATCCTTCTTGATAAGCAAGGAAGCCAGCTCCGCCTTAGCTACATCCCCACTAACACGGGATTTTATCACCCGATCAACTTTTTCCTCACAAGACTTTCACGCTGCTAATCCTGCTATATTGAGTCGTCGACTAAAATCAGCAGCAAAAGACCTAAGTTTTGATTTCAACGAATCCGACCACTTACAACCACAGCCCCCGACAATTCCCGCTGTAGCATTAGTAAAAGTTGGTCCCGGAAATCTTGCTCACCAAATAATGATACGTTCAATTTCCAGTAGCCAGCCATCTTAATCTCAGGCTTATATAAGTTTACCCAAACCCGGAGAAGCCTATGATCCGAGTAAACTATAAAATGGAAACTTGGACATTCTAAGAGCCCTACGTCGACTCTCTTAACTAGAAATCAGTCGATATAGCTTGCGCTCACCACAGTATCCGAGCTGCCGGCCCTAGTCCAAGTCCATACTACCTCCCTGGGGTGCTCATTTTGATACTTATCGACGAGATCAAACCCGTCGATAAAGCCTCGAAACGGTTTCACATCCGGGTTGTTAGTACCCAGTTTTTGCCTTATACGATCTATATCAGGATCAAGGACGGCATTCCAATCACCCGCTAGAACTACTGAATGAGATGTCATCAAGAACGGCTCAATCTGCCGAAACAAACCAGACCGCTGCGCATGGTCATTGAGCGCATAAACCCCAATAAAACGAAGAGCCTTAACCTTTATGATAATATCCAGCACACAAAGCCTGCCCGCCGGATCCGCGAAGACAAGAGCACACACCGCATCCAGAGACTTGCTCACCAGCTAGGAGACGCCCCCCCCTTGAGCACCCATCAAAACATGCTGAATAGAGGACGAACCTCTTAGAATATCCTCATGGTCGCGAGATAAAAAATCGGTCTCCTGTACGCAACATACATCCACTCTGAGGCTCTGAAGATCATGATCAAGTCTCACCCTTCGAAACTCTGATCTCAGGCCCGGGCATTCAAACTCGTTAACCAGAGTGCCATTATCAGACCTAGTTAGGTTTGGGACACTGGTTTGAACATGGTCGGTGTAGGGATACCGACAGCCTCTCCCACAGACCCATGGCCCATTTCAGTCTTGATGGTACCGTCTTGAGAGATTCCTCCAATATCCCAGAGAAATGTCAATATAAGCGCTCTATAGAGGGAGGGGTGAATGATAGCTATAGGAGGCGACATTTTGTGTGATGTGAGAGCTTCATTGAGCATTGCCCAAGCTTGCTTAGCTCCTGCACCAGTTCTTATTACGGTAAGTACTCTTTGCGCATTTGGGAAATTTTTCGACCATTCAACATTTAAGTCTGCATACCTTCTTATCAAAAGAAGGTATTTCAGATCCTTGATGTGATTGCCGTAGTCTTTCGCTTGTTCGGCTTGTGCAGGGGAGATCCAGCACACAAATAAGTTTCTGAGTCTTTTTCCTTTTATTTTTAAGCTCCTGTGTGGGGCTTCTCTCTCTTTTAGAAGGAGGAGGGGGCATTTCAGTATCTTTAACGGGGGAAGGACTAGGTGTGTGAAGAGGGGTGTAGATGAATTTTTGTTTAACTGGGGAAGGACTGAGAGAGGCATGAGATGATCTTTTTTTAATAGGGTAAGGACTGGGAGTATGAAGCCGGATTTTTCTCGGTAAGAGATGAGATTACTGCTGAGGGGAACTGGTTTAGGTGATGCCAGAGGGGAAGGTTGTTTCTTGGGAGACGGTGTGGATGGAACAGCAGACGTTGATGGAATAGGCGATTTGGGCAGTGTCTGTTTCTGCAGATCTAATTTCTTTTTTAATTCCTTAATCTTTTCTGTCTTTTCATAGCCCGGGTCATATTTTTTCTGTTGGTCCTTGAAAAGTTGTTTAGAGACTGAGGCATCGCCCTTAACGTTGACAGAGGGAGTGTGGCTGTGTGCCTTTCGCCCTTGGGGCTTCATGGGACTGAGGACCCACTGTCTGGTGCTTCCCGCTGGCTTTACCAGCAACCAGCCATTCGCCTTCCCCCTTCTCCACAACTGTATTAGCAGCAGGCAAAGACTCTTTGGGGAATGAGGATTTAGATGTTGCGCCAAATGAAGGTTTAACCGTACTGGTCCCCGAAGCTGGCATGCCCATTACAGGCAAGGCAGTAGGTAAAGATGCAGTCAGAGGGTGATTTTGGTCAACTGGAGCTTGACTTCCAGAGGCCTTTTTCTCTGGGCAGGAAGAGGAGAGGTGACCGGTTTCTCCGCACTTCCAACATACCGATTTGCGGCCGGTCACAATGACCGGCAGCCTCAAGCTCCCTACTTCCAGATTGGTTTTCCTTTTTGCCTATGTAAATAAATAATTTCTTTGCATTATGTTGTATTTATGGGCACAACACTCGG
Organism: Acanthosepion lycidas; assembly: GCA_963932145.1. Taxonomy (NCBI): domain Eukaryota; kingdom Metazoa; phylum Mollusca; class Cephalopoda; order Sepiida; family Sepiidae; genus Acanthosepion; species Acanthosepion lycidas. Next base: position 76,356,591 of record OZ010599.1, on the reverse strand, counting down.
ATTTTAATTTTTCACTTTTAATCCATGTAGACTAACTCTACATATTCATATTGGCTGCTCGAATATGCACAAGGTAACATTTACAGCCCATGCAATCCAGTTTGGATTTATTGTTAACTGACTTAGAGCTTTTCCCAATACAACATCTGTTTGTTTATATATATATGCCAGAACAAATGAAATTAGTCACTTATACTAGAATGCACTGATTGTGTAGGGGATATGTGATGTGTGCTTAATTTGACTGCGTGTAAAAGATACATATATCCTCCATAAATTTATATTATTATTCAACAAAATGAACAAAAAAACATAAAACAAAATTGAGAAAAGACAAAGCAGTAATTTGGTTAACAAACAATTTTCATTTTATTGTAAAAGGGTTTACAAATGCATAGAATTTTGATTGAAATTTTGTTGTAGTTTGTTTGTTTAACATTAAACTAAAAATATGTGTGCATTTGACTGATGTTTGTGAGTTTATCTAAGGAGTTAAGTTTTGTAGAGTTTGTGATTAAAGTTTCAAAAAGTGGAATATAGCAGTAACCTTTTTGATTAAAAATTAACAAATTTACATTAGATGTGTGTAAATTTAGTTTGAGTAGAGTTATCTTCCTTTGATTCCTGTTGAAATAGAATGTTCTTGAAAGTTTGGAAGATGTAATGTTAATTTACTTACGGAAATAAGTCTAAGCTGTTGTGTGAACGAGTTGATGAGTGAATTCTCTGACAGCTGAGATTGTGCTAAGTAAGAATTAGCTTCTAGCTTAAATCAGAATGGAGTGACGTGGATTTGTCTGACGAGTTGATTGCTGTCGCTGTTCTCATTAGCGAGATGCACTCGTGTATCGAATTTATTTAGTTCCTGATCACGTGATAGGCTCCAAATTGCTTGGCATAATTTGTGTTTTTGCTCGGGTCAAAAACTAACTTGGTTCAGTTCAGACATAGTTGAGAACAGGTGAATTGTATTTTTTTTAATATTTGTTAACCAATCAGAAAGCATCTTTGCAAAAACTCAATCTGGAACTTGATATGTTGTGCTGATCGAGAACTAATTTTAATATTTATTGTCCAATCAGGACATTGTTCAATGACAGAATTAAGGAAACTTAGGTGTGATCTAATTTTTGCACAAAAATTGAACAAGTTATTTTTAGCTATTTGTAATGTTGTAAAATTAGAATTCTACAATTGTAATCTAATTAAAAAAATCCTGATCTCAGATACAATTAAAAGAAATATTATGACCAGATTCCTGGCTTTGTTTACAAAAAACAACATTTTATGCTTACTTCTGTTCATTCTATTAATAGTTAAATCATTAAACATCTTTAGTGAGTAATAATAGTCATGTTATTTAAAAAATATGTGGATTTATCTCGTTTTTAGGTGTGATGTGGTTCCATGCGTCATGGGGCAGCCATCAACAGACATAAACACACAGTCCAGGAAGATTCAGGGAAGAGATTTGCTGCTCTTATAAGCAATCACTGTTAAAAGATAAAAATAATTACAAAGAAATCGTAATGAAACTCCCAGTCAAAAGATGAGCGAAATATTAAAATAAATAGTACCATATTTTCCGGCTTACAAGACACACCCTAATATTGGAAAGAAATTTCTAAGAAAAAAAGTCATTCTCATACAACAACACATTCACCAAGCATATACTAGCGCCACATATTTTTACCTTAATCACTCATCCGATTTTGTTTGTATTCCAATGGCGTACTAGTCAAGAGCAGAAAGGCACTGCTCGTAAACAGAGCATGTTTAAGATTATGACTTGACTCCAGGAAGGTTTATAGTCTTGGAAATACTTGTAACAGCTAAGTACTGAGGTTACATCATATAAAATGATATATTTTATCATCTGTTACCAAATTTACATATTTAGTCATTATTATTCTAATTTAAACATTTTAGCCACAAGAGTATAACACCCAATAAATATTGAATATAAATAACAAATTTCAAGTCTTGTTTGCCAGCAGGCATCACTCATTTCTGTTCTTCCTTCTCTTAAAAAAAAAAAATCCAAGGTAAACAACTCTTCCATTTCTGATAAGAGTTATTTCCCTTGGCCAGATAAACAATGGATTGATATTTGGGACATACAAATTTTATATAGATTGTTTATCTCACACACACACCCAAAAGGAATTTTAAATAATTTAAATTTTTCTTTTAAGTAAAATTTTGGTTTTATTTTCGTAAAAAATAATTTAAATTAGTTTTTAGATATTTTTAACATCAAATTAAAGACGAAATAAAAGAAAAGAATTAAATTTTTTAATCTCTTAAAAATCTAATATTTGTCCTGGGGAACGTTTCCAAATAATTAATCCTTAAATTTAGTAATTTATCAGGATTTTTTTAAAAATAATACTTTTTCATTGAAACATAGTGAAAATAATGGTTATTTACACATGGTAGGCTGTGAACAGTTGTCAAAGTTAACATTACACTTCTACTGTCAACCCCACATAAAGTGGTATTTACCAACCTCCCCAAAAGATAGGATGTGGCACAAGGCCAATTTTTATGTGGGGCATATCTGAGCTTGAACAAAAATTACCCATAGACCCCGTATACACAGCGTCTGGTCGCTGTCCAGATGAGATTCTGCTCTTTGGCATAACCTTGTCTGGGTTCCTCTCCACCCGGATGCAGACAAGCAGAGCACCCACAAACCAAGAGGTTTTGCTGCCTCTCTACATTGAGCATAAAGCTATAGTTGTTTTTGTTCTCTGTACTTTTATCTAGAAAATGGTATTAATTTATATTTTAAACATAAACATCTTTAACTGCATATAAACAATTGTTGTAACTTGTACTTACCTTGAAACTTGATGTAGAGTGGGTAAGCGATAGAATTCCAATAGTTGTGTGGCTGTCAGTCAAGGTAAGAAACAGGGAATCTGTTTCTCTTTGTCGACCAGTTTTTATGTTTGGTGTTGTAGTAGATCCTATCTGATTGGATGGATGAGAGTACAAAACATTTGACACCACCTGAAAAGCTATAAAGGAAATCCTTTTTTCACCCTCTGGATAGTTTTGTTAGTTTTATTAGTATGTTTCTACATTATACAGTTACGATATTAGATACAGTTATTACTAAAAGGACAGACGTTTCATGTAAGCAATGATGCAATTGGTTACAATCTCAAACTTTAATTACCCGAGACACTGTGAAGTGCTGCTACAACAGGCAAGAGTTTTCTCATTTTTCTCGTTTCACGTCAAGTTTAGGGTACAACGCTTCTGAGTCGCCTAGCTGTCCCAGTTTTTCCTCCCCCAATCCATCAGCATAAAAAATCGGAGACAATAGTTTATGAAATTAATTTTTTTTTTTTTTACTGCTATTTCAGATAAAAATAGTTCAAATGAAAAATAAAATTTAAATCGAGATCATATTTGAAAATGGCATTAAACTATATACCTATTTTTTGATTCTTCATTTAATTAAAACATCTTGTTATGAACTGGATTACTTTCAGATTTGTATTAAAAATTACAAGTAATTTCTTAAAATAAAAGTTGATTATAGATTTTTTCTGTCATAACATAATGTTTTATTAAATTATTCAAGCACCAGCTCTCAACAGAAATCTTTTTTGAATTGTAGTGGAATAATTTTCACTATGTTCATGATAAATTGGAAGAAGTGTTATTTTTTTTTTGTTTGTTTTTTGTTTTCATTATTAAAAGTGTGCACACATTTTGGTGATACCTAATATAAGTTCAATTTTTCAAAAAATAAGTTTTTGTTTGAATTTTTTAATGATTCTGAACAATATTATATATATATATATATATATATATATATATATATATATATATATATATATATATATATATATGAATTGACTAGAAGGTTTTATTGAAATTTTATTTAAGTTTCCACATGTCCTCCATCATTAGCAATACAATGCAATTTTGCAGTTCATGGAAAACATTTGCCAACTGCTTTACAGTAATGCCTGAAATCACATTAGTTATTTTAGCTATACTTAAAACTGGGTACATTAAACTTTATAACATTTTTTACAGATTATTTCTATCGCAAATACAAATAAAGTTATAAATTTTTTAAAGTGCACACGAACTTTTTGGACACCCTGTATAAAAAATCCCACATTATTTGAACTGAAAAAGAAACATGGAAATGCAATTTTTCTAGGCCAAAAAAAAAAAAAAAAAGAAAACGCCTCCTAATTTAAGCAGACACATCATAAAAAAAAACAAATTTTAACATAAAATACTAAAGTATATTGTCAGGTGTCAATGTAAGAATAAACAAATTGGAAAGCAAGGACAAACATAAAGTATCTCGAATTACTAGGTTGACAAAGTAGCAAAGTCCTTTGGATTGATTCATCTAAACGTAAAATAATTTCCACCAGTGATTATAGAAGAAATTTCCCAGGTCTTCATGTAAAATAGAATAAATTGAATAAAAATCTAAAAGTAAAAAGCAAGAGAAATATACATAGATATGTGACTTGTGATTGCACAATATCTTTCAAAGAATTCCCATTCTCATGAAGAAAATTGGTTGCATGCTACGTTTGACTTGCACTTCCAAGTGAAAAATAATTTGCAGCAGAGATTATAGAAAAGTTTAATAGTCATAATGAAAATGATATAAATTAAATAGAAATCTAAAAGTAAAAATGCAAGAGCAATATACACTGATCCCCCAATTTGTGACTGCACAAAATCTTTCAAGGAAATCCCAATTCAATGGGTGGGCTTGATTACATGCTACACTCACTACATAAGTCTGAAGAAGAAAAAAATTTCACCTGGAATATTACCTGGACCTAATGTCAAAAAAATTGGATGAAGCACAAAGCTAAAAGTGCAAATGCAAGAGAAGTATGCATTGATCGCCACCTTTTCGAGTGCAAAAAATCTTTCAAGGAAATCCCAATTATATAGGTCAACTCGTTTGCATGCAATGCTCAAACCAAAGTCAGAATGAAAAAAATATTCGCCAGGCATTTTAAAGAAATTTCCCTGGTCCTAATGTTAAATGAAATAAATTAAATAGAAAGTTAAGAGTAAAAATGTAAGAGAAATATACATTGATTTCCCAATTTGCTACCACACAAAATCTTGCAATGAGATCCCAAATATACGGTTCAATTCAGTTGCATGCTACAATCTCACTCTATAAATTTGCTTGAAAAAAAACTTTAATTGATGATTATAGAAGAAATTTGCCTGGTCCTAATGTAAAATGAAAGAAATTGAATAGATACATAAAGTAAATATTCAAGTGTAATATAAGCATTTCCCCACTTTGTGACTGCACAAAATCTTTCAAGAAAATCCCAAATATATATGTCAACTCAGGTGCATGCTACGCTCACTCCATAAGACAGAAGGAACAAAATTTTCACCAGGGATTAGAGAAGAAATTTGCCTATACCTAAAGTAAAAAGAAAGAAATTAAATAGAAAACAAAAAGTAAAAAGGCAAGAAAAATGTACACTGATACCCAATATTGTCAACGCACAAAATCTTTCAAGGAAATCCCAATTATATAGCAAAATTCAACTACATGTTAAGCTCGGACCATAAGTTTGAGTGAAAAAATTTTAACCAGACACTAGGGAATAAATTTGCCTGATCCTAATGTAATATGATTGAAATTAAAAAGAAATCTAAAAGTCAAAACGCAAGAGAATATACACTTATAACCAATTTTGTGTCTCGCTTAAATCTTTCAACGATATCCCAATTACATGGGTTGACTTGGTAGCATGCTACACTCAATACATAAGTTCGAATGAAAAATAATTTTAGGCAGGATTTAGATCATAATGCTATATTAAAGAAGGTATAAATAAATCAAAAGCGCAAAGAGAAATATAAAGTGATCCCCCACTTTGCGCCCACATAATTCTTTCAAGGAAATCTCAATTATATCAGTCGGCTCCTTTGCATACTACACTCACTCCATAAGTTCAGATGAAAAATATTTCTAACCAGGTTTTAGAAAAAAGATTTGCCTTTTCTAAATTAACAAGAGAAAAAACTAAACCTCAAAGCAGAAGAGTGATACTCAACTTTGCGCCCACCATCTTATTTCAAGGAAATCCCAATTATATGAGTCAAATTCGTAGCATGCTACGAGCAATCCATCAGTTTGAATGAAAAATACTTTTAACCAGGTTTTACAGGAGCAATTTCCCTGATCATGATGCTAAATTAAAGGAGGTAAAAATAAATCAAAAGTGCAAAACAGAAAAGAAATATACAGTGATCTGCCAATGTGCACCCACAAAATTTTTCATGGGAATCCCAATTACATGAGTCGAGACATTTGCATGCTACGCTGACTCCATAAATTCAAATGAAAAAATGTTTTTCAGCAGGTTTTAGAGGAGGGATTTTCCTGTACATAATTCTAAATTTAAGAAGGTAAATATAAATATAACGTTCAAAGCAGAAGAGAAGTATACAGTGATCCTCCACTTTGCACCCACATAATTTTCCACGGAAATCCCAATTATATGACTCGACACCGTTGCATGCTACGCTCAATCTGTAAGTATGAATAAAAAAATATTTTTAAACAGTGTTTACAGGAAGAAATTCCCTCTTCATAATGCTAAATTAAAGAAGGTAAATATAAATATAAAGTGCAAAGAGGAAGAGAAATATACAGCGAGACCCCATTTTGCATCCCAAAAATTTTACACAAAAATCCCAATTATATGAGTGAAGTTTGTTGCATGCTATCCTCACTCCATACATTCAAATGAAAAATATGTTTAAGCAGGTTTAAAAGGAGGGATTTGCCTGTACATAATGCTAAATGAAAGAAGGTAAATGTAAATATAAACTGCAAAGCAGAAGAGAAATATACAGTAATCCCCTCATTTGCTTGACAACGTTTTTCAAGGAAATCCCAATTATATAAGTTGATTGTTTTGCATGCTACTCTCATTACATGAATTTGAATGCAAAATATTTTTAAGTAGCTTGTAGAGAAGAAATTTGCCGTTCCACAATACTAAACGAAAGAAGATAAATTTGAATGAAAAATATTTTTAAGCAGGTTTCAAGGAGGGATTTGCTGTACATAATGCTAAATTAAAGAAGGTAAATGTAAATATAAAGCACAAACGAGGTAAGAAATATACAGTGATCTCCTACTTTGCACCCACAAAATTTGTTCAAGGAAATCCCAGTTAGATGAGTTGACTGTACTGCATGTCGATAAATTCGAATGGAAAATATTTTGAATCAGGGTTTAGAGGAGGGATTTGCCTGTCCATAATGCTAAATTAAAGAAGGTATATATAAATATAACATGCAAAGAGGAAGAGAAATATACAGTGACCACTGACATTTTACCAACAAAATTTTTCAAGGAAATCCCAATTAGATGAGTTCACTCGACTGCATGGAAAGCTCCCCCGATAAATTCGAGTGCGAAATATTCTCAATCAGATTCTGGAGGACGGATTTGCCTGTCCATAATGCTAAATTAAAGAAGGTAAATATAAATATATAGTGCAAAGAGGAAGAAAAATATACAGTGACAACCGACATTTTATCAACAAAACTTTTTCAAGGAAATCCCAATTAGATGAGTTCACTCAACTGCATGGAAAGCTCCCCCAATAAATTCGAGTGCGAAATATTCTCAATCAGATTCTAGAGGACGGATTTGCCTGTCCATAATGCTAAATTAAAGAAGGTATATATAACTATAAAGTGCAAAGAGGAAGAAAAGTGTACAGTGACCACAGACTTTTTGCCAACAAAACTTTTTCAAGGAAATCCTAATTAGATGAGTTGACTTGACTGCATGCAATGCTCACTCGATAAATTCGAATGAAAAATATTTTGAATCAGATTTTAGAGGAGGGATTTGCCTGCCCATAATGCTAAATTAAAGAAGTTAAATATAAATATAAAGTGCAAAGAGGAAGAGAAATATACAGTGATCACCCACTTTTCGCCAACAAAACCTTTTTAGGGAAATCCAAAATATATGCATCGACTCCTTTGCATGCTAAGATCACTCCATGAATTCGAATGAAAAATATTTTTAAGCAGGTTTTTCAGGAGGGATTTGCCTGTCCATAATGCTAAATTAAATTAGGTAAATGTAAATAAAAAGCGCAAACAGAAGAGAAATATAGAGTGATCACCCACTTTGCCTCCACAAAATTTTTCAAGGAAATCCTAATTACATGAGTCGACTCTTTTACATTGTAAAATAAATATAAATATCTTAGGTACTGAAACTGTTTTGCGCACAGACTATTGTCTGCATCTTTGTTGTTATGTTCGTAGACATTGTGACCGCCAGGTTACATCAAGTGCTTGCTAATATGAATAACCTACAGGGTATTTTGAACCGAACACTGTATTTAATTTATGGGGGTAGACTGTTCTCATTCCACTACCCACATCTAAGGATATCTAGTTCTTATTTTTTGTACTGCTCAGTTATTGCTTGCTCCATTTCTACAGAGTCCAAGTACCTGCTGCCCAGTCCAGGGATTGAACTCACAATTACTATGTCACCAAATTCACAAGACAATAGCTTAGTGGATTAAAACATTGGTTTGTGAACTTGGTGACATAGTAATTGTAAGTCTAATCCCTGGGTTGGGTAGTGCATACTTGGACTCTGTGGAAACTGAATGAGCAATAACTGAGCAAGATGTCTCTAGATATGGTTAGTGGAATGAGAACAATATATCCCAATAGATTAAATAAAGGATTCAGTGTGAAATTCCTTGGAGGTTACCTGAATCGGCAAACACTTGATGAAGGTCAGAGGGCTCAACAACCGAAATGTGATAGTGACAACAAAGATCAGAACAATAATGTAAATAAAGTAAATAATAATAATTCCTTATCTGAGAAATTTAGACATCAAAAGATGTTTATTATCTTTTAAACACCAGATTGATGTACACCTGATGAAGGCCAAATGTAAAACAGCCGAAATGTTGTGATAGCAACACCAAAGAGAAAAATAGCTTGAATACAAGTAAAATAGATGATAATAACTCCTCATCCCAGAAATTGTTTTAATTATTTTTGCAACCTACCATATTTTCCAGCTTACAAGATGTACTTTTTTTTCTTAAAAAATACCGCAAAAAATATGTGTATCTTCCAAGACAAATGTAAGGCAACACCCAGACTCAAGTAAGCTTGGACATTATTTACATTATTCGGACTATTGTCCTCATCTTTGTTGCCATATTTATCATGTTTCAGCTGTTGTACACTCCGGCCTTCTTTAGGTGGTTGGAATGTCGAACTGAACCCTTTATTTCACTCACTGGAGTAGACTGTTCTAGTTCCATGTGCCATGTTTGATGGATGTCAGTTATCAGTTATCTCCTGTTAATTTCCTGAAAGTTCTCCACTGCCTTAACTCACACTCTTTGGGTTCTGTCGCTGGATCTAACCAACACCTTTATCCACTGTGCCATGTGTCCTTGATAATACCTCATCTCAGAAATATAGACAGACTCTAAGCTTGGACAGTCACCTAATTGGCTTGATTGATAAGGATGTAGGTTTGTATGTTGAGTCATTACACTATAATGTTAGCTATCTAATTCAGCCTTGCATATTTCATAGCTACTTAATTCATTTTCTATTCATTTGCAAGTGGTTTGCTCCCAGTATAAGCTCTGGATTATTTTAATAATTTTTCCAAATAGATCAAGTTTTCCTAACAGTTCAAATAGATCCTTGTGTTGTACCTTATCAAATGCTTTTGCATAATCTATAAATATAAGTGCACATCCTTCTGCATTTGTAGTGTTCTCTCTCTGGTATCATTCTGATCATGAATATCACCTTTCTTGTTCTAATGTCCTTAACACAGCTGCACTGTTCCTATCCTGTTTTCATTCTAATGATGTTTTGTGCTCTATTCAATATTTGCATCATTAGTTTGGTTATATGGATCATTAAAGTGATTGTCCTATGGAGCTCGCATTCATTTGCCTTTGGTCTCTCAGGTAATGTTATGAAAATAGATTTAATGTGGTCCTCTGGCATGTTGCCACTTTTGTATATTTTATTTATGACTGATCTCATCAATGCCAAAATTTTCTAAGGGTGAGTGCATTTCTGTTTTACGATCGCATCTGCTATGTTTCTGTTTATCTTCTCCATTGTTGCCCATACTTCGTCTTTTAGTATTTCTGACTCTTCCAGCCTTAACTAATCACTCATAATTCCAGCCTTAACTAATCACTCATAATTCCAGCCTAACTAATCACTCATAATTCTTGATAACAACTGTAGTTATAGTCAAAAGTACTTGAATGTATAAAAATGAACTTAGGATAGCTTAACAATTTTAATCCCAATGTAAAACCCCTCTGTCAATAGTTGGAAAGATTATATAAATGGTAAATGGACAGACTTTGAGGATCTTATTCAAAACTTGAATTTATGTGTGCACAATATATATATATATATATATATATATATATATATATATATATATATATATATATATATTGTGGGGGGAAGCAAATATTTGTACACATACATATTTTTAATTTATTGTATTTCCAACTAATGAATAAACATACTTTTCATATAATTAACTGTACACAGTTGCATAATAACTACATATGTATAGAAAACAGAAAAATTTTTTGATTTAATCAAAATAAATCCCATTCAAGAAGTTATAGAAAGTCGGAACTGAGTACATTTTTTGGGACACCCTATATATATATATATATATATATATATATATATATTGATAGAGAGAGAGAGATAAATATGTATCATATGCATATATATCCATAATTATAATTCCAACACCTTTTCAGAAGAGGGAAAGAAATATCAAACAAGTAAAACATTCCTATATCCTTATCCGACAAAGGCAGTGGAATTATAATTATGTATATCATGTAACTACTTCTCAAAGACAGATACATATGCTTAATAACACTTTTCTAGGCCACCAGGAAAGTTCTCCAGCTAAAGATTAATTTTAACTACAAGATAAATGGAATTACATTCAACTTATAGAAGTATCAAAAACTTAGATATTAATGGCAAGAGAAAACTGGTAAATCTATTTTATGCTTGATTTTAAAATAATTCAAAATATTACAAGATCAATCATTTAGGGCCTCAAGAACAGAAACAAGTGGCTTACCTGAATTTGATTGTAACAGACTCGCTATGGTATCAACAAAGTCAACACAAAGAGCGGGGAAATTTTGACACATCTTTACTGCACACATCAGGCTCAACTGTAAAATGTTCAAAACTTTTCTTAAAACAACTTTGTAAAATATACTTCAAAGGATTTACTCCTTTCCAAACAAAAAGAACATATAATTGTAAAGGAAAATAAATGAAGATATTAGAAGCAGTCCTAAAAAAAATGAAAAAAAAAAATGACCTACACTTAACAGCACATTTTTTGAAGATAAGATATCATGGCTGTATTTGGAAAATAGGTAAAAAAAATCCACTAAGAATGAGTACAGTATAGGAAACAAAACAAAATATATTAACAATGAAAATTAACTACTCCTTTCAACATAGTTAAAGTATTGGCCAAAATCACTATGGTCCATTTATGATGCCATCCATGGTGCCATCTATGATGTCATCCATGATGCCATCCATGGTGCCATCTATGATGTCATCCATGATGCCATCCATGGTGCCATCCATGGTGCCATCTATGATGTCATCCATGGTGCCATCCATGGTGCCATCTATGATGTCATCCATGATGCCATCGATGGTGCCATCCATGGTGCCATGTATGTCATCCATGATGCCATACATGATGTCATCCATGATGCCATCCAAGGTGCCATCCATGGTGCCATCCATGATTCCATCTATGGTGCCATTTATGATACCACCCATGATGCCATCTATGGTGTCATCCATGATGCCATCTACTTTCTACACTCTTAATCCTCATAAAAGAAAAACTTTAAGAACACAAAAAAAAAAAAATAAATAAAAAAAAACATACAAAATATTTCTTGTCAGTCATATTCAAGGAAATATGTATAAAACAAATCTGTTTAAATATACATTGATTTGTTTTTTTTTATGGTTTATCAACCCTTTGTGAGTTATTTAAAATGGAAACATATTTTGGATTATAAAAATAATCTTTAATTTTTTTATTTTTTTGCTAGTGAATATTGTATTAATAATTTTTGAGAATAATGATTATTTTCCAGATACACATCCTAACCCATGGCTAGACGGAAGAGATGGATTCAAACTTTTCCCAAGAGTATTTTCACATAAATGAATGTAACAAAGATGACTGAAATTTGAACTCCTCTCTCCGATTTCCATTACACCACCTGCATATCCACCTCAATATACAATTATATATATATATATATATATATATATATATATATTAATAACATTATTCATACTGTTATCCTCATCTTCATTGCCATATTCATAACGTTTCATCTGTTGTACACACTGGCCTTCTTCAGGTGATTGGAATTTTGAACCAGACCCTTTATTTTGTCCACTGGGATTGATTGTTCTAGTTCCGCACCTCTTCTGAAGGTCTCTTTTTCCCTTTAACTCAACTCTCTATTGACATTTATGTCCTGCTCTTTTTAATGGAAATCTTGATCTCATTTCATCTTCTTCTGTATCTGAGTCACTCCCGCTATCATCCATACGGTCATCTTCTATTGCATTTTCCAGATATGAAGAACTCATTCTTTCTTCTCTGCGAAAGTATTCTTCCATTGCAACATCTTCCTATTCAATTCTGAGTCTTAATTGGTCAGAATCGGCCATTAGGCCTTTTCCTTTCTTTGATATAATGGCCATGTTATGTCCTCTTTGCATAATGAAATTGGCTCTGTCAAGACTTGCTACTTTGTCTTTCTTATACCACAGCTATTATTTTCAGATTTCACTATCCACAGGGGTCATATCTATTGCTGATAACATGGCCCTACTGTGTGAGTGTGTATTATATATTTTTTAAAATTACACTTATAACAGCAATCTTTTGAAATACTAGGACATATTTAATACTAGGTGCAAATTTAATAAAAAAGGACAAATGAGTGAATTCATTAAAAAGGAAAAAGAGAAATAAATATTACTGGAAGACTAAAAAATTTTGATGAAAAAGAAAACACAAAACAAAAACATTCTTCTTGTAAGAAAATGGAAACAAAAATCTGCAATTTTCCCCCGACATTCCTTTAGAAATTTGACAAGGATAAACTTGAATGATAAATAAAGACATTAAAATAAAAAAAATAATAAAAATGTCTACCTTTGTTGCTGTAGCGGCATCATGGTGCATATGTTGTAATATGGGAATTAACTTTAATTTGAGGTCTACAGGAGATTCGACTCTCTCAATCATCTCAGCAATGCGATCGCAAATGCTAACAGAAAATGTTCTGTAGAATGCACAAAAAAAATCAAAATAAAGTGGCTACAAAATAAACAATGCAAAGTTGATGGAGTCCTAAGTAACACTAGTGACTTAAACAGTATCCAAACAACACTTTTTTAATATTTGAATAGTAAGGCAATTCAAGAGGCTGAATAGCACTAGAGTGCAACATGTTTGCAGTTATAAGATAATAATAAATAATGACGTAATAATGTCGTTTTTGACGTTAAAAAATACGTCAAAAAACGACATTATATTTTTGCACCAACCTAATAATCACACTTATTTGAAAATATATGCCAACAAAAATCAGATAATTCTAAAAGGTATTTTATTTGTTACTAGCTTAAAAGTTGCCCTATCAAGTGGTATTTAAGCTAGTTACTGTGGAGAGCTCTTGATTGGACCCTTGGTTTGTTCAGAGTTCCTGAGATTTTGCATATTCTCAGCATTGGAAGCTCTCCTGGCTGCCTTTTGATCTGGGTTTTCATTAACATGCAACTTTCTTTTCCTTGCAGCAGCCTTGGCTCTTTTGATTGCAATCTGGTCCTCCATTGGAAGAGATTTCTTTTTGCACAACATACTGCTGCCGTATGCAATAGGCAACAATGAACTACAGAAGAACTCAAAATTGATCGCTGCATTTAAGTATTGCATTAATATTTAAGCTTACCTTTTAAAAGTTCAACAATTATCTCTTCTGCTGCCACTTAATTTAAAAACAATTTATTTAATGTATGTATGTCCTTACTTTCTGTACAAGCAATTATTTTTATTTCATGGATGACTTTCACTGGATTTTGAATTTAATTTAAATTATTCCCCAAATTATTTCCAAGTTATAAAAATCGTACAAAAAAATTTGTCATAAAAAATCACGAAAAAAATATCATCAGAATGTTTTTAATTTGCTCACAGAATCAGCCTGATTCCAAAATATATTGGGCTAGGAAAAAGTGTGACACACTGACATTTGCATTTATTATATAGAAGAATACGAGATATTTAAAAGTCATAAAAGTAATGCAAACTTGAGAATCCAAAATTTCCAGATTGCATGTCTGGATCTGGCCTAGAATATTTTTAATCTGCTCATGGAGTCAGCCTGATTCCAAAATGGTATGATATGTTAGGCTACAGCCTCTAGGAGTAAAGTTGAAAATGTGTGACACACTGACATTTGCATTTATTATATAGAAGAATATGAGATATTTAAAAGTCATAAAGTAATGCAAACTTGAGAATCCAAAATTTGAAGATTGCATGTCTGGATCTGGCCCAGAATGTTTTTAATTTACTCATGGAGTCAGCCTGATTCCAAAATGGTATGATATGTTAGGCTATGGCCTCTACAAGTAAAATTGGAAAAAGTGTAACACAGACATTCACATTTATTTATATAAGATTTGAATGAATAGAAAAGAGGAGTTGAAAATGCTCCATGCCAAAAAAATGAGGGTTACATTTCTTGTATTTTGCAATAGTATATTGAGTTAAAGATCAGCCTGTATATAACATTGAATTGAAAGGATTTTTTTCTTTTTTAATCAACTCAACCCAAGCAAGGCAATAATGCCACTAAGACTCAAGGCACTACAGAGAGTAAAAGAGAATGAGAAGACTGTAGAAGGAACCGGAAACCCAAATCCTAAACTGGAAGCAAGGGATAAACCTCTTTCTTGTTCAAAAGACCAGGAAGGAATGGGAACTGAATGATAAGTGAACTTATCTACTTCTATTGAGGAAATAAATAAGTAGTAAATAAAATTTTAGAGTTCAGGAAAACATTAGAAGTATAGAGTTGAGGTACACTTTAGAAGGAACTGGTAACCCAATCCTAAACAGAAAGCAATGGATAAACCTTTACGCCTGTTCAAAAGAATGGGCAGGTTTTTTCCTTCTACATTTAAGAAGCTCACCATTCTTGGGCTAAAGTATGATAACAAAGAGAAAAAAAAAGGGATGTCTAATAGATTTTTCTTAATACCAAAATTCTCTCAATACAAGGCTCAAGAGCTACT
Organism: Acanthosepion lycidas; assembly: GCA_963932145.1. Lineage (NCBI taxonomy): Eukaryota > Metazoa > Mollusca > Cephalopoda > Sepiida > Sepiidae > Acanthosepion > Acanthosepion lycidas. Next base: position 76,341,132 of record OZ010599.1, on the reverse strand, counting down.
CAAGGTAGAGGACTAGTTAAAATGAACAAGTCAGATTATATAAACATAAGAGGAAGTAGTAGGAAGTGAATGACTTCAAGCAGTTAAGATTGTAGTGTTCAGGGAAGCATCTACGTGGGAGTCTGTCTAAAGGGGTAGGTCTTGGACAAAAGCTGTCTGAGTGGAACTTTCTTCCTACCTTTAGAACATGGAAGAAGTGATGGTTATTTCACTGCCTTGTCAGAGTCCAGTAACTTGATTGATTGGAAACTACATGTGGTAAGATGGTCAGAATTGGTTTTCCATTAGAGAGTTACTCCTGTATACTTAGCCCAATGGCTAAGGTTGACCCAGATGTTTGGTGGGTAAGGAGTAATGAACTATGCACAGCAGGAACATGAAACTCCAAGGTAGTTACCATACCCACATACCAAGAACCAATGGGTACTTTGACGTGGTGCAATGGTTAGCTTGTCTTTCTAGAACAATTACAACTGAGTAGTGAGTTCAATTCTCACTGGGTACCCCATACTTTCAGCCTGGTGCCACATCTAAGCTACACATAAAAAATCACGATATCAAGAACCAAGTGTAGATTCTAAATAACTGCATAAAGAAACATTCTTTTCAACCCCCTCCCCCATGAGCATTATGATAATTACAATTATTTCCGTTGCTAGATTAGGCGCATAGGTCGTAGTTTAGTTTCTATGTGGATTCATTCATTTTTTATGACTTATTAACCTATTGCAGGTTATATAAACGTGGAAAATATTTTTTTTAGATTGTAAGAATTCTTTATTTTTTGAGATAATAATGGTTTAGTGATACAAGTCTTACTAATTAACCCATAGCTGGGAGGAGAAGAGGTGGATTCATACCTTTCCCAAGGGTATTTGCACGTAAGTGAATATAACAAACTGTCATATAGGAAGAAAATAACTACCGACACTGAGGTTTGAGCATGGCACTCTGGACTTATGAATATATGCTTTCCACCAGGTGTATAAATGGTGGTGTCAGGCTACTGACTGTAGTGATTTTTGGGTGACTATTGAGGGGAACTATCCAGTCAAATTAGTGTGAATTATTTTGCATCAATGATTTATTTGGGTTTTGATTTAGGATTTACTGGACATTAAGCTGAGCTGCACTACTAACAAGGTATTCACTGAAAATGGTTAATTATCTTTGGTTGGCTTTTACTTCTTGTTAAGTATTTATTTGTGGCTGTAATTAAATACTGTTTTATCTTTAACATTGAAGTCTTGAGTTATACTTAATTATTAACAGCCACCATATATCACAAAACAAACCTAATGGAAATTGGAAGTCGGCACTCCAATTAAGAATTCCAAAACATTATCCATTACACCATCCGCACATCCAAGATTACAGCACCTGGTATTCCCAAGCGGTCGCCCATCTAAGTACTGACCAGGCTCAATATTGCTTAACTACAGTGATCGTACAGGGACTGTCATAGTTTGGAAATCACTGAAGACACAATGAATGTATAATGTATTAGGTATGTGTAAATGTTCCAAGAACTGTTATGAACATGAAAAGAGACTTAAAGCAATATAAATGTGGCTCTACTGAGAATATCATGGATTGAACATGTGAGCAATGACAAAGTTTTAGAGAAAATGAAAACAAAGCGACACAAATTTCTAAGAAAGAGGGCTTGGAGAATCTAACACTCACAGGACATTGAAGGTAAAAGAGAAACAAGGAGTAACTCAACTAACAAAATTGTGTAAATAGATGGCAGAAGAAGGAGCAAGAAGAATAGGGAAATGACAAAGTTTACTAATAGCTACAAAGGATAGGAAGTTGTGGAGAACCATGATCATCTACATCCTGAAGTAACACGGCACATAGAAGAACATAAAATATGTGTTTGTTTTTTTTCTCAAAAAGGAGGATAGAAAATTAAGACTGCTTTGAAAAGTAAAAATATGCTGTAAAAAAAAACTGGGTTGTAGAGGGAGAGGGAGAAGAGGGGAAAGAAGAAAGGTTGGGAGAGAGAGAATAATAAGAAGGAGGGGAGAGGGAGAATGATAAGGAGGGGAGAGAGAGTGAGAGCAAGAAAGTAAAAATGCCAAAAAAAGACAACTAATCCTATCGGTCTTACTTTGAACGTGCAGCAAAATGCTCTCCAGCATAAACAGCAGCATCCACTTCAATTGCATCATGGGAATCCAAACTGACGACTATGCTATGATGCACATTCTTCCGCTCAGCAATGATGGGTGCGATGCTACCCAGAGTCCTGAAAAAACATATTTGTACAGATTTTGAAAATGCAGTATAGAGAACACTCACTCACCCAGCCAACCCCAGGTGAGAGGCAACATTACATCACACCAGCTGACTTATCTCCATGACAGCTCAACTCCAGGAAAACTTACCACTAGTCTACTAAGCACAAAGACAACTAAATGCTGGCATTGAATTCATAGCTTCAGACCAATTTTGGTTGTCATAGTGTGCACATCTCTTAGATCGGGTTTGATTTGTAGAGATTTTGAAAGTTTGGCTGTTTGTCTTAGGGATTTATTACTTATAACAGCCTATTTGGCTAAATGGTGTTTAATTTTTAAGATTGTACAAATAACCATGCTGAAGCAGTAAATAGGAGACTGCACACAGAGCTGGGGATGGAGTACCCCACAATATGGAGATTCATTACAAGGTTGCAAAAGGTGCAAAGAAACCGAGATGCATTTTTCAAGCAATTAATTTGGGGGTCATCCCTCTCCCCTTAGATTGAAGTGTATTGTTGTAACCTATGGAAGGTTACTGAATAGAATAATCACATGAAGGTTGGTAATAAACAATAATACTTAGGACAAGAACAACACATATAAGATTCACCAGTGGCATGTAGATGTCATCGTCAACTGCTAGAAGTCAGCCAAATGAATTCCACAATGAATCTCCAACTGTAGACGGTATCTACAAACTGCCCCACACAGTCAGATGTGGCACAAGGCCAAATTTAATGTGGGGTTTTTGAACCTGTAGGCTCAGCCAAAAATTCCCAGCATAAAACAGGGTCAGGTAGTTGTTTCACCAAGTCAAGACTCTGCTCTTCAACATAGCCTCATCTGGGGATCCTCTCTGACTGAGGCAGAGAGCTTAACCAACCCAGTTGAAGACAAATCTCCAACTGAAGACCACAGACCAACACATACAGTATTCACTACTGTATTTATGGAAATGGGGGCAAACCCATTATCATCTGTAGGTATGCTACAACATATATGAAGGCAGATGAAAGAATTTTGCAGATTGTTTTTTTTCTTTTTCACAACAATCTCCAATCAAATATTTGCATACAATTTTTAACGAATTGTAAAATTAAAAATAAAGTCAGGTATTAAAAAATGATTCTTAATAAATTACTTTTATTTGCTTTTAAAAAGTTGATGAAAAAATTTCATAGTTTGCGTGTCATTGAGTTGTCCTTGTATTCAGTAACTGGTGGTGAGCTGTCACAGAGCTGAGTTGGCAATGACGTGTCATCCTGCATTGAACCCCAGGGGTGTCATGCACCTCCACATATCAAGGTCTACTGTTGTCACCAGCTTACTAGGCTTGCTGCATAGATTACAGCACCTGATATTCCTCAGCAGTCACCAATCTGAGTACTGATCAGGCTCAAAGTTGCTTAACTTCAGTGGTAGGACAAGAACTGATGTTTCAACATGCTATGGCCGTAAGCAGTATAGTGAATTGGTCAGATATTACATCCTAAAGTTATGCTGCCATGCGAAAAGAATGTGCATTTGTAAAGTAGCAAATAGGGGATATTTTCATGATATCATATTCCAGAATTAAACTAACGAAATTTCCAAATGATATATTGTCAAATACAGAAACAAAATTTCATTTATTAAGTACAAAGGTTATTTTCTTTTTCAATGGTGGCATAACTTTTTAGCTAGCTTATATATTTAAACAAGTTTTATTAAAACAACCAACAAAGTGCGTTTAATTTTGTTGTAGAGTAGGACTCAGTGTACTTCCTGCTCTTTCCTAATACAGTGACAATGGACTGCTCCTACTTATAAATATAGTAAGTAGCCAAATTAGAGTAGGATTTTGAGTAGTACTTGATTTACTCAAGTTTTTTTTTCCATTCTATGTAAGATTATTTAATAAATCTCTTCTTCTTTGTTTCCTCTACCAAGTCTTATGTTCCTTTGATACTCTTTCTAACTACAGCCTTCCTAATTCTTGGTGATTTTGAACAAAGGTAATATTACAACACATTTGTATCATGAGAGATTCAAAAGAAGAAAAAGAGGTACAATAATAAAGAAAAGAGGTACAATAATAAAGAGAAAAGGTGAACATCGAAAATAAAAATAGATTATTTACACTATTTGCCCTGTTCAGAAAACTGTTGTCCCTATTTTTATTGTCATATTCACAACGTTTCAGCCATTGTACGATTTGGCCTTCTTCAGGTGATATCCATCTGATCCTTCCTTGCATCCAATGCCACTTGATGCCAACAATATTTCAAATAATCACTCTCCAGTAGGAATATCCATAGTTATTCTCATCTATCATATTTTTGTTCTGCATCCAATGTCTAACCATCATTTGAACAGCTTTAGTATATTGGGAGACACAAAATGTTCGTTAAGCTTATTAACTAAAAACTGAACATAAAATGCTTATTTTTAATATAATTTTATTCTCATCTTTTTTCTCTTTCCTCCAAACTTCATCATTCTGTTATTTACATTCAAAAATAACGTTTTGATCTTTGTTGTGACCATTATTCTTGTGTTTTCCCTACCTAATCTTCTGTTCCTTTGATACTCTCTCTAACTACACCCTTCCTGATTCTCAGCTATTTTAAACAAAGACATTACAACAAACTTTTTACTGTGTTTTCCTAATTTTTGAATAAGTTATTGTACAATTAAATCAAAATTCTTGATAAACTGCCCAAAGTTTACATTTATGTTCAAGTACTTTTGACAGTCTTGGTCATTATAAAATTTTGTAAGTCTGACAAGATTATGTTGGCTACACCATAGCATTTTTGGGAATGCTACATTTCAAATTCAAGCATGCGTGTATTTTATAAGTGATGCCATGTGTAGAATAAAACCACTTAGACCAGATCATTACCGAAAAAGATGCCAGTTTCTAGGACGGAATCATAAAGTTGCTTCAAAGATGGCAAATGATAGTGGAACAAAATAGCATATATGTGGTTGAATAAATCTCTGTTCAAATATCTAAATATTACTTTTGAAATTCACTTAAAAGATGGTGCATATTTTTATTCCAACCTAATAGAATTGGCTGATTTTAAAAAATTATTTAATTACTTAAAAAAAAAAAAAATTATTAAAAATTATTAATCTATATTCCTTTGGCTTCCATCTTTAATCCATATCCTCATGCTGTCTAATGTCTTCTTTTTTTTTTCCATTTTTACAACCTATAATTTTAGAAAGTGAAAATTTCACTGAAATATATTGGAAAATTTCCCAAGTTTTCATCTGAGATCAAGAAGATACAAAATTGAAGCAAAATATATGAACAAAGAAGTGTCAGTTTAAATCGATACCAAGAGAATATGAAGCAATCATTTGTTTCTTTCATTGTTTAACTGAGATTTATCTGCTATTAGTGTCAACCAAGAATTTCCTTTTTTCCATATATCTAAACATAAATAATTTTGTAAAGAGAAAATTTCAATGAAATATGTTGGAATATTTCCAAGTTTTCATTTAAAATCAAGAAAATACAAGCTTGATCCTTTAGCATTCAACATGCCCAAATCCACCCTATAAATATTGGCACCCAATGTTCAACCCGCTGTAACTTTCCCATATATACTCTGCCATAACATATGACAACATCACAAATAACACTGGAAGTCATGCAAACAATGAGGCTTTGACTATAAACAGTGAGACTTTGACTACAAACGGTGAGATTTTGAGAGCTGATATTTATGCAGTGGGTTTGAGCATGTTGAATGCTAATATATGAGAAAAAAGGCATCAGTTTAAACTTATGCCAGGATGATATGAAACTAAAGTGTTTGGAGTTTTGTTTTCAAAATAGTTTGGTCAATATGTTACTTTGTATGCCTTTATTAATAAAAAAAAAAAAAAAAAAAAAGTAATGTGAGAAAAAAATTCATATTATAGTTTGTGTTAAACTATAACGTGAATTTTTTTTTTTCACAAAATTACTAAAATGCAAAATAGTTACATGTAATTATTTCAAATTTGTTTGAATTACCTTCTGAAATAAAAAGAGGAAAAAGTAAAAAGAAAAAAATCAAACAAAAAAGAAAAAAGGAAAGGAAAAAGTAAAAGAAAAAAGGAACACGTAAAAGAAAAAGTAAAAGAAAAAAGGATAAAAGTAAATGAAAAAAAGGAAAAAGACAAAAGTAAAAGAAAAGAGAAGAAAAGAAAAAAGAAAAGAAAGAAAGAAAAAAGAAGCAAAAGAAAAAAGAGAATAAAAAGAAAAAAAGCATAAAAAGGAAAAAAGAAAAAGTTTTTCATAAGATACTTTCAATGTCTTCAGAAAAACAAATTCTACCTTAAAAGCTATAGCTCTAGCAATAGGGTCATTGCTGTGCATAACAGAAAATATCCGACAGATGAAGTCCAGGTGCTTTTCCGCTTGCTGAGTCACTCGTAAAATATATAATTGAATAAAATTACTCCTGAAAAGACAAAAATAATATTTAATGAATGGAGAGCCAATACCAGTTGGGTTCATTATATTCACTTATGTGCAAATATCTTTGGAGAATGTATGAATCCAGTTCTTTCCCCCAGCTATGGGTTAATTAGTAGGACTTGTATCAATAAAATTATTATTAACTCCAAAAAATTCTTACAATCCAAAAATATTTTCTGACTTTAAATAACCTACAAAAGGTTGATAACCCATAAAAAAAAGAAATTAAAAAATCTTACTTTTTAATGAGGAGAGCAAGGAGAAAGAAAAAAGGGAAAAAAAATAGATGTATCTTACCCAGCTCGAAAGACTTCTGCAAGTTTCAAGACAGCAGAATTTATAATAGGGAAAGGATATTTCTCAAAAAGACGAGGAAACTTATTTAAAATAAGCAAAAGAAAATGTTATTTTTTCACAACTAGGCTTGTTTCAACACACATACCTTTGAATATAAACACCAATAAATTTCTGTCTGAATTTCTAAGATGAAGAGTTATCATTATTTGCACTATTTACATATTGTTCTCATCTTTGTTGTTGTTATCACAACGTTTTGGCCATTGTGCCCTCTGACCTTCATCAGGTGTATACCAATCTGAGTAACCTACAGGTAATTCCAAACTGAACTCATTATTTAAATCTATGGGGATTGACTGTTCACATTCCACTGCCCATGTCTAGGGATATCATGCCTAGTTATTATTTTTTTGTACTACTCATTTCCACAGAATCCAAGTAAACACTGCCCAGCACAGGGATTGAACTCACAATTACTATGTCACCAAATTAAAAGAACAGAAATTTTTTTCCAAATAGAACTAGAAAAGATTTTAAATTTTCATTTCAATACTGAAATTTAAAATATTTAACACAAATAATTTTATGTCTGAATTTCTATGATGAGGCGTTACCATTATTTACATTTGGACTAATGTCCTCATCTTTATTGTTGTTATCTCCTGATCGCCTTCTGTCTGATTTTCTTGGATGAGGAGGTATCATTATTTACATTTGGATTAATGTCCTCATCATTGTTGTTGTTATCTCCTGAAAGTCTTCTATCAGATTCTCTCGGATGAGGAGGTAATCATTATTTACATTATTTACATTTGGACTATTTTCCTCATCTTTGTTGCTATCAAAACGTTTCGGACGCTGTGCCTTCAGTGAATGCAGTCAAGCAAAACACCAGCAGCAGGAGCACTCATCAGCAGGTAGGTTAGGTTTAGGGCTCCAAGTTCTCCACAGAGAATTAATCTGAGACAATAGCCTAGTGGATTAAAACATTGGTTTGTGAATTTAGTGACTTAGTAATTGTGAGTTCAATCACTGGGTCAGGCAGTATGCACTCAGGGCAAGCAATAACTATGGAGAATTTGACCATTCATGCAGGAGAAAGGCAATGTACTTATCTGGGTCATTGTTTCTTACTAACTAAAAGTGGTTAGTTCTTACTAATTTTTTACAGTTACAGGGGTCACATGACTTTATTACCACATGATCCCTGAAGTAGTTATAAGGGAAGTGTTTTTTCCTTTTTATTTTTGTACTTACTTAATGCAAGTTAAGTCATGTTTTGCAAAGGAATCTTATTTTGCAACTTAAGCTAAGTGCTTTTGCATCTTTTCATTGGCCTGAACTGTCTCAAGATTTTCTCAACCTAACTAAGTAGTAATAAAAATAAAGAGATATCTCTAGAAACTGGCAAAATTTCCTGTTGGACAAAAAAAAAGGATACATATTTAACACATAATGAGGAAAGAGGGCTTAGAAAATTTGACACCATAGTGGCATAAGGTGGGCTTTGAGTGCCAGGGGCAATTTAGACTATTGTGCCTCTTCCTTAGCTAGTTAATTTTTTTATCCAACAATTTTATTGCACCCCTAAAATATTTAGTGCCCGGGGTAATCACCCCTCTGGCACCAGCTATGCTATGACACTGCTCAGAGGACATGCTGAACACAAGGACAGAAAAAAGAAGAGCACACTCTACCTAACAGGATTGTGTTGGTAGAACAGGGATTAGGAGAGATGGCAAAAAGAGAAATTTTATTAAAAGCTACAAATGATAGGAAAGTGTGGAGAACCACGATCACCCACATCCTGAAGGGACACTGCACAAAGACAAGTGGAATGTAGGTGCATGATGTAGAGATGTCAACTTTTTAACATTCAGATGATGAAAAGAAGCTGGATGTCTGCACTAAAATCCTGCTCTACTAAATGTTATGTAAGAAGAAAAAAATGAAAACAATTGGCAATTTTTAACTTTCATAACCACCAAAAAAAAAAAAAAACAGAATGTGTTAAAAAGATAGTTTTTCCCTTGACACAACTATTATTTTAACTACCTTCACTCCTCGACAATATTTACTGTTTTAAAAAGCAATGATTACAATTTTAATAAAACTTAAATATATGAAAGTTTTTTTTTTTAAGTTCAAGGCTAATAATGTTTGGGAGAATAGAGACACTTTTTGGGGTTTTTTTTTTAAATATATATCATTGCAATACACCTTTTTAAATATATTAATACTTGGTTTTAAAATAATACTGTCAAATAAATGTACTTGAATTAAATTTTTAGTGAGGTGTGTCTAACAACATTCCACCACAATAAATGACCAAACAACAGAAAAACGGATTTGGGAAAATCAGTCTGACCGGGAACTTTTCATCATCGGGTTTTTCACCCATTGAGTGCTGGTGCTAGTGCTCGACGTATAACAGAGCTATAAGTTATATTAATAATAAATAAATATACATTATTTTCTTACCAATAGCACAAGTCTGAGTTTCATGCAGAACACAGTTGTAATCTTCAGGTGCTGATTGAAAATGAAAAATGGAAAACGGTTTCCCATCAGAACCTGACGATTGCATTGTGCATGAAACTCAGAGTTGTGGTACCGGTGAGGAAAAATATACTTTTCTTTTCTTTTTTCTTCTTCTTCTTCTTCTTCTTCTTCTTCTTATTATTATTATTATTAACAGTTTATTTTTAAGTACTTCACTCATAAAGGAAATAATTTTATTTTTATTTTACCAATGTTTACTTTAAAGAAAAAAATAAAATAGAGATATATGATATGCAGATTTAAAAAAATTATTGAAATCTTAAATTTAAATACTTGAACCACAGCAAAGACATAAGTTTATATTGAAGTATAGAAATATATTACTTATCTAAATGATTTAGAAGTAATATATTTCTATAGTTCAAGGGATTTAGACTAAATATTTTTAGAAAGTGAAAATTAGTGACCCACTAAAAAAAATATAAAAACCATGCTTAACTTGCTGTTAATAGTCGTTTCACTGATAAAAAAAAACACATCACTTTGATTCAATTAAACGAACAAAGCGACATTAAATTAAAACATTATCACTTTTGTCAAGTTCAGTTAAGGCCGAATTAACATCCTGTTCCTGGATTGTTGTGTTACTTTCGTAAAATCGCGTGTTACCATTACACACCATGTTGTCATTATAAACATTAAGTCCGGCCAAGAACAATAAATCCTGTATGTGTTTGAAGGAGTTATTCCCCTTTAAAAAACATTAGGGACAATGACTATAACCTTGGTGCAAAAAAAATAATGACGTAATAATGTCGTTTTTGACGTTAAAAAATACATCAAAAAACGACATTATTACGTCATTATTTTTGCACCAACCTAATAGTACGGTCTAATTTGGTTTGGCCTGTTTTTTTTTTTTTACAGCATATCGACCTCAATGAGTTATTTAATGCCTACAAAATTTCATTGCTGGTAATATATTTTTCAAAAATGTATAGTTGGTAATATGTTTTTTCCAAAATGCATTGCTGATATATATATTTTTTTTTAAATGTGTTGCTGGAAATAATTTTTTCTTCAAAAATTTATTGCTGGTAATAATTTTTTTATAAAATAGTTCTTAAAACGTATTTTTACACTTTCATAGTGCTTTGACCTGAGGTTAGAGGGTTAGCTGTTTGCCCATAGCTGGGACCCTAACAGGTGCTACCACTCCGGGTCAAGGTGGACCTGGGAACACCAGCAATTAAGAGGTGGTTCCACGCTCCTCAAAACCTCCTGATCAGAGGCCTTCTTGTCGGTCGGGGGTAGTTTATCGTCTTACCCAGGAAGCAGATGTAGTTTATCGTCATACCCAGGACGGTCAACTGTTCCTTTGTTTCAGGTCAGGCTCTAAAAAGACATTATAGAAACAAATCAAGTAGATAATGCACAATAAATGGAATATTAATGTCGGGATGAAAGCCATATCACAAACTGAAGTTCACAAAATATTTTAAGATAGACAAAAAACTTAAATCTAAAAGGTTAAAAGACAAAGTTAGAAAAATAGTACATTGTAAAATAAATCTAAATATCTTAGGTATCGAAACTGTTTTATTTACACGCAGACTATTTTCTGCATCTCTGCTGTTGTTATTATGTTCCTGGCCATTCAGCCCGCCATCCAATATATATATATATATATATATATATATATATATATATATATATATATATATATATATATATAAAGAAAGAACAGTAAGATATATAATCCGGTGTTCTTATAGATATTTTTATTTTTACAAAATAGTGCTCAATGTAAATTTACAGAGCGTTAATATTATAAATTGATTCGTAGCTTTTAGCTTCCATTTTTGAAACATGGTTAGAACTGTGTAGCGGAAAAAAACATATTTTAAATAAATCAATATATATATATATATATATATATATATATATATATATATATATATATATATATATATATATATATAAGCACACGCACAATCACACATACACAAAGAGAGTGTGATGGGTAAATTGTCGCCCTTTTATATTTTTAATTTCGCGAATGCCCGTTGTTTGTGTTTGATTTTGTCAACTGCACAGTATAGTAGGGACAGTTGGGCACCGTCTATGAAAAAAGATCACCATAACGCAATTCATTCTGCCAGAAGTTTGGAAACGACCTGCTGTAGTGCTTGTTGTCTTCCAATCTCTTCTTCATCTGTGAGGAGATTGTCCAACATTCATTGTAACATAGGAGGAATGATATTATAACAGTTCACTACTCTTTTTCTTTTTTGTTTCTAACAAAAATTTTTTTATTCTTAATACTTTTTTTATAGCTTTTGGGAGGCATCTTTCACTATTCCAATGCGCTTTTCCGTCCTCTGTTAAAAAAATACATTTTCAAATTCCCTCCACAACTACCCTTTCATCAAGTCTAAAAATAGACACTCGCGCTGATGTAGCAGTATGCACACCACGTTATCTCTTCAACTAATAGAAACACGACAAAAACATTAAATTCTTTCATTTGGAGCCTATCTCTGGCCTATAAAAGAACTCACCAAAAACCAATCGGGGTACTTTCAATCTGGTGGGATCGGCAAGGAATAATCCACTTTGAATTCTTACCACCTAATGCAACAATTAATGCTCAAATATACTGTCAGCAATTAGAGCGTTTGAACCAAGCTTTGAGGGAAAAAACCCTGCTCTAGTGAATCGAAAAGAGGTGATGTTTCATCAGGACAATGCGCAACTCCACACAGCAAGAATCACGTCACAAAAGATCAAAGAACTTGATTGGGAGAAAATTCCTTATCCACTTTATTCTCCCGATCTTGCTCCTTCATACTACCATTTGTTTCGTAGCTTACAGAATCATTTGGAAGAAACAGCTTTTGTAACACAGGAAGAGGTTAAAACTGACATTTGTGAGTTCTTCGAATCAAAGCCAAAAGAATTTTACAGTAATGGAATTAGTAAGCATGTTGATAGATAAAAGGAAGTCATAGATAATCAGGGAAAATACATTGTTGATTGAATCTGTAATTAAATGTAACATTTGGTCACTTGTTTTCTTTATTCAAAATTCAGACAGAACTTATGGGATGACCTGATATATATATATATATATCTATATATCAGCGTGTATTATCCCCGGCAGAGATTGAACATGCATGTAGAGGAAATCACCGTTTGATCGAGTGTGCTTTACCGCTCGGCCATGAAGAACATCACATCAATTAAGGTTCTGTTTTTCCTTTTTTAAGGAAAGTACATCCACCGCACCTAGACTATTTTCTCGAAAGCTTCATATCTGCTCTGTTTCGTATTGGAAATGTAAATAAAGCAATTTTTATAGAATTTGTAATCATCTCACGATCACGAAGAATAAAAAACAAAAACTAATTTCCCATGATTTCATAGAGAAAAGGAAACCGTCCTACTGGCAGGAAATTTAGAGTCATTCTCTTTTCAGCGACCTCTCACCAAAAAAGCACGTGGATTTAAGCGGCTCCAGGAATGAAGACCACACATAACTTTTACACAAATATTGCTTTCTCATTTGTAGCTTTTAATAAAATTTCTCTTTCTCATGTTTAATATTACCTTTTTACGATAGACATATCACTTGCAAATAATATATTCATTCACCACACCAAACAACACAAAAACATTTATTAACAAACATATTACAAGAACTTTCATTTATCTACTGAACTAGTACATGCAAATCCTCCTGATAATAAATCTTTCTATATATGCATAAACATCTCAATTTGATGTTATGATGTATATATGTATATTTTATTAATCAAGAACAGGAGTCAAACAAGGCTCATCATAACAAATTAACATATTTAATATTAATCTGACATCTTCATTACTTTAAGTATTATGATAGTGGACACTATTTTAAATAGACGTCCCATTTTTATTTATTATTAAACAGTGTGCATTACATCTATTGGCCTATTATCTTTTACAATAAACCTCTCTTTCTTTTATCTACGCGCGTGTTACTGTTCCTTCACTCGAGTACCACGTTTTTCCTTTTGTAACCTCAAGGATACAACAAATAATATTTCCCAATTTCATCTGGGTAATACACACCACTTTAACTTTCATAAATAAAATTTTCAAAAATGCATATGGAAGAAGAGTAGAATTAAAGTTTTTGCGAAAAAAAATTTTATTTATTAGTAATTACAATGTACATATACTGTACATATTACTGGCAGTAGATACCAAATGTAAATATACAATTTTATAAAAATATTTTTAATTGGTTGATATTTTTAAATAGTTTACTTCATAATTTACACATTAACAGTATAGTTTTTAGCATTCCGCTACCACTTTCTTATCAATGTTGAATTTTGTACAATCTGTGCAAAATAAGGGATCAAAAGCTTATCCAGTTTCACACGGATTTACAGGAAATATCAGCTTCTAGTTGGTCAATAAACACACAGGAGGGCGTTACAATCCGCCCACGTACAAATATTTTTTCCAGCGCGTGACCAAGTCAAGTTATCCCGCTCTTATCCTAGGAACATGTCACGTGATTACATTAATTATAAATAGCAGATACGAGCTTGTTCATTCTCTCTCTCTTCTTCTTCCTTGATTTCTCTCGCTACAAGATGTAGTTGTATAAAAGGATCCCGTCTCGACCACGTGCGGTCAGACGTTAAAAACATATTCACACATGCACGTACGTATGAAATTTTCCAAGCTACATTACAAACATACAAACATTTCCAAACAAGCAACAAGAACTTTTTCTCTTTGAAATACTTTTTTAAAGCTACAAGTTTATTCAGCATTTTTCAACTTTATAATTCATTCAACTTTTGTGAGCTCAATAAAAAATATTTCAAGTTCATAAGTAAAACCATAATTCAGCCAAAGGGACATAACACCAACAAAATAGTAACCTCTACGCATGTACATCATTACACAAAAATAAATATAATTCTTGTTGCTATAAAATCGTTTGTTCCTTCTTGTATTTCATATTTTGTGGTATTTTATGTTAAATATAAATCGTGTGGTCATGTTAATAACAGACATCTGCAAATGGTCCATTCTTGTTAACATGCCGCTACAAGTTCAAAAGCACAATAGATCATCGCCTGCAGTCCACTATATTAAGAGCAATCACTTGCGTTCACTTGATGATCGAGTGAATCTGCCAATAATTGCTTCTGCATCCAATTCATCTAACAATTCCTTTTCAATGGATAGCAACGTGCATGATTCCAAATTCACCTCCGACAGAGACTTTCTTAACCCTGTCTTTATGATATTGAGGTTTGAAAATGTCTTCTCACATTGGATTTTAGTAACTGATGGTGTGCAGATGACTTTTTGAATATTTTCTGTCTTTTTATTTATATATAAAATTCTATGACTTCCATTAGTCTGTCTGTCCGCCACACCCTCTAAAATAGCCATACGTTAACCGATCAAAACCAGATTTTGAGAAGTGCAAACAGGTAAGGAGGTACAAGTACAGCTATTTTTTCTAGAAGGCGTAGCTTAGTACAATAAATTTTCATTAAGTTTTTTTTTTTAGAAAAAAAAATACTCCCACTATTTTAAAAACAATTTAATGATTGAAATAACAAATTGTTTTTTACATATCTTTTTTTAAGTTCTTATATAGAAGAATTCAGTTTCCAGATCACCCTGTGTTTGCGAGAACTATAAACAATTCACAATGTCAAACGCTTCAAAAAGTTGGAATTTGGCCTCAGAAAAAATATTTATGCATGACCAGTTGTATGTTACAGGCTCAAGAGTGTAGGGATGTTATTATTATTATTATTATAAATAAAGAAAAATATAAAATAATAATAATAATGAACATTATAAATTAAATAAAATAAAACAATAATATAAAATAAATTAAATAAAAATTAAAAATAATAAAATTCTCCTAGCATGCAACAAAGACTGTTCCTGTTGGAAATACGGACATCCAGCCAAAAGACGTTAAATTTAATATCTTCAACACGAACCTTGTTACGCGCAACACATGTCCAACTTCTCTTTGTGATATGGCTTGTAATACTATGGAGTAAATTTCTCTCTTTTATCAAATGTACCATAAAACAATTGTAACCTAAACAATGCACACACCAATACACACAAAAATATAAATAAAATGAAATTAACATCCAATTTGCCATGCTTTTCTTGTTATTTGTGTATGTTTTAATTCCTGTCAAATATGCTTTTATCTCTGTGAACACAAGGCTAATTTCTGCTGCTATGATGTGAGTGAATAACCAGCCATAGGAGTAAGAAATCCTAAGAATTTATTTTTTGCTCTTAAAAAGGAAAAAAAATTCTTAAAAAATATTGTTTACCATGAAGTCAAAATTAAATTAAAGAAATTATTAAACCCCAAAGTAGGGTTTGTGTCAAAGTATTTTTTCCAAACAAATCAGCTTATTCAAATTTCATCGATTGGTTTGCGAAAATGAACAAAATGTAGAGTTTGTAAATCTCGACAAAAAATCTTAGCCATGACTTTAACAATACTAAATACTATGAGGATTTCAACAGACAGACGCGTGTTACAAAAAATGTAGTTACTAAAACACTTATCAGTGTTTGTTTCTTCATTGAAATTTTATTTGTATAAGGGAACAATTCCATCAGGGGACCACTTGCAAATAATCTAAAGTTGCTTATCGCAGGTATTAATTCATCCCAAGAAATTTTAAATCAAAGTTTGTTTATTTTATTATGTTTGCACCTTTTGAAATTATAAATTTTAAATCAAAATTTGTTTATCTTGTAAGATCAGACTTCTACATTTGTTTAAAAACCCATTAAAAGTGGCTCAGAGCAAAACTTATCTCAAATCAACACAAGTAGCCCAACAATCCATTAAAATCGGCTCCAGACGAGAAGTAATTAAAAACGATTTCTGATTAGCTAATAAACAACAAAATCATAATTTAATATATGCTCAACTACATACACATCATAACGGTTTAGTGATTACCCTAAGCAGATACAAAATTTGCGCCAAATTTCTTGGCGCCTCTCACGTGACTTGAAACATCAATAAATACGAATCATCATTCGACAGTGAGTCTTACAAATTTTCTCAGCTCGACACAGGAATCCATGTCACATATTTTACCAGGCTTAAAGTTAAAATTACTTAACATTTCCACAGCTTGCGAAGTACACTCACTCAACTGCATAAACTCAAGAGAAAACATCAAGTGACACATTCAATCAAAGAGAGACAACTTCAGACACAGAACAGTAAGTCGAGTACAATATTACAAAATTAAGCACCAAAAACTGTTTAATTTTCGTACAAACACAGAAATGCATTATCAAACTCATCCGTTTTATACACACAATTTCTCAACTCTTAATCTTTTATATAATATCTTCATAAACACTTCAATCAAGACAAGAAAAAACTTTGAAGCAATTTAAACAACTCTCAACATACAATTTTGTAGCTTCTATTGGTTATATAAAAATATTTATTGTTGAACCAAAGTATTGTTTCATATCATTATTTCTCTTATTGTTTGCTTGCTTTTTGTTACATTTGTGAAATTAAAAAAAGTAGCGGGTAATCGCATTTCCATAAACCCGTCTTTGAATATGTATTGAAATAACATACAAGAACAAACATGCAATAAAATTGTTTTCAATGTATAGATTAAGGGAAAGAAGTTGTTCCCCTTTAACTGTAGATTGATTTGTAATTAAATATTGGAAGAAAGTTCTCTTGAGTGAAAAATATTCAAGAATCAATGTAAGAGCAAAATCTGCTTGTTAAGAATAGATAGCACAATGATACAATCAAAAATGTGTTGTGTTATAGAATGGTTCGAATCAACAGAGATCTGGTTGATTGAGCTTGGCGAAAGTCACAGAGAGAATTGTGAGTTATATTACGAAATTCTGTGTCTGTGTGTGCGTTTGAAATGTTATGAGCAAGATCGTGGATTCGTGTTGACAGCCAGAAATTTACTGGATCTTTACTGACAACTTGTGAAAAGACGCCCCTTTTAAGGAAAAAGGGTAGGCTCCCACGGAAACTCGGGAGAACTAAATCTTGCATTAAAAATATATGATTGGTTAAAAATTAACCAATCACTACACTCGTCCTAACAGAACAGGCAAGCAAGCTCAAAACTAAAGGATTCAAAGAAACGACTGTGATGGCTAAATTGTCCTATATAAAGGTAGTAGTGATTTATTAGCCAATCGCAGGCGAATAAAATGTGGGCGTGGGAAACAGCAACCACTACAGTTATTTAAACTTTAACAACAGTACTTTGTGCACAAGTTTATACACAAATCTAATGAAAATCATATAATATATAAAACTAATGAAAACCATTAAATCTAAGGGAAAAAAAAACAAATATTAGACATAAAATATAGACGAACACTTCAGTTAGTTCAATTTTACCGTACCTCTATGTAGGAGAGTTATTGGTGTAAGTGGAAAGACATGTTATTGTTTGAAAAAGGGAAGAAAAGACATGATTGTCTATTTATAAGAATAGTATAGATTGTTGATTTTGCCATATGAAACTGAATAGGAAGAGACAATATCATCATCATCATCATCATAAAAACAATATCGTCAACAATTGTTTTTATCTTAACTTTTCTTTTTCCTTTACCAGTATCACTGCTAGCTTTCTTTGGAGCCATGACTGAGGACTAATGAAGAGAAAAAAAAAGGTACAGTACAAATAAAATTGGAAAAGAAAAACACTGCACAACACACGAATATGTAGCGAGTGCTATGCTTTTCCACGCCCACAATTCATTAGTCTGCGATTGGATAGTAAATCAATACTGCCTTTCTAAGACAATTTAGCAATCGCAGTCATCACTTTGAATTTTTCTGTTGTGAACTTGCTCACATGTTTCTTTGATAGAAAATCAGCAATTTGCCAAATTTTAATCAATCAAACATTTTAGTGCTAAATCAATTTTTCCCGCGTTTTCGCTGGGAGCCTATCGGTAGCTTTAAAAGAAGCAATTTTTCCACAAGCCACGAGTAGAGTCCAGCTATTTTCGCCTGTCCACACAAATCTACGACTTTACAATATTTCAAACGCACACACAGACACAGATTTTTGTAACACATTACATATCTCTCTCTCTGTGACTCAGCCAAGTCCATGAACCAGAACTCTATTAATTTCTCTGAACAACACATTTCTTAATTAACTGTATTCTATTCTAACAGCAGACTCTATTCAACATAGAATACTGAACATTCTTATTCAAGAGAAACTCTTTCGAACGTTCAATCATAAATCAGAATACGGTTGAAGGGGAACAACTTTTTTTCCTTAATCATTACACTTCATTGCATGATTGTTTTGTATGTTATATATATATATATATATATATATATATATATATATATATATATATTTGTTAATCCACATATGGAGTTTCGTTGTTTTTCTTGAATCGTTAAATGTACAATAGATATATGCGCTAAGAACACGCATCACAAATGTATACAACATGGCAGTCGACTAAGAAATGATTCCGTTCGGGTTAATTCGGTTCGGCAATGTTGTTCGAAAACCGAAATTTTGTTCGATAACCGAGACATCTTGAATATTCTGTTCGAAAACCGATTTGTTTTACATGTGAGACGTACGAGAACCGAGGTTGAACTGTACTTACAAAGAATTTTTTACAATTTAAATAAAAAAACAATCTGTTTTCTTGGCTTGTTTATCGAGGTGAGCGCGAATGTAGACCCCACACTTAGCTATCCCGAATCGCCCACATTTGGGGCGATCACAAAGGTCAACCCAACCGAAACCCAATGAAAGGACCTCGCTTTGGGAAATTTTGGTGTAAATTGTAGTAAATACAAATTCTTTTTATTTTGTGGTGAATTAAAAAAAGAAAATATTCACATCCTGGCCAGTCCGCCATCGCGGCATTTACTAAAGAGTTTGTATACTACATCCGGGTTAAATCATTGCACAATTAAAAGTATTGTTTTTTTGTTTTTTATAAATAGTTATTTTTTAAAAAATCCCAAAACGTGGTGGGGGGTCATAGAATAATAAAATGCATAAGAGCAAGTCAAGAGAAATTGGTCGGGTCAGTCCGGATATCATACTCTTCTGTATCAAAGAATAAAAGGACTTCCTTCCAAATATGTCCACACACACGCATTACTTTTTTTTTAAAACTCATTCTAGCTCAAAAACGAGATTGTTTATACCACAAACAACGACAAGAAACATTCATTTTTTACGTTCGTTTTTCCTGTGTAGGCGTTGCTGTAATTGTGCGGATCTGTAGCATAAAAAAAAAGTTTAAACCGACATTCAATGAACAATGATCCTCCACAAAACGCGATAGCTAACATTTAAAATGAATTTTTAATAATGAAAAATCTTTTTTGAAGCTTTTATTTCAGTTTTAACCTCAAGCTGAGAGATTAAATCTAATTTCCAATAAACAAAATACTATGCTGCATTTCAAAACTAATTTAAATTAACAGGAAGGATTTTTTTTTTAATTCTAGAAAATTTTAATTTAAGCGCCATTAGGTAAGTTTTATAAAAATGTAAATCACTTTATTAAAAGATCTCCCAAAAATAAAATATATTTTTCTGAAGCGTTATTTGACGAATATTAGCTGATTTAAAGTAATCTGATTTGAAATAACTATTATTTTTTTAAGTTTAAAATATGACAAAAATGCATTTTCAACACAATGGTAGTTTGTTTATTTATGTTGACAACTTTTTTAACACCTCCCCGACAGCTTGATGACTAATAGATTTTTTTTATATCTAATGTTGTTCTACGGGGAGTTTAACCTTAAAAAAAATAAATGAAGAATATAACGTGAACGCCTTTTAAGTACTCGGTAATCTTAAAAATTTAAGAAAATATTCTACGTAAGTTTTTATTGAATTTTAGAGAATTTTGGCTCTAAATTTACTATAGTTATCGTTCTTATTTTCTGATAGTGTCGTGTATGGGTGACTGTATCTCTAAAATTTAGCACACTTTTTACATATACAAAAACAATTCAAAATTCTTTTTAAAATATTCGGGGGTGTCAGATTGTAATAAGCTTAGTAAATATAGTTTTACTAAATATAAATTTTTCCCAAGAGTTACATAATTGAAACTGAATTTGCTTTTAAGCGGATCTGGTAGTCCCCGGGGGCATTTCTTTCTCCGACTGGAACGCCACTGCCAGAGCTCACTTCGTAGGCTGGATGTGATGCGTGGAGCCTAATGCACAGAAGACGACTTTTGTTATTTCATTTTCTGCCTTCGTGATGTTCAGATCCGGCCAACGTGCAGAATGAATCAGAAAGGTATCTAATCGCGACGGAGTATAACAACGATAAAACTATGTTTTCATTACGTTTAGACCATGTTTTAATCACGGTATGCTAATTTTTTAGCGATTTCGCGGAGGTAGCGGTGCGAAGATCTCGTGAACCCACCTTTTTATAATACGGCTCCCCACTCTACTGCATCTCAATTTTCATAAGGTGGTAGTCATATAAAATACAAATTTTATTGTAACGTAATTATGTAAGTACGTGAATAATTCAATAATTGGGGTATAATTAAATGTATAATTAATTTATAATAATAAATGTATAATTAATTTACGTCTATACAAAGCCAGCATACTACTCGTTGCTGTTGACATTGACTCTGACCTGGCATCTCAGATTCAGTCACTTTTCTACCTCCGTAACGTAGCTTCCCTATGCTTTTTCTATAAATAATTTCATGATAATTATTCAGATGAGCTTTTCTCTTTATGAATTTAAGTGCAGTACTAGATTGGCAATTAGGTCTCATCATTTTACAGTTGAAATAGATAGATATAACTGTAAGTTCTATGCTAAGAGTTTCTTCTCTTGCACTTCTCGCTTGTGGAAATCTCTTCCGGCTTCTTGCTTCCCAATCAACTTTGATCTTCAAAAATTTAAATGCAATGTATATTGCCATCTTTCTATCAAATAATTACCAAACCACTGTTGATATTTCAGTATAGTATCTTTTATTTTCTATCAAATAATTACAAGTCACTCTAGCTATTTCTTAAATAGCATATTTTAATTTCTGTTTAATAATTACTCAGCCACTGTAGCTATTTCTGAATATTATCTTTTATTTTCTATCAAGTAATTACTAAGGCACTCTAGAAATGTGAAAATAGGATCTTTAATTATTTATCTAATAATTACCAAGTCACTGTAGCTATATCAGAATAGTATTTTTTTTATTTTCTATCAAATTATTACTAAGTTTTATAACGAGCGTTTGGTTGCGAAAGGAAACGAATAAAAACGTTTGGATTTTCAAACAGCGTGTATTTGTTTAATATACATAATATATTTACAGTTGTTAGAACATTTGAGAAAATGTCGATTTTAGTTGCTGATCATCACGAAAGCGATTAGGTGTAAGGGTAGTGCCGAGAGTTGATTGGTTTCTTTGGGTTACTTTGGCCGAGGTCACAGGATAGATACTTAGCCGTTGGTGGGATTTGATGTACGTGTTGACCGATCGAGGTAACGGTGGTGGGTTGATTTGTGTAAGGATGCATTGGTTGCTGAGGTGGCAATGGTGGCGACAAGGGATTAGGTGTAGCAAGTAGGCCGGGAGTTGAATATTTCGGTTGATTTGGCCGGATGGTGTATCAAGGAAACGGGATCACGGTGGTGACTGCAAGGGTATACTTGTAGCGGTCGGGTTGCTGAGGTGATGGCGGTGGTGACGAGAGAGGCCTGGAGTTGTGTGGTGACAACGTCGAGGTGTTATACCTCATAGTGGTTGGCTTCGGGGACCTGGCGGTGTCGAAGCTGATCTCTGTTGGATTCCGTGTATGAAGAGTCAGGTGAAATTAATGAAGCCAAGGCGAGGTCACGATTGCGACGTCAAGGTATTGAAAATCACGGTCGTTGGCTTCGAGGGCCTGTCAATGTCGAGCTGTTTTGTCAGCCATATTCCGCGTGTGAAGAGTCGGGTGTAATTAGTGAAGCCTGGCGGTAGTAATGGTTGTGTTGAGAGAAGTGGTCATGGTGGTGATGGCAACAGTTCCCTGCGTGTCAGTAGGTGGCCTTTCGGACGGCGATTGCTGTTGGTCGTTATGAGAAGCCTACTTTTAAACAAATTTGGTAGTCCCTAAAATCATCCCTTTTTCCATCGGGAACGTTTGCGATTGGTTACTGTATCACTTTTATTGCGGGACTTGTCTTGTGGACTGGACATGTTGCTCACAACCTATGCATAGAAAACGACATTTTATTTCGGTTTACGCACGTTTTTTTTCTTTCATTTCAGAAAAAAAAACGCATCTATTTTTGGTGTGAATAGACGGTAAGATTTTATTTACTGGAAACTTTGGAATAAAATGAACTAACTCAAGGGTATAAAATAAATAACATATTTTTATTCATTTTCTTTAGAGTGGTGAGTGAATCCTTTGGTATTCGGTGTAGCAAAATGTTCATTTATAAGGCGGATATTGGTAGCACTCTTGAGAAATGTCGTAGTGGTGTTTTGAAGTCAGACCATACTAGGGGTAGTAGTGGTATTAGAAATAGGTCAGTGTTAATCTACTGTGTTTTTCTTGGACCTAAGCAGGGCAGAAATATCATTAGCAGATGACCTCTTAACTACTTTACGTGTGACTGGTTTCTCTAGTGGTCGTGTCTCTATTCGTCACTCTCGTCGTCCCTTCTGCTTCTAGCTCAAATGTGTCAGGTTTATATCCTTTTAATCGAGTTCCGAGATTCTGGCTCAAACATTAGTTTCGGCTAGCATCAAAAGTCTCTTTGTGCCCATTTTTTTTTGATCGGCCAAAATTACTTTATTTTCCGGCTTTTCTTTCTTTTTCATTTTTTTTATAACGGAAGTTATGCGTGGAGCCTCCCTGATTTTTTGTACTTTTCAATCACAAATAAGTAAGCTCTGTTCCTGCAAACTTCTGGTGTTTTGGGCTGAGTTCAGTCTTTTCTTCTTCTTCCTCTTTTCTATTTGAGGGTTGCCTTTACGTAGATTGATAGAATTATAGAAAGAGAAGTTTAGAGAGAGAGAGAGAGAGAGAAAGAGAGAGAGAGAGAGAAAGAGAGAGAGAGAAAGACATAAGGGTTTTAAAGGAAAGCGCAAATGCCTTATTTTGTTTTAAATTCTTTTAATTTTTGTTTATATATTCTGTTTTTATCTTTTGTTTTTATTGGGGTACCTATCTATTTTATGTTATTTATTTTTACTTTTTAGTTTTTGGCAAGGGGTCAGGTTTTCCATGAAATGCTCCTGTGGAGGTCACCTTGCATTAACAAGGTGACCACCGCAAAATACCACAAAGTATGAAACAACAAGAAGCAACGCAAAACTGTTTTACAATAACAAACAATATTTATATTTATGTATGCCAATGATATACAAGCATAGGGCTTACTTCCTTTTGACTGGAATTTTTTAGAGTCCTTTACGAAGGAAACATTTTTGTCTGAGCTCACAGAAAGTTGAATGAACTTGCCACTCAAAAAATGTTCACCGTAAGAGAGTTGAAAGAATTCTGTAACTTGTAGTTGAAAGAGTGACTGTTCCGTAATATGTTGAATTAGTTTCTGTTGCTGAAGGAAATCTCACTAGTTGGGTTGAGCCAATTTTTGGTATTTATTTACTTGCTGGGTGAACGACTTGAGTGAGAGAATTTTCGTAATGTTTGTAGATGTGCGTTATTCGTAGAAATTGTTGAATGTGAGTGTGTTTGAGTGATGAATTCGTATATGTGAATGTTCCGTACGTACATATATGTGTATGTGTTCGTGTGTGATGGCGTTTCATTGAGTTTTCCTGTAAAGAGCAAAACGCGTGTTCTTTAGTTACTACATCTTCTTGTATGTCAGAGAAGACAAGAGAGGCCAAAAGAATATTTATTTCTGTAGAAAAAACAGAAAATGTGGCACAAGGCCGAAATTGGGGAAGGGGGGGGGAGGTCGGTCTTCAGTCTTAACTTTAAACTTAGCTAGCCACAAACGCTGACCCAATCATAACAATATTCCTTACACCAAAACAACACATTTTTACGTACCTTTCTCACCACATCTACCATAATACCTCAATGTCTCCATGAAAATACTAACTAGTCCTCATATGTACAATTTATCGTCTATGGGGGGGGGAGGGGAATAAAACAACAATTTAAAAATTTAAAAACTAGCCCCAAGAGAGGCCAAAAGAAATAGAACGAACTTGTGTCGAGGTATTTAATAAACGTAGTTACGTGATAGGCTCCAGAGAGCATTTCTGATTTTTGGCGGAAAAATGGTTTTGAATAACGCGTAGGCGTTGTACGGACGTAGGCGAGAACATGATTTTAATATTAACTGACCAATAAGAAGTGAGAAAAACATCAAAGCTCTGTGATCCACTTTTTGTGTTTAATTTGCACAAAAATTGACATTAAAATAAAGTTGTAGCAGAATGCTAAACTCCACTTCATTGTTGTTCATTTGCATTTATAAAATCTGTGATAACTGTAAAAGTATGAAATTAACACTCTTATCTCGCTAGATCAATTACGACTGAGTATTGAGTTTGATCCTCACTGGTTGCTCTATGCTGTTGGCCTTGTGCCACATCTTAAACCACACTTAGTAAATTTAAACCATAAACTAATGAGGAGTTTTAGAAAGATGCTTTAAAACTTTAGTTTAAGCCAAGGGTAAGACCAACATGAAATTTTGTTTGGCCATTGCTACTGGGATCAAGCCTCACTGGGTACCCTGTACTTGTGGACTTGCGCTAGAATTTTGACTACTGTCCTCATCTTTGTTGTAGTTGTCACAATGTTTCGGTCGTTATGTCCTCCGTCCTTCCTCAGATGTTTATCGACTTTGGGTAACCTAGAGCGAATTCTAAGTAAAATAGTAATCATTTACGGGATTAGACTGTTTTCATTCTACTGCCCATGTCTAAGGATATCACAGTTCTTATTTTTAGTACTGATCGCCGGTTTCCACTGAAACTATACACACTGACCGACCCAGGGATTGAACCCACAAATTCACAAACCAACACTTTTTTTTAATCCACTAGCGGAGCCCGGAGCCTTAGAAAACACGACAAAAATAAAAAATAAAAAAATCATTTATGATGCTATGTTTCACTCTCATGATAAAAAACAAAAAAACAAATGTATTACTAAGGAAATATAAATAATAAGTCCTGTTTTTCTTACTGTAGTGTAACCGATCCCTCCCACGTATCTGGAAAAAAGAAAAGAAAAAAAAAGGAAGAGTACCTAGCTAGATCTTATAAAATCAGTGAGAGGCATCATTGCAACGGTTCGACTGAGACGTGTTTAAATTCAATGAGTTATCAAAAGGGGTATTCAAGGGTTGTGAACTGTTATTAAACACAGAACAGGTGGTAAAGTAAGTATGGGTTATGCTTTTTTGTTTAGTTGTTGACAAAAGCCTTAAGTTAAGGCCCTTAACTTATCTTAAGCAATTATATTTCCTCAACTTTATTTAAAAAAAAGTAACTGCCTTTTGAATTGTAACAGATTTCACGTAAGTTTTTTTTTACTTTCTCTTTCTTGATGTTATGATACAAAAACAAAAAATATCTGCCGTTTTAAAAGTTATTTTTTTTCAAAGTTTTATTTTATCTATTTTTTTCTTTTAACAGAATAAACTAAAAAATTAATCAAGTCTTTTCTCAGTTTTACTTTTAATTCGAACATTCATGTATTGTAGTATGAAAAGTAAAACTAAACGTTAGGCAATTTTTCTTCCTTTGTTTCTACTTTCTCGATTCATCGTTAAAACTTGGAGACACATTTGTTGACGCACAAAAGTCGTATCTAAAGATTAAAGAAGAAGGCCCATTTCGATCACGGGTTGAGTCTGAAAATTAGATTAGTTTCCTCTTTGATTCCCCCATATGCGAACGAACCCTTTTTAAAAAAATCAACAAGTTCTCAACTTTTAAAATGAATTTATTTTTTATTTTATTTGTTTTTTTTTTCAAACCAGTAAGTAGAACTAGTAAAAAATCGAGTCGGTAAAAGTTTTACCGACTCCATTCTTTTCCATTTTTACTTTTAAGTGAATTTAAAAAGTTATTTTTGTTCAAGTTTAAACTTTAAAACGATTCATTTTATAAATAATTTTAAAAAAATGCACTGAGTGAACCGCAAAAAAATATTTCAATGGAATCATATCGTAAAAAAAAATGAAACTTCAAAAGTTCAGATATTGAAAATTTTCCTGCGATTTTCTTTTTAATTACCTACTACCGAATATTGTTATTTTCTTAAAAACAAAACAAATCTGATTGATTCTACTTCTTTTTAAAAAAAATCTTTTCTGTAACTTTGTTTTTGTCATTCTTTACTTAATCAGAATCTTCTTCATGTGCTTGTGATTCAATGTCAACTTTCTTCTTTTTTTTTTTTTTTTATTTTTTAGTCGCTTTAACTAACAAAAAATATGTATGCTTTTAAAAACGAGTGAAACCTTTCCTTAGGACTTGAAATTATCTTCAAAGATAAAGAATAAGTTTTATTTTGATTTACTATCAACTTTTCAAAACCTAAACGAAACCTTTTTTTTTTACTAAGTGAAAAAAAAATGAAGGATCAGTGTTTTCCTTCAGTTACCACGACAGACTTCCTCAACAAAAAGAAATAAAACAAAAAACTTATTTTAAAATAAGTATCTCCACGAAAATACTAAAAAAATCAGCGTACTCTGATGAAAACAGGCTCCAAAAGTAATGAATGAAAACAGAAAACAGTTTTTTGTTATTAAAGAAATGATCAGAGTACATTTGATTAAAAAAATTTTAACTCCTTTTTTTAAACATTCGAAATTTTGATTAAAAAACTTGTTTTTCTTGCTTTAATGATTGTACTCTAATTTTTATAGCAATTTTAGCCTTTTTTTGCAGTGACAGACATTAATTTGGAAATTCTTGCAAAAATGTAATAATTGTCGGATTTTAATGAAATTTTCAGGACTTGAAGGTTATTTTTGAATTTTTTTGTTTTTGAAAATCTTGATACTTTGTAGTGTCTTTTCTTTACCTTCACTTAATTTTATGAAAACTTGAGAGTTTCAACGTGATAATTTTTAGTAACTTAAAAGAAAGCAGAATTCTTTGAAGAATTTAATTTAAATCACCGAATTTTTTTTTTTTTTTTTTTTTTTCAAAATCGGATCCCGTCTTACTGTAAAAATCTGTTCTGAATCGAAAAATAAATCTAATAAAACTAAAGACATTAAAGAAGTTTTTAATTGTTTTTTTGTTTTTTTATGAATAACAATATTGCTTTTAGGAAAAATAAAATTTTAGATGAAAATGAATTGGTAAATTTTGGTTTTGTTTCCCTTAAAATTTTTCCAAAATCGCCATAATTCCGTGCAAATGTACATGCTGAACTCGAATTTAAACAATTTAAATAATGAAGAAACCTTACCGTTTTTGGAGTTATCGACAAGAAAAAATCGAACTTCTTGTTGGTCATTCGTCCCCCATTTACTGCCATCATGATTACTGTTTCACTGCGTAGCACCTACGCAGGCGTAATCAGAAAATTTGACCTATTTACTTCTTTTACAGACTTTTCTTGCAAAAAATCACTACGCACTACCGTAAAAAAAAATTTTTTTTTTTTTTTTTTTTGGTAAGTGTAGTTTTATTTATAACAAAAACAAATTAAATAATACAACAGAACCTTTTTTCCGTTTTGAATAGCAATGACAAATTAAATAATAAAAATAAAGCATTTTTTATATCGTAAAATTTAAAATAAAACAAAAATGAATGCACAAACTTGGTAAAGTAGAAGGGTTGATTGTATTATTTCATTTTTTTTTAATTTGTCCCCTTTTCTACACAGAAAGAAAACCCCACTTCTAACCTTAACACCTAAAGTTAATCTTTTTTAATTTGTCCCCTTTTCTACACAGAAAGAAAACCCCACCCTAATCTTAACACCTAACCCTGTGTTAAGGTTAGGGGTGCGGTTTTCTTTCTGTGTAGAAAAGGGGACAGATTAAAAAATAAAAAACATTAAATAATTTACCAAGTTTGTGCATTAATTTTTTTTTTATTTTCAATTTTAAAATATAAAAAAATGCTTTATTTTTATTATTTAATTTGTTCTTAAATTTTAAGGTATAGTAGCACTCGGAAAACAAAACCAAAATTTACCAATGAATTTTTACAAGATTTGTTTTTTTCATTTTTGAAATTTTAAATCTTTTAAAATTCATCGTAAAAAATTTTAAAAACAATAAACAGTTTACATTTTTTAAATTTTAAAAACTATAAACTGTTTATAGTTTTTAAATCTTTTAAAATTCATTTTCAATGAGATAACTTTTAAAAAATATTGTTATTAAGTAAAACTATATTTACTAATCATATATTGTAAAACTTATTACAATCTGATGACCCCGAATATTTTTTAAAGAATTTTGATTTGTTTTTGTATGTGTACATGCAGAATTTCAAACTATATTGGACAACCTATAACGTTATCATTAAAAGGTCACATGTTTTAAGGATTGTTCCCCCTTACATCGAAAAAAATATCCATCAGACTTTATCGTCTGCTCCACCATGAACACATTCGGCGCTCAATCCACTGTCAATAAATCAATTAACACGTCAAAAAAACAAAACACCCTGATTAAGAAATGCTTATATACAACAATTTTATGCTATAAGTAAGTAATATTTGTTTCAAATCAGATTAATTTAACTTTAAATTTGCTAATTTTTCTCAAATAACATTTCAGAAATATATATTTTATTTTCCAAGATTTTTAAAATCAAGAATTAACTTGTGTATACAAATGTGTTAAAATGGCTAAATTTTATCGATTTTACAGAAAAAAAAATCGATTCCAATCAATATAATTTCTGTTAGAAATACACCACAAAGTATTTTGCTTACTGGAAATAGTAAATTTTAAATCCTTTAGCTTTTTAATTAAAGCTAAAATGAAAGCTTCAAGAAAGCTTTTACATTTCTTAAAAATCATTTTTAAACCTTACATAACCTTACTAATTAGTGGAGATACCTATTTTAAAATAATTTCAAAATGAAATGTTTTTAAAGTTTAAAGTTAAATTTTGGTTTTATTTGAAATACAGCATCCTAAAGGTAATCCATTAACAACAAAAAAAGAAGAAATTTACTCATGTAAAACTAAATTCAATAAAGTCTCAAGCAAGATATTTTTAAAATGTTCATATGGTCAATTTATCATTGATCTGCTATTTCAATTGAAAAATGATCACCTAAAATTTAAGACACTTTAAAAATCTCTTAAAAATCAAATATTTATCCTAGATATCAATTTCAAAGCAAATTATTAAAATTAAGAATTATTCATTTATAGAATTTTACTTACGTCATACTTATAGCTAAAAATTATGTTTGAACACTGCAATGCATATTCCAACTGTCAGCAAGTTCATCAAACAGAAGAACCCCCAAAATATCAAGTGTTGTAAGCATGGATTAATTTAATTTTTCTCCTCATTTTATATAAAAAAGAATTTTGCTTAGACTCACTTCTTTCTTTTCTTTACTTTGACTTACTGGTTAATTTCTGTAAAGGCAAGGTTTTCATTGGTCCAAAAACAATTTCACATAGGCTTGCAAATTCCTTTCCTTCTCAGCTCACTGGTCAGTTTCTGTGAAGGCAAGGTTTTCATTGGTTCAAAGAAAATTTCCCATAAGCTTGCAAATTCAGTTTCTCTTTCTTCCTCAGTCCTCCAAATTTGAAGTGAGTGGGTGAAGGGAGTTATTATTATTTTGCACTTGCTACAAATCCTCCTCTGCTATGGATTAATTAGTAAAACTTGTATCACTAAACCATTATTATCTAAAAAAAAAAAATCCTTACAATCTAAAAATATTTTCTGGCTTTAAATAACCTGCAAAAGATTGATAATAAAATGAAGTAATATTTTTTTATTTGTTACATATGTACTTTCTTTTATTTTTTTTATATTTATTTTCTTTTGTATTTTTTTTTTTTTTAACTATTTGATGTCATGAATCCAAATCAGCACTTTTTAATTATTTTAAGAAAATTTATTAAACAAAAGACAACAAAAACTGAGGAAAATTGATGAAGATTTATTGAATTGATATTGTTTATTGATTGCCTTAATTTTGCATTCTTTCAGCTGCAAATGTCATAA
This sequence comes from Acanthosepion lycidas, assembly GCA_963932145.1. Classification (NCBI taxonomy): domain Eukaryota; kingdom Metazoa; phylum Mollusca; class Cephalopoda; order Sepiida; family Sepiidae; genus Acanthosepion; species Acanthosepion lycidas. The sequence goes on along the minus strand of OZ010599.1, from coordinate 76,310,370 downwards.
AATATTCTAAATCTCTCGGGACATCTTACATAATTAGTTTTAACCTTTATATAACCAATTTTCTTTTTCACCACGATTTCCTGTTCATTGTATTTTGTCTTTTTGCCATCTCCCACCAAACCCTGCTGTGCTCAAGCTCACCTTTGGCCCTATTACCTTCAATCTCTCATGTGAGTATCAGATTTTCCAAACCCTCTTTCATCATTATGTGCCCCAGAAATTTCAACTGTCTCTTCCTGATGTTAAGTGTAAATATCTTTTTTTTGTTGCCATTGTCTATAGAACTTCCTCACTGCTCACATGTTTGATCCATGGTATTCTCAGCATCCTTCTGTAGAACTACATTTCTGTTGCTTCATCTGTGAGGAGATTGTCCAGCATTCACTGCCATATAGAAAGACTGATACTACATAAAAGTTCAGTTCTCTTTTCTTTGTTTCTAATCATATTTTTATGTTTCTTAATATGTTGTTCAGCTTTTGGAAGAAATCTTTCACTATCCCAATGCACCTTTGGATTTCTGTGCTGAAATTTCCATCCACTGTTCCCAGATATCTAAATTATTGCACCTGTTTGATTTCAGTATTCCCAATCTGTAATTTACACATTGGGCTGACCCTTTTGCTATCAACCATGCATTCAGTCTTCTTGCAATTGATGTTTAGTTCTTTCTTCACACTTTCCTTCACTACATTCTGCCAGAGTTCTTGTAGTTTCTTTTCTCTGTCTGCTATCAACACTGTGTCATCTGCATATCTAATATTCTTTTTAAGATTGTTGCCACCAGTTGTGAGTCATGTTAGGACTTGTATTTCTCTCTGAATCATGTCACTGTATAAGGTTGAATAAGTCTGGAGAGAAGACACCTCCTTACACTCCTTTCTATTTTTGTATATTTACTGAATTCATTTTCTATCCATATGCAGGCATTTTGCTGTCAATATAGTTTCTGGATTATTCAAATAACCTTTCCAAATATGTCAGTGTTACTTAGCAGTTCTTTGTGGTGTATTTTATCTAATGCATTTGCATAATCTATAAAATATAGGTATAGATCCTTCTGTATTTGTATTACTCTTTCCGATATTATTCTGAGTATAAATATTGCATTCTTTATTCTATTGTCTTTAATGAACACACACTGTTCTTGTCCTATTTCTTTCTGTTTTCTGTTAATACGCTTCCCAGATATCTAAATGTTTGCTCCTGTTTGATTTCAGTATCCCCAATCTGTATCTGTCTATATTTCTGAGATGAGGTATTATGTACACTATTTACATTATTTGGACTATTGTCCTCATCTTTGTTGCCATATTTATTGCAACGTTTCAGCCGTTGTACACTCTGGCCTTCTTCAGGTGGTTGGAATGTTGAACTGAACCTTTTATTTCGCTCACTGGGGTAGACTGTTCTAGTTCCACGTGCCATGTCTAATGAATGTCAGTTATCTGCTTTCTCCTGTTAATGCCCCTCTCCAAGTTCTCCACTGCCTTAACCAGGAATTGAACTCACGCTCTTTGGTTCCTGTCACTAGATCTAACACCTTTATCCACTGTGCCATGTGTCCTTGAGGACAAAATAAAGGGCTCAATTCCACATGCCAACCACCTGAAGAAGGCCAGAGCGTACAACAGCCAAAATGTTGTAATAAATATGGTGACAAAGATGAGGACAATAGTCTGAATAATGTAAATAGTATCCCCAATCTGTAATTTATATGTTGAGCTGTCCCTTTTGCTAACAATCATACATTCAGTCTTCTTGCAATTGATATTTAGTCCTTTCTTCTTGTTTTCCTTCACTACATTCTGTAGGCATTCTTGTAGTTTCCATCTATGTCTTTTATCAAAACTGTGTCATCTGAATATCTTGTGTTGTTTAGATTGTGGCTGCTAATAATGAATCCTAGTAGAACTTCTAATTCTCTCAGAATGACCTTACTGTATATGTTGAAAAGATCTGGTGAGAAGATGCATCCTTGTCTTTCACCTCTCTTTAATTTTTTTCTATCCATATGCAGGTGGTTTGCTGCCAGTATAAGTTCTGGATTATTCTAATATCCTTCCCAAATATGTCATGGTTACCTATGAGGTCTGACAGTTCTTCGTGGCGTACTTTATCAAATATCTTGTATAATTTTTATAACATTTTTCTTGGCGAAAATAGTCACCTACATAGTGCTTTAAAGACAATGGAACAAGAAATGCGATATTTATGCGCAGAATGATACCAGAAAGAGCAATACAAATGCAAAAGGACATATATATATATATATATATATAATTGTTATACTTGATTGATTTTAGTATTCCCAATTTGTAATTTGCATGTTGGACTGTTCGTTTTGCTAACTGCCATGCATTCTGTCTACTTGCACTTGATAGTTAGTCCTTTCTTCGCGCTTTCCTTCACTACCTTTTGTAGGAGTTCTTGTAGTTTCCTTTCCTTGTCTACTATCAACATTGTGTGCATATTTTATGTCATGAAGATTGTGACAGCCAACAATGAATCCTGGTAAGACTTCTAACTCTCACAGAATCACCTTACTGTGAATATTGTATAAGTCCGGCAAGAAGACACATCCTTGTCTTACACCCCTTTCTATTACTGTATACTTATTGATTTCCTTTACTATCCTTATGCAGGCAGTTTGCTGCCAGTATAAGTTCTGGATTATTCTAATATCCTTCTCAAATATGTTATGGTTAACAAGCAGTTCCAGCAGTTCTTTGTGACGTACTTTATCAAATGCTTTTACATGTAACCAATAGAGAAGTAAAAACAAAAAAATAATTTAAGAGTTGTGAAAATAATAAATAAAATTCTTTTAAAAATATTTAGGGGAAAATGGCATTAAACTTTACATTTTTAATATGAAAGATCTGTTTTGTCATCAAAAACTGGAAGAATTTCAAAATCACACTGAAAATTTACAAGTAAATTTTTTTCAAAAATACTAATTGTAGATTTTTTTTCCTCTGTTAAATCTGAAAGAAAATAATTTTTTTATTAAATTATGCTGCAACAAAAACTGAACTATTTTTGTAAGGCTAAGGAAAAAATGCATCCATTTTTGTAAAATTTACATGTAATTTTTAAAGGTGATTTTGAAATTCTTCCAGTTGCTGATGACAAAAGAGATATGTTTTATTTATTATTTTCACACAATTTTTTTTTTTTTGTATGGAAGATCAAATAGGAAAAAGTTCTGAATTGTCTTCTAGGGAAATCTTTTCTATAGAAGTTCAGATAGAAAAAGTTCTGAGTCATCTCCTTTTGGAAATTTTTTTGTATGGAAGATCAAATAAAAAAAGTTCTGAATGATCTCCTTTGGAAATTAATATCATCATCAATTTCAAGTTTTATCAGTCCCCACCCTTTTTAGCACTTCCTTTGGGTTAATACTTTTTAAAATCTGAATAATTAGGAAAAAATCATTTAATCAAATTAAATATTTCATGAAATTATGAGATTTTTAAATTTGTTGTTTACATTTTCCATCTAGAATGACAGTTCGATGAGTGACAATTGAATGTAAGAATGTTTTTAAAATGTTTAAAAACTTTATTTACAATTTTAACATTTTATTTACATATGAAAATTTATTTATCTTTTCATCCAGATTAGCTTTAGGTTATTATTTTTCAAATAATACCAAAATTTTACTAAAATTGAGGGATTTAAATTATTTTAATGTTATTTTTAAAACTATTTAGCTCAAATTTTGTTGGTACCTAGAAAAAAAAATGCATCCATTTTAGTGTTATCTATTATTATAATAGTGTATTTTTCATTGACACCCACTGGTCAGTGTTCAAGTCTTGTTAAAGAAAAAATGACACTTTGAATGTTATTTACACTATTTGGACTATTGTCTGAATATAAATAGTGTAAATAATGATAACTCCTTATCCCAAAAATTCCAACAGAAATTTTGAATGTTGTTTCTCACCTCCAATTTAAAAAATTGGAGCATCACAATCTTTCTACTATATCCCCCCCCCCCATCAGTTTAGCTTTGATCTAGTTGATATGAAAAGACTTGATGGATTTTGCTTGCATACCAGAACTACCCTGCTGACTGCTTATTTATTTTTATTCTTTTCAGCTTGAAATAGTCTTCATTTCTTTTCCTTTTTTTTTCTTTTTTTTTTTTTACTATGACATTCATCCTGTACAAGGCCCAAGTGCCACTCAAGGTAGAGGGTTACAGAGTAAGCAGCACAGTTTATGGGGATATGTAGAGAAGATAGGTTAAGATTGTAGTGCTTGGGGAAGGATCCTCTTGGAAGTCAGTTCCACAAAACAGTGGTTGTGGGATTTATTTTATCTTAATTTTAATTGCTGTTCATATTGACTACTTGCAATGGCATTCTATGGCCATTCATTGTAATCTTATTTGGTCCTGGATATGACGATAAACTGCATCCAGCAGCAAGGCCTCTGATCAGAAGACTAGAGGTTTTGAAGAGTTTGGATCCACCTCTTAATTGCTACTGTTTCCAGATTCACCCTGACCCAGAATGGTAGCACCTGTTGGGGTCTCAGCTATAGGCAAATAGTACAAATCAGCAGCAAGGGTCCCTTAGGCAGCTGTTGCTCAAACTTAGCAAATATCCAGCATCCGCTGCAACTCCATGGATACTGTGAACATATTGACTTGTCTTTCCTTCACAGATTGTTCATGTGAGTGGAGAGAAAGTCAGTGTTGTTTGGGCAAGACACTTGCTTCTAAAATGGAAGCCAAGGTTCAGCAGAAATGAACAATCTTGCAGACACTTCGTCAGTCACTGTGAAAGTGGATGAAAAAGAAAAAAAAATGGGTTATGGCAGTTACCAGTTATAAGCTTCCCCAAATTCATGTACATGAGGAGCACCAGGGGTCACAATCGATGGTCAGATGGTTATTCAGTCACATTGGTTATTTACACCCACTTAATCCTGGCAGCCCCTAGACAATAGGTACCAACCTGCCATGTCAGGATTGCTTCAGTTGGGGTCATGAAGCTAAACCATAAAGTTGAAAGTCTTGACACTAAACTTGGCCTTAAGAAAAATGAAAAGTTGCTACCTTTATGGACTGGAACCTGGAATGTCTCGACCATGTAGACAGGTCTTGATAATATGGACCTGTTACATGGCCATATTCAGAAAATGGCTGTCATTGATCTATCTCATCTCATCTAAAACTTGATATATAGTTGCCCTGCAGGAGACTTGTATAGCAGGTAGTGGATCTCTCAAAGAGGAAAATTATACTTTTTTCTGGAGAGGCTTAAATGCCAAATACCACAGACTTTATAGCGTTGGCTTTACTATCTGAACTAGTCTTGTGTGGTCAGTCAACGCCCCTATGGGAATTTCAGAGTGAATTGTGTTGCTCTGTCACCAAACTACAAAGAGTAATATTAACATTGTCAGTGTATTTGTGACAGTATGTGTCACTGGCAAACGGAAAGAGAAGGGTTAAAACTAAAATATAACTTGGAATAAGAAGAAAACGATTAAAGAATAGAACAATAGACAGACTGTAAGAAGGAATTGAGATTTCTTTTAATTTCAAAATTGTAGTGATACTAGCAAATTAGTATGCATAATTTGCATAGGCAGAAGTGAACATTCTTATAAGTGGTCACTGAGAATAACCACCAGCAGTAAGAGCTTAATAGCTGACTAGTGCTAACTTGAACCTCACAACAAAAAGTCTATTTTTTTTAAACAGAAATGGCTTGAAGAAAATAAATTTTTGGAAAGACAATACCACAGAGACTATTTGGTAAACCTGGTATGACAATTGATTGATGGCACTGCCATAAAATGGAAATTAAGAAAACAGCTCCTCGGAATCAACCAGGATAGGAAGCCAATTAAAGAGATAATATTTGGTAATTTTTCAACACAAAGCAGTATTAAAAAACTGATCCATTTCACCAATCAAATAATGGAATTTGTAAAGAAGTTGAGAAAATAGAATTTCTTTATGTAAGGACCCAACCCTGGGTTCTTAAAGTGCGGTGACCTTAACAAGATGGAGAGATAAGATGACCAAAGGAAATATCTGATATATTTCTGATTGTATAAATAAGACCAGGCTGGGAAAAATTTGCTAACGAGAAATTAAAATGATAATTCTAATTAATGATCAGAAACTAAACCACGTGGTTTGTGAACTAGATTTGTCAAAAGAACTGAGGTGACAGGTGTAGGTGAAATACCAAGAAGGATGGAGGAATTGCCTATGCCCATTGGGAGGTGTTAGTATGAGGCACAAATAAGACAAGGCTGGAGTTATTAGATCAATACCTGTGACCACTGCCCATAGGAAAAGGGATCTCCCTAAATTTGGAGATATAATTAATTTTCCAGAGCCAGGCAACAAAGGGCTCTTGTTGGAAGATAGGGAAAATACTGTGTCCCCTAACCAAAATCATTACCCTGTACAAAAATAAGGGTGACAAAGGTGACTGTAATAATTACAGGGTGATATCTCTTCTTTCTGTGGTGAGTAAGATCTTTGCTAGGGTCATTCTGAAATGCATGCAAAGGTTAGCTGATTGCACCCTGCCAGAGATGGTCAGGATTTAGGGCTGGTTTAGCAATGATTGATATGGTCTTTACACTGTGCCAGCTGCAGGAAAAATACAGGGAGCAAAGAAAACCACCGTTCATCGCCTTTGTTGATCTGATGAAGGTGTTTGACACTGTGGGTCAGAAATCTCTCTATAAGGTACTGAAAAAAATTGGTTGCCCACCTATTCTTTTCCAGTTAGTCATTTCTTTTCATGAGGACATGAATGCATGCATTCAGTTCAATGGAAAAAGATCAGTCATTTAAGGTGAGGAGTGGTGTTAAACAGGCTTGTATCCTGGCACCTACTCTCTTTGCCATTTATTTTGCTGTCATCCTGCAACATGATTTTGATGGAAGTGAGGATGGAGATTGCCTTAAAACCAGGTTCGATGGATCTTTTTTCTATCTGAAAAGACAAATTGAATTGACTGACAACTGAAGTGTTAATTAGCGAATTACTTTTTGTTAATGATGATGTGATAGCAGCACACAGTGAAATTGAGCTTTAACGATTAGTCAATCGTCTAGCAGAAGCGTATGATCTCTTTAGGTTGACAATCAATGTCAAGAAAACTGAGGTGATAGGACAAAGGACAAACTCACTACCAGAGATAAAAACTTAATGGTGAATTTCTGAAAACAGTAGATAATTTTATTTACTTAGGATCCACAATAACATTGACCCTATCTAGGGATGAGGAATTGACAATCAGAATGGGAAAGACCACAGCATTCAAGAAACCTATGAAAAGATCCTGGGAAAGTGATAAACTTAAGATAAAAACCAAGACTCTAATTTACCAAACATGTGTCCACTCAACACTCCTTTATAGGAGTGAGATGTGGACCTTGTATGCTTGTGTTATATTTCGTGCTAATAGGAATATGGAATGGACAAACATAGTGGATAAATAGTAACAGGTTTATTGTAGAAACCAGTACACCAAGCAAGGAAGTAATAGTTATGTGTAAGTTTATTTCTTTCATATTCTTTGACACAGATTGTCATCCTGTCTACAGTTTCAAGGTATCTTTGAAGACTGTTATATTCCATGTTAATAGGAATATGGAATGGACAAACATGGTGGATAAATAGTAACAGGTTTATTGTAGAAACCAGTACAACAAGGAAGGAAGCAATAGTTATGTGTAAGTTTATTTCTTTCATATTCTTTGACACAGATTGTCATCCTGCAAAAATAATGACGTAATAATGTCGTTTTTTGACGTCAAAAAACGACATTACTATGTCATTATTTTTGCACCAACCTAATAGATTAACATTGTTAATTTGTATTTCTTTTATTTTAATTTTAGTTGCTGTTCATCTTGACTACTTGGAGGACAATCAATCTACATGGATTAAAAATATAACTTACTACTGCCAAGAATTGACCTTCCCTCACTTTTAGCTTAGGGATCTTTCCTATGTATGGCAGCTGATTTAATGAGATTTTTCAGTTGGCTGAACATCATATTTAATCTTTAAACACAGTCTATATATTTCCTTGATTCCATAGCACCATGATGTTTTTACTACATACTTGTATTATTACTAATAGTAGTGTATCAATCTGCATCTTTGATGATGAAAACAATGACGTCTGATTTTGATCATTAAACTGTTAACCTTGAAATTCGTCTTCTCACTGCAAAATATAAAGAAGGGAACATGGATGAACGAAATTTGAAACTAAAAAACAGTTTTATTGAAATGATGCTTCTTGTAGGCATGGACAACAATTCTGGACTTTTCCCGAAAGAACTTGAGGTATGTATTTTTCCCCCCATTCTTTTTTGTAAATTACTTAAAGGCCACCAAAGGCAGCATTTTTCTAATCCACTTAGCACGGTGGTAGCACTTGTTAGGGTCCCAACTATAGGCAAATAGTGAACTGCCAAACAAATCAGTATATTTTTATAATAAAATGACCAACAATATATTTTTATAACAAAATGACAATCAGTACAACACTAAAATATATAAAAATACATTTTTATACTAAAATTACCAACAATACATTTTATGATCTATAAACTATATATCTAAAAAAAACATACCTTTACTCAAAGTATAAAATTACATATGAAATATATTCAGTTGAAACCATAAGCTTGCATTCAACCCTCTTTAAAAAAAATACATCAGTGAAACCTGATCTACAAACTGATATCTTACAGAGAATACATACTCTATTCATACAAACCTATCCTAAAAATCTTTGATTATGTCTTAAAAATAGTTATTTTTAGAAGCCAAGATTACATTTATTTTTTAAATGTATACAATTACTGAAGTTAAGCAACATTGAGCCTGGTCACAATCTAGATGAGTGACCACTTAGGAATACCAAGTGCTGTAAGTTTGGATGTGCAGGTGGTGTAATGGATAACAGCTTGGAATTGTTAATCAGAGACCTGAGTTTGAATATCAGTTAGGCTCGTTATATTTACTTACACACAAATACTCTTGGGAAAAGTATGAATCCACCTCTTCTCCTTCCCAGCTATGGGTTAATTAGTAAAACTTGTATCAATCAATTATTATTATCTCCATAATAAAAATAAAAAATGTCTTACAATCTAAAAATATTTACTGGTTTTAAATAACTTTCAAAGGGTTGATAAGCTGTAAAAAAGAAATAAATCAATCAATACTGTAAATGTAAAAACACTGATATTTTTTCTGCTAACTTGCAACTGAATTTTGACACTGCATGGAAGCGGCATCAAGTAGAAGCTTTATTTTACTAATTCAGCTTTACTGTCTGTCTGTATTTCTGAGATGAGGTTTTATAATTATTTTTCACTATTTTTATTGTTTGGGCTCTTTTAATTCTTTCTTTGCATAATAATGTTGCTTAATATTTTGGTTTTATTTTAAGAATATTTAAAAACGAGTAAAAAAAAAAAATGACAAAAAAAACAAATCCATTTAAATACTTATCCTTTTATGATGAGCCTTGTTTGACTCCTGTTTTTGGTTAGTAAAATATAGCCTATGTACACCCTTGTGCAAATTAATTGAAACAAAATGAATCATTCCATTATTATTTACTTTTTTCATATTTTTCCAGTAAAACATGACCCAGTGCACATGTTAGTATGTCATGTTCATTCCATGAAGTCATTCCTTGCAGATTGACAACAGATTCTCGGTTGGATTTAAATCAGGAGAGTTTTTGTGCCAGTCTAGTATTTTGATTTGCTCACTGGTAAGGCTTGCCAGTGTGATCATGCAGTGTTACAAATTTTCATCGCTTCCTTGGAGTAACGTCAATCACAGACAATGGCTGTAAGACAACTAATTTACAGCTGAGACAATAGTGTCTGGGTATGATGAAAATCTGATGCAATCACGGATGACACAATATTTTTCAAGGCCAAACAAATTTCATCACACACCCCGAAAATAGATTCATATTACTGCACACCACTGCAAATGACCTAATCTAAGGAAAAATAGAAATCAATTACACCCTGTCACTCCAGTGGGTCTAAAACTGATTGTATGTTGAAAGAAAGGAAACTAAAACAGTTGTTTCAATTAATTTGCACATCATAGTAACAAAGACATTTATACACACACATATACATATATATATATATATATATATATATATATATATATATATATATATATATATATATATATATAAATATATAAATATGTAATGAAAAACAAACCACTTTAAGGTACCATTACGATAATTTATTTCACCTAAATCCTTTTTTAAGGATTCAGGATCATCAGGTAAAAATAAAAAAGGATTTAGGTGAAATAAATTATCGTAATGGTACCTTAAAGTGGTTTGTTTTTCATTACATATTAGCTCTGTCCTCACATTGAGCTCTCAGGATTTCATCCTCTTTGGATTTACCAATTCGGTTTACCAAGTTCCTTATAACTATCTATATATATATATATATATATATATATATATATATATAAGGATTTATTATCAGAAGGATTTGGTTGTACTAAGTTTAGTAGATGTATACAAATTCTTGTAATGTGGTTATTATTAAATGTTTCTGATTTTTGTGTTTGTCCTGGTGAATAAATAAATTATTTGCAAGTGATAAGTCTTATTAAAAGATAATATTAGAAATATTAGAGAAAGTGATATTTGTATAAGACTTATCTGTGGTCTTCATTCCTGGATCAGGTCATGGTCCTCCTGCTCTCCTTGTGAGGGATCAATAAAAAGGAAAAAGTTTCTTAATTTCCCACCGGTTTCCTTTTTCGTATGGAATCATGGGAATTTTTTTTTTTTTATTTCTTGTGATCACAAGATCCCTACGGTCATATCCAAGATACATGCATAAATAAATTAGATAATTAAATCTTCTCTATTTATTCATATTATTAGCTTTTATTTATTATATTTATTTTAATATTTATATTTTAATCATTCTTTTTATTTATATTTTATTTTTATTGCCCGGTATAAAAGACAAACAATTTTCTGGCTGTCACTGATTTCAACATTAAATAATCCCATCAAACAAACCACCTGACTTGTTGTCAATTATCATAAATAATCAACAATCCAATTAATGGATGTTATTTCAAAGAAATGTGTAGAGTAATTGGCCATGGTTAAATGTAGCTGGCAGAATTGCCCAACAAACAGAATTGACAAAGTTTGCAATAAACAATAACAAGAGAATGAAAAGAACAGGGCAAAAATAATATTGAGCAAGCAATACATGCAAAGCAAAATAATAGCAATAAGGCAAAGCAACAGCAATAAGGCAAAACAATAGCAATAAGGCAAAGCGAGATTAATAAGGCAAAACAGCAATAAGGCAAAGCAACAGCAATAAGGCAGAGCAAGAGTAATAAGGCAAAGCAACAACAATAAGGCAAAAGTAATAAGGTAAAGCAACAGCGATAAGGCAAAACAACAGCAGTAAGGCAACAGTAATAAGGCAAAGCAACAGTAATAAGCAAAACAACAACAATAAGGCAAAGCAACAGTAATAAGGCTAAAAGTTCACTAAGTATACACTAAGAATGGTGTTAACACACAAATGAGATACAGACAATTGATCATAGCATTCTGGCTTCAAGACAAGAAAGAACAGTAGTCAGAGGAGACTGTGAAGTGGCCTATCTTATTGGCTGGGAAAAAATTCCAGCATGCATCTGTATGTTTTTGTCTATAAATTTGTGGAGGTGGATGTTTGCACAGTTATTCTAACCACAATTGGAACCAACCATTCCCATATAAAAGTTATTTCTCATTGATTTTATACATATTGGCTTTTTGATGAAGTGAACCATTCGACAATATGAAGATTTCATTTAACACTTTTAGTGAAGACAGTTTTCAAGCAAATGACTATCACAGTTATGAAGCACACCCCAGGAGTCATTAGCAGAAATCTATTACCATTTTAAATATATTCCAAAACATAAAACATATTTTAAATATATTGCAAAACAAATATTTTCAATATATTGCACAACATAAACATTTTAAATATATTGCAAAAATATAAAACATATTTTCAATATATTGCAAAGCATAACAAATATTTTAAATATATTGCAAAACATACATATTTTAATTATATTGAAAAAACATAACAAATATTTTAAATATATTGCAAAAATATAACCCTTATTTTCAATACATTGTAAAACATAACAAATAATTTAAATATATTGCAAAATATAACATATTTTAAATATATTGCAAAGACATAAATATTTTAAATATATTGCAAAAATATAACAAATATTCTAAATATATTGCAAAAATATAACAAATATTCTAAATATATTGCAAAAATATAACACATTTTAAATACATGGCAAAACATAAATATTTTAAATATATTGCAAAAACAGGACACATATTTTAAATATATTGCAAAACATAACAAATATTTCTACTATATTTCTACTGCTTTTTCACTATTTCAGGAAGGTAACTCCCAAACAGAAGATATATTTTCAATTGAATACCAACCAAAAGTCTTGGATTGTTTCTGTTCCAATACAGTCCGTCATTTTTATCCTTCTACCTGGGATGAAATACTATTAAATTCCCAAACTATGGACTTAAAGATGAAAGAAAAGTTCAGAACTAACCCAACAGGGATCAAGAATGTAATGCCAAAGCCAGTTTATTTTACCAAGCGAACCAAACCAACCATTAACCAGCTTTCTGATGAAGACATCCAAAATATAGCTGTGTTCTGCTTTCCTGGTAAAGTTATAACATTTTTACAATATTTTCAAATAGATTAGGTTAGGTTGGTTAATTTAATGACATATTAACTGTTTTAGTGCATTCCTATAGTAGTCGTTTACAATGCATTGCTATAATAAAGTTATAATCAAGGCATTTTCAGGTAGATTACATTAGGTTGGTTAATTTAATGACATAACACTTTTGGGGTTATTCAATGTTAAATACAAGCCTTATAAAACAAAAATCACAATTTGTAAAGAGACAGAAATAGGTCCATCTTGCCCGAGAGTCACCAGAGCCAGATGTAGGTCTGTCTTGTCCCTGAGTCAACAGACATAAATGTAGGCCCATCTTGCTCCAGAGGCAGATGTAGTACCATCTAGCCCAGAGTCAAAATGCAAGCATTAGTTGGACTTATGCTAACATATGCAGGCATTCACCCAGAAGATGGCCTTATTTTGGTGAGTTCTTTTGGGATGCATACATATTTTAACCCTTGCTGACTGAACAATGATAGTTTATAGGAGCTGTCTTGGAGATTTTTTGAGAAGAGGAATTATTATTATTATTATACACTGATTAGAATGTGTGGGCAGCATAATGAATATATGTGCCAAAATTGGATTTGGAAAGCCAAGTTCAAATTCTGGCCTGGTCTGTTGCATTCAATTTCACACTGGTGAACTTGGGAAAGCCATTAATCTATGTCTTCTCAAACCCCATGTACATTAAATAGCAGTGTAAATTGGTCTATCTAAGCTTGGACAGCAATGAGTCTGAGAAGAAATCTCTGAATTCCAAACCATGGGGAAGGCAATTGGTAGGCACTCCACTATCTTTCATAAGAAGCATGGCAATTTTCATATAATATATCCTGAAGGGACAGGGCATGATAGAAATTTATGCTAATATTAAATATTATTAATATATGCTAATTTATTCATATTATTATTTGTTGTTTCTATTTGAATTTCTGGGATGAAGTTGTCATTATATATATTATTTATACTCAGATTATTGTCCCCATCTTTGTTGTTATCACATTTCGGCTATTGTACCCTCTGGCCCTCATCAGGTTCTTCTTGATCCAAGTAACCATCAAGGAATTTCAAACTGAACCTTGTATTTAGTCTATAGTGGGTAGATTACTCTCATTCTGCTGCCCATGTCTAGGAATATCTCGTATTGTTCTTACTTTTAGCTATGCTCAGTTATCGCTCACCCCGTTTCGGTTAAATCCAAGTACACACTACTTAGCTTGGGGATTGAATTCACAATTACAATGTCACCAAATTCTTGAACTAACACTTTAATCCACTAAGCTAATGTTGTGATAATAATAAAAATGGGGACAATAGTTTGCATGTAAATAATTTTTACTGTTATCATTTAAATTTCTTAAAGGTTACCAACTATGACAGACACCTGAAGAAGGCTAGAGGGGACAAAGGCTGAAACATTATGACTATAACAACAAAGATTATTTTTTTTTAATATGAGAAAATCACTGTCCAGAAGATATTTAATAAACTGAATCCAGTAATATGTATGAAAAAGTTACAAAAATTTTATAATACTTTTCAATGACTAAATAAATGCCAAAAAAAAAATTTTATGGAAAAAATATATGTTCAGTATAATAAATAATTTTACTTTCAGAAAAATATCTTTTTAAAATGAAAAAAATTATTGATTGAAAGAATTAAAAGCAGGCATGAGGTAAAAAAAGATTAAAAGCAAGCATGAGGTAAAAAAAGATTGGTTAAATATTAATAATGCAGATACTTCATTGCTAGATTCAAATAACTTCAAGTCTGTTCTTCACCTATGTGAAAATGAGATATTATATAGCAATCCTGCACTCTTTTCTTTGTTTCTAATGACCTTATCTGATCCCTTACTAATTTTCATTTGTCAATAAAACCACATCTTTATCACTTCAAGACTCTTCTTCATCGGAGATGAAATAGTTCAAAATTCAATGCCATAGAGGAGATTAGATATTACATTGCAATCATAGTTTCTAATGACCTTACCCGATCCCTTACTAACTTGCATTAATCAGTAGAAGCACATCTATGTTGCTTCAAGTCCCTTCTTCATCTGTGAAGAGATCATCCAGCATTCTCTGCCATATAAGCAATTAGGTATTACATAGCAGTTCAGAACTCTTTGTTTTCAATATTTCACTATATCTTAATTCTTGGCTTACTTTCTGAAAGACATCTTTCAATATTCCTATATATTGTTTTAATCATTTCACCCCATGCAAGGCTACAAAGCCACTAAGATGCTGGGAGTTACTCATTGTGAAAGAATATAATAAAAACAATAAGGAGATAGAACAGTAAAAGAACAGAAATTAAGAAAACAGAAGATAACGATTGACATTATATTTAAATTTTTGAAGATCAAAGTTGACTGGGAAGCAAGAAGCTGTAAGAGAGATCAACAAGTGAGAAGTGTGATAGAAGAAACTATTAGCATAGAATTTACAGTTAACTCTAGCCATTTCAACTGTAAAATCATGAGACTTTGCCACCAATCAAGTACTGTGCTTAAATTCATAAAGTATAGGTACAATAGAGGAAAGTTGATCAGAACAATTACCATGAAAGTATTTATAAAAAAAAGGCACAGGGATGCTATGATATGGTGGTAGGAAAGTGACTGAAACTTAGATGCCAGGTCAAGTCTGATAACATTACAGATTTTTCTTTGGATTTTATCAAAGATCTCTAAATATACAGGAGCAGAAGCACCAGATCATATGTGGCAGTAATATTCAAAGCATGGACAAATGGTAGACTAAGATAGATTTGGGTATAAAAAATTGTCTGGAATGACACTGTGAACCAACTTTCCTACAGGTAGACTTGACTCAGTATAATCTTTCCACTTCATGTCAGCAGAAAACATTAGCCCCTAAAACACAGTAAGTCACTCTCCTGGAGGTTAGCATTAGCCATGCTGATAGAAGGTAAAAAGGATTCTCCTAGATGATTAAAAGAGAGCAGCTTAATTTTAGAGGCATTAAAATTAACAAGCCATTTCTTGCCCCAATTAACAACAGAATATACGTCATTTTTAGATCAGCTGCCAATTTGACCTTATTGAACCATTCTGACTTAATATTAAGACAAGAGTACAAGGTGAAATGAGTAAATTGTTGCCATTTTATTTTTTTAATTTCACACATGCACATTGTTTGTTTTTTGATTTTTTTCACTGGTTCACTATAGTAGGGTCAGTTGGGCACCATCTATGAGAAAAAGGACACCTTGACGCAATTCACTTTGCCAGAAATTTGGAAACAGCATGCTGTACTGCTTGACATTTGCACCAGAAGCTCTAATAGAAACATTTCAGAGTGTTTGGGTGTCAACAGTGCAGAGGATTCAGAAAGAGTTGGATGAGTCTAATGGTGATTAAGATGTTTGGAATGATCACTAGTGTTGGTGACCTGCTTCCATTCACCTTCTCACAGGACCTTAGACTCAACATGAAGGCCTACATCAGGTGGAGGTGGTGGTGTTCTGGTTCAAGAGGGAAGCTGCTAGAAAGCCCTATGTCTAGCAATAGGAATCTGCACCATGCCACACAAGCATAAAATCCCAGTCATTGCTGACTGCATCACCCCTTACGTTTGGCCACCTAACTCCCCAGGTTGTAACTCCTTTGATTATTATGTGTGGGGCGCAGTTGAGAGAGAGACCAACAAAACTCCTTGTGACACCAAAGATGAACTGAAGGCAAGGATTATGGCAGCATTCACCAACTTAAACAAAGAGACTGTCAAGAAGAGTTGCAGAAGATTCTGAAGTTGTCTGGAGCTCAAGGTGGAAGCCTTTGGAGATTTTATTGAATAAATTTATTTCTTATAAATTTATTATTAGTATTTCAAGACATTTTTGTGTAATTTTGGTAAATATATCTGTTAAAATGAGATCTCAGTGTTTTTGAATTTTTGCGTAATTTAGATAACAATTTATCCATCGCACCCTATAAATAGTTGAATCATCAGCAAAGATATTGAGTTGAGAGCTGGTGCCATCGGGAAAGTCCTTGATGAAAATTAAGAACAACATAGGTCTAAGGATAGAACCCTGGGGGACGCCCACATTAATATAAAAAGATCTAGAATAGTGGCTGTTCAAGACAACTTCCATTTCACAAATTAAGAAACACTGAATCAGTTAAAAAAATTAATCCAGAAATACCATAACCTTTCAACTTGTGTAGAAGACCAGCATGCAGGATACTGTCAAATGCCTTTGAGATATCCAAAACCACAACCCGGGCTTCACCATTCTTACCTAAAGCTTGATAGACTCTTTCAGCAATAATCATTAATATATCAGCAGTTGACCTAGAGAAGCGAAAGCCATATTGCTTATCTGAAAGAAGACCCTGAGACATGAGATGCTTAACCAATTCAGAATTGATTAGAGCCTCTAGTACTTTGCCAAAAGTAAGTAGAAAGCTGATAGAAGGATCAGACAGTTCACCCAAGTTCTTAAAGACTAGAACTACAGAAGAGGATTTCCAACAGACAGGAAAGCAAGAAGCCACGAGGCATTTATTGTAGTGTTTAGCAAGAACAGGAGCCAGTTCAAGAGCAGTTAAAACTAAACTCTTCTAATGTCATCTCACAACAAACACTATATACACTTCTTGGCCAACCCAATAATAAACTTTTTTTTTTTTCCAGATGGGGCAAAATTATCTGCTCAAAAAACAGACAATTTTAAAGTGCATTATTTTGTATTAACTGATTTCTTAGGAGTACGAAATTATGCCACATGCCTCACCTTCCATCGAAAGTATGAGGCTACAAAGGTAAGTTCTTTATTATATAGTTGTAAACAACTTGGTACTAACATACTTTGCCCTGTTTGGTGGGACCAAAAATATACTGACTGTATCCCCATACAGAGTGGGTAAACCCTACCAAAAAAGAGGTCACCTATTTATCATACCAATGCCTGCCATTTTTTTACTCAGGTGCAAGCTGAACAGATGTTGGCCATTTTGACTCTGATACAAGCACAATCAATGTTGGACATTTCTGACTGGTGCAAGCCGTACAGATGTCGGCCATTTTTTTTACTCAAGTGCAAGACAGAGCAATGTTGGCCATGTTTTTACTCTAGTGCCAGCTTGTTTGCAGAATGCCATGTCAGTGGCTACCACATTCTTTGCAAGCCAGGTGGGGGTTTGGTTCAGTAACATTTTTGTCAGAGGAGGTGTTAGAACAAAGATTACCTCTATTTCTGCTTTTCTATTGTTTATCAAAATGACAGAATTCAGTATTAAACAATCTGAACCAATATGATATATAAATCTATATATCAGATGAATAGTAATTTATTGAATGAGTAAATGAAAAAAAAAACTCCGAAGTAACATGTTTCATCAATCCTTTTTCCTCTTATGGATAAAACTGATTCCATAAATGAGTCTGAAAAAGTTACTTCTTGGGAGGAAACTCGTTACTTAAAAGTTTGTTTATTTTTACATTTTTTCATTCAGTTTCCCACCTTTTTAATTTTTTGCCTGTTCATTCACTGGAGTGTTCTAAGTGAAAATTCTAGTTTGTTCATTCTCTGGGTGGGATTCTTGTCCATTTTTTTATTTGGGGGGTATTCTTGTCCATTCCTTCAATGAGGGGGATTCTTATCTGTTCCTTTATTGGGGGGATTCTTGTCCATTCTTTCATTGGGGGGGATTCTTATCCATTCCTTTATTGGGTGGATTCTTGTCCGTTCCTTTATTTGGGGGGTATTCTTGTCCATTCCTTCAATGAGGGGGATTCTTATCCATTCCTTCATTGGGGGGATTCTTGTCCATTCCTTCTCTGGATGGTGTTTTTGTCCATTCCTTCTCCTGGAAGGATAACTGTCTACACATTCTCTAACCTCCATTGGATGAGGTTATTGTCTGTTCATTTGGGAGGGGGGAATTCTAGTCCATTCCTCTTCTGGGCTAGATTTTTGTTGAATCTAATGTTGATTTACTAGCAATATTGGATGTTATGGAAAGACTATACTTTTTCTAGATTATTCTGAAAAACGAACTAGATAAAATTCCAGATATTTGTATTGACTATTGTCTTTACCTTGGTTGTTCAGACTATGTTATAATGTAAGGTGCATTCTGTTGGTTTTCGCAACTACTACTAATGCAATAGTCATCTCCATTAAAAAAATGACACTGGCACAGTTTCTTGTCACAAACCATATATAACCTTTTATTTTTGTCAAGTTTCCTGGTGTTAATGGCCTGTTCCAGCAAGAGAACACTATAATCCCCATCCTGTTTTGTGTCAGTAACACAAAACTGGTTTCAGGAATGCTCATCTGATTTCCTACTCCATTGACCTCTGTGCTCACCAGTTCTAAACCCCATTAAGCAAAAATAAGACATGATTCAGACATCACTATTGGTTGAAAGGATTAAAGCATTGGTTAGTGAATTTGGTGACATAATAACTGTGAGTTCAATCCTTGGGCTGGATAGTACAGATACACTCAGACTCAATGGAAACAGGATTAGCAATAATGAAACAATTAACAAAGACAAAATATGAACAGCAGAATGGGAACAGTCTACATACCTAGATTGAATAGAGGGTTCAATTTGAAAACCTCTTTTTATTTCATCTTGTTGCTGTTCCTTTCACTTGAGTACCACCTTTGTCTGTTTATAACCTTCTTTAAAAATACAAGAGAAATGCAGGAAAAGAAACCTTTAGTACAGAACCTATGGTTGCATCTATCAATTTCAACATACCAAAGAGAAAAGTTCATTAGAAAAATTACCTTGAAAATATTTATAAAAAATGCACAGGGAAACTATGTTACAGCAATTGGAAAGTGACTGAAGCCAAAATGCCAGGTGAGGATCAATAACATTGCAGATTCCTTTTGAATTGACAGACATTTGAAGAAGGCTAGAAAGTGCATCAGCTGAAATGTTGCGATATTAAAAAAAATCCCCAAACAATGAATATGAGTACATTAACCAGATTATAAAGAATTTATTTACAACTGCTACTTGGCTATATCAAGGAAACATGGCGCAGTGGATAAAGGTGTTAGTTAGATCCAGTGACAGGACCCAAAGAGTGTGAGTTCAATACCTGGTTAAGGCAGTGGAGAACTTTCAGAGGGGAATTAACAGGAGATAACTGACATCCCTTAGACATGGCACGTGGAACTAGAACAGTCTACCCCATTGAGTGAAATAAAGGGTTCAGTTTGACATTCCAACCACCTGAAGAAGGCCGGAGCATACAACGGCCAAAACGTTGTGATAAACATGGTGACAAAGATGAGGACAATAGCCCGAATGATGTAAATAGTGAACTGCTACTTGCTTGTAAAATTCTACTATAGAGGAGTTGGCTTAACTGCCATTTACCAGGCACACCTAAGGAAAAGCCACAGTGATTTATCACGTACTTACTAAGTAAATTTTTTTTAAAAGAAAACAATTGAATTAAATTTCCTAAACAACAGTGACATAACTAATATTATGTTCAAATAATATCATTGTTAACGATACAATTATTTACTCCTGTCTTAATAATAAGTCTGATTGGTTCGATAAGGTCAAATTTCATCCAAGTTTTCACCTGAGGAGTTGATTCTAAAAGTTTCAATAGGATACACCATTTCAAACAGATTTTATGCCACTTTTATGAAAATTTTGAAAATGTTGAATTTTCTTTTTTTGTTTTGGGAGACCTCTCACTGAAAACAACTTTCATTGCTCGCCTTTGGAACTCCTTCATCACAACCATTATGAGTCTTGTAAATTCAATCAATTTGTCTTCAATGGTAACTCTTTCTACTCTTCTAAATCTTTCTGCATTAATGCAGGTATCCCCCAGGGCTGAACATTGTTCCTAATTTTCATCCGTCAATGACCTTCCTGATGTCATCAGTTCTCAACTCGTATCTATGCTAATAAAACAGCTATTTACTCCTGTCTTAATGGTAAATCTGTTCAATTTGATATAGCCAAATTGGCAGCTGATCTCAAAAGTGATTTATGATCTGTTGTTAACCGGGGCAAGAAATTTGAATGCCTCCAAAGCAAAACAGCTCTCTTTTAATCCTCATAGGGAACCTTTTCTGCCTTCCATCAATATGGCTGACGCTAACCTCAAGGATAGTGACTTGTTGCACCTTCTCGGACTAACATTTTTCACTCACATGAAGTGGGAATATTATATTGAATCCATTGCTATGTCTGCTGCTAGGAAAGTTGGTTCACTATGTCATGCTAGACAATTTTTTTCTTGCTAGAATCTATCTTACATATTTATAGATTGACCCACACATTGAATATAGCTGCTGCATCTGATCTGGTTCTTCTGCTATGTATTTAAAGATTCTTGATAAAATCCAGAGAGGAATCTGCAATGTTATTGATCCTGACCTGGCATCCTGGCTTCAGTCACTTTCCAGTTTCTGTAACATAGTTTCCCTGTGCATTTTTTTATAAATATTTTCAAGGTAATTTTTCTAATGAACTTTTCTCTTTGGTATGTTGAAATTGATAGATGCAACCATAGGTTCTGTACTAACAGTTTCTTTTCCTGCATTTCTCTTGTATTTTTAAGGAAGCTTATAAACAGACAAAGGTGGTACTCAAGTGAAAGGAACAGCAACAAGATGAAATAAAAAGTGGTTTATTTTAAAAGAGAATACACTACTGAAAGACTGGGAATCTGTTAGCAAGCTAGTAATTCCCAAAAGAAGGTTATTTACCTTACGTCCCCATGAGGCAGAATGTAGCACAAGGCCGTTTTTAATGTGGGACAAAACCGAGCCCGTAGGCTTGGGCAAAAATTCCTTGTAGACCCCGTATATATGGGTTGGATAGCAGTCTGCCACCCCAGACAAGACTCTGCCCTTCGGCATAGCCTTGACTGGGTTCCTCTCTGCTTGAAGGCAAAGAGTGCGACCAGCACAGTTGGAGACCAATCTCCAATTGTTGAAGCAAGGATATTTGCCAACTGCCCCATGTGGTCAGATGTGACGCAAGGCCAAATTTAATGTGGGGTATCTAAGCCCATAGTCTCGGGCAAAAATTCCCCATAGACCCTGTAAGTGTTAGGTAGCTGTCTACCACCCCAGACAAGAATCTGCCCTTCAGTATAGCCTCAACTGGGTTCCTCTCTGCAGAGGGCAGAGAGTTCAACCAGCACAGCTAGAGATGAATCTCCAACTAATTGCTGAAGCAAGTTCGCCAGGTATATCCTGTGCTCACTATATATACAGTGTAACCCGGATATAAGAGAGTTGTCGGGACCAGAGAAGAAGTCTCTTATATCCGGGTTTCTCTTATATCCGGGTTTGGTCTATTTTGTTTAGGTAAGTATGGCTCTAATTTGGGACCAGAGAAGATCTCTCTTAAATCCGGGTTTCTCTTATATCCGGGTTACACTGTATCTACCGATATAGTCAGTTTACATATGCGATAGGGAGTGAGGGACATTCCATTACAATTTCTCACTTGTGGAACTCTTTCCTGGATTTTTGCTTTCCAGCCAACATTGATCTTTAAAACTTTTTTTTTTTCTATTTCAGGAACGTAACACTTGGAAGCTGAAGCCATTTGAGAAAACTAAATTACACGGTAACTCTCATTATGCAGAGTCTGTTATTGTTTATGTTCCTCATGCTTGTGCCTTTGTTTCTACACAGCCATATTTCACCGTGATGAAGCAGTGTCTCTCAATGTAAGTGCTTCACAGATATTCTTGTGTCCCAAATACGTGTGCCAGCATCATTAAATTTGATTTCTTCCTCCTACACTTTTCTCTCTTCAAGCTTTCCTGCTAACTATGATCTTCAAAAATTTAAATGCAAATTTAAATTGTCATCTTCTATATTGTTTTCATTTTTTTTTTAACCCGTAACCCTTATAGGGTTATCACATATACTGCTGCAACAGTAGCAGTGATCAAGATAGCCCAACAGAGCCAATCCCAAATATCTCCAGGCTGGTTTTGAATTTTTCCTTCTCCTAGATTGGTGGCCACCCAAGACCCAGTCTGTCCTGCTATTTGCTTATAGTTGAGAGGAGAAAAGATGGATTCATGCCTTTCCCAAGGGTATTAGCACATAAGTGAATGTAATGAACTTGACTGCAATT
Source organism: Acanthosepion lycidas (assembly GCA_963932145.1). Classification (NCBI taxonomy): domain Eukaryota; kingdom Metazoa; phylum Mollusca; class Cephalopoda; order Sepiida; family Sepiidae; genus Acanthosepion; species Acanthosepion lycidas. The sequence continues at coordinate 76,287,426 of OZ010599.1, read as the reverse complement.
TGAACTCGGCTCTCTGATTCCTCAATCCGAGCTGCAATCCATTAAATCTCTGTGTCTCCTTCTATATTTACAATATTTCTATTTGTACTATTGTTTTCATTTTTGTTGTTACCACAACATTTCAGCCGTTGTGCCTTCCAGACTTCCTCAGGGTCTGAGTAATCTACAAGGAACTCTGAAATGAAAACTTTGTTTAATCTACAGGAGTAGATTGTTTTCATTCTACACATGAGCAGTGGAACAAGAACTGTCTAATTGGAGCAGCCCCCACCCCGCTATAGGTTAATTAGTAGTAAAGGGTGTTCCAATAACTTGAACCAATTTTAAATGTGAATTAAGTTTAAGTGTCTAATGATTTTTTTTCTTTTAGATTTGGCGGACATTTGGGCAATATTATTTTTCACACATAATTGCCATGACATAAATAACATGATCCAATAGAGAAATAAATAAATTTTTGCCAACTGTTGCTGCCTTTGATCCATCTTAATGAAACACCCTTATATATAATCCATCTTAATGAAACACCCTTTACTTATGCCAGTAAATTATTATCTCCCAAAAATTCTTGCTATATAAAGATATTTTTTAGCTTTCAACAGCCTGCTAAAGGTTGATAAGACATAAAAAAAACAAATCAATCGATCAAAATATGGTAATAAATATGAGTAAATTAATCTGCAAGGAATTACAGGGATAACTACTCAAACATTCAGTGTCTCAGAATTGTTAATCAGAGAGCTGAGTTCCAATTCCTGTTGGGTTCATTATATTCACTTATGCACTAATATCCTTGGGGAAGGTATGAATCTACCTCTTCTCCCACCAGTGAGGTGTAAGACTTGTATCACTAAATCGTTATCTCAAATAAAAGAAAAAATCTTACAATCTAAAAATATTTTCTGACTTGAAATGACCTTCAAAGGGTTGATAAGCTATAAAAAACAAAACAATCAAAACTTTAAATGTAAAGAAACTGATATTTTTCTGCTAACTTATAAGCTCTTGGATGCATGGATGGTGTAATGGATAATGGCTCAGTATTGTTAAGCTAAGTTCCAATTCCTGTTGAGTTCATTATATTCACTTATGCATAAATACCCTTGGAAAAGGTATGATTCCACCTCATCTTCCCTCAGCTATGGGTTAATTAGTAAACCATTATTATCTCCCCACAAAAATTCTTATAATCTAAAAAATATTTTCTGATTTTAAATAACCTGTAAAGGGTTGATAAACTATAAAAAATGAATGAATTCATCAGTCAAAAACAATCTATTAACTCCTTAGAATCTATCCTTTTGTTATTCTTCAGTATGAATCTAGGCTTCAGGAGGTCCCAACTAGAGATGTGCGTTTGTTAAATTGAACTTTGTTTCACAGTAAGCAGAGTCTAAAGTACATCAGGCTTGAAGGTAGTTTCCTCAAGCCTTGATTATCTTTTATTAAGCAATGATTTTAATTTTCTAGATGTTATAACTTGGTATAAATAAAATGACAATTGGAAAAAAGATCTTAGATTTTGCCGACACGTTTCGTCTTCCGACTTTTTCAAGGCAAAAATGAAATCGAAATGTTCTTGTTGTTATAGTTACATTAAAAAAATCCAAATTTAAAAAGATAGACGCTTCTGTCTAAGCCTTTTTTCTGGTTAATGTAAATTACCTTTATAGTAAGAGATTTATAGTAAGAGAAAAAAAGGCTTAGACAGAAGCGTCTATCTTTTTAAATATTTCATTTTTGCCTTGAAAAAGTCGGAAGACGAAACGCGTCGGCAAAATCTAAGATCTTTTTTCCAATTGTCATTTTATTTATACCAATCTGTCTTGTCCACAGAATTGATCTGGGAATTTAACTATGTTATAACTTCTAAATAGTTTCATAAACTGAAATCATATTAATATCACAAACTCATATTTATTTTGATTGTTTTATTGTTACAATGCTGTTTATAAATATGTTTATTTTTGTTATGGTTGTTTTGAAACATGTGCTAATTTAGTTTGCAATAAATAGTAAAATAATGGTATTTCTTAAAGAATATTTTTATTGACAAATAAAAGAGAGCTATTCTAGTTTATTTAAAGAATTTGCAATAAGTTTACTTCAAACTATGTAAATGTCTCTAAAATATATCACAAATGAAAGATATTCAAGACAAGTGTGGGCAAGTTAAAGGGTGGCTCCGTCTGGAGTGGGGGCATAATATCATTAGCCTAGGGACCCCAAAAGGTCATAATTTGACCCTAGCCAAGAGGCACTTTTATTTTTTTGTATTTAACTGATTAACTACCTAGGCCAGTAGATGTTATTTACACTTTTCTTTTTAAACAAAGAAAAAACAGGCATGTTGATACAAATATGTCTACCCACTGAATATAATGTATAATAAGAATAATTTTTTTTTACTTATTTTTTTTTAGTCTTCTAAACAAGATCAAACTGACCAATGATATTCACACTCAGAATTTGCTATTTCAAGAATTTGTGCGACAACTGTGTATCACACCTCTTCCTCCAGCTGGTACACTGGCAGTGGTGAGCTTTCTTCTTAAAAGAAACTATTATCAGAATATTGGCATAACTAAATACTGAATTTAATTATGCCAATATACATTTATGCACATAGCTGTGACTCCTTCATTAAGTTCATTAATTATTAATTAATTACTTTGAACACATGTTATCACCAATAGAATTTATTAAACAAATCCATCCAAACTTTCATTCCCTCTAATGATTACATATATAGTGACATAGCAAATACTAAAAGCATAGATAGAAATTCATTGCAAATGATTTTACTATAGGAATGCATTGTAAATTATTTACTAGCCATTTATATAAGCTGTCTTATCACTGATAGGATTTATTAAACAAATCCATCCAAACTTTCATTCAATGCATCTCATAGACCGCCAAATATGATATATAATCTCATGGGTGGTTTGGGTTGAGGAACTATTATCAACACAGAAAATCAAATAAGGAAGCCAAGCTCAAATTCTACTATAATATGTACAAATGCTGTTGTGAAAGGAAAGAATTGTAGCTTACCCACATTGACATACACCTGATGATGACCATGGAACACAGTGGCCGAAACATTGTAATAACAACACCAAAGATGGAGATAATAATTCACATATAAGTAATTGCAATAACAGAAAATCCATATTAGCTATGATATCGCCTAGAAGATTAGAATATCCATTCCTTCAACAAGGGTTCTTTGAAAAATGTTATGAGGAAATTTCATCAGTTGCTCCTGGTAAGATGGTAAAAGACTTAATGTCCCTTTCTCTATCATAAAATATTTCATTTTTTTGTGATGTCATTGAACTTTCATTGCCACTTTTGTAATGTCGATGAATACTCATCACTTTCATAATGCTTATTATAGTAGATACTTTGTAATTGCAGATACAATTATAGTAATGCCATTGAATAATACTGGTGTCAGACACCTTGAATAACACTCACATTAACATTAGTTACTTGATTTTACTCACTTGAAAAGTAACCATCGAATAGTGATCGAAATAGTAATTCATATAATGGTCCACTTAGATGCCATGTTAATTCTCATGTATACATTTCCTTTATCATCATGTGATCTACTTATTCAAAATGGGATCACTGTGTTTGCTCTCTGGTGATCTGTGTTCAAACACCAGTGTCGGTAGCAACACTTTTTTCGTATATAACAATTTTTTTCTTTGCCAGAGATTCTTGTATATACTACACAAATTTGTGTGTGCTAGGTATGATGATAAACTACATCCAGCAGCAAGATCTCTGATCAGGAGAGTGGAGATTTTAAGGAGCATGGAAATACCTCTTAACTGCTGTCATTACCAGGTCCACTCTGACCCAAGGTGGTAGCACCTGTTAGAGTCACAGCTATGGGCAAATAGTGAAATCACAAACAAAAAATCAACAGTACATTTTTATAAAAAAATGACCAACAATACATTTCTATAGCAAAATGGCAATCCATGCAACACTAAAATATAAAAATACATTTTTATAGTAAAATTAGCAACAATAAATTTTATGATCTACAAACATACCTTTAATCTAAAAATATAAAATAATGTACAAAATATCTGTAGTTGAAAGCATAAAGTTACATACAAAATATTTAGATTTTGGCATTAAATAACTCATAGAGGTGTTGATGTGCCTCTAAACAAAATGAACCAACAACAAATTTGTGAAATGTTTTGCAATTTTGTTAGCTATTTCTGTTCTTGTACTCTTTTGCAGGGTGTACATCTGTCTGGTCATGAAGTAATCCTTCGTCCTCCACACCATTCTTCAATTCCAGTCCTGGATTTGTCGTTACACATTGTCTTTCAGTGCTTCCCAATTGAAACCATTATTCAAATCGTTACTTGTATTTTAACTGAAAAGAGAATTGTCTTTCTGTCATCCAGTTATGCCCTCTTGACCATTGTCACTGAGGTAAGTTTCAGTTTTATAAATTACAGCAGTTACTCATAATTTTAAAGCAGTCACTCACTTTATCAGATCTACCGTACCTCCCAGAGGTTTGAGATTCTCGTAATTTTAAAGCAGTCGCTCACTTTATCAGATCTACCATACCTCCTTTGATATTATGAACTATGTATAAAAGCAGAAGTCTAAATCTCAAGTATTTCTGTTTGATGGACAAGCAGATAGTTCCTTTTGAAATTTGGTCCCGTAAGCTGCATCCACTTTGACTGTAGGATAGATGAGGGATTTTTGCAGATCAAATGCAAACAAAAAGGTGCTAGTCTATATTAAGTCATGCTTTGAATCGAGGTGAGTGTTTGTTCACCCTTGACAGGAGACTAACATGTCCATGTCATGGTTCTGAAACCTCCATTTTATGTTTGCCAGCCACCATGTCAGGATGGATACATGGGTGAAAATTTGGTTGGGGGAATAGCTGACTTAGCAGGAGTTGTCCCAAGCATCACCTACTTACCCACCCAGACAAATAGACAAAGTCCTGAATAAAACATATGTATATAATGTGGGAAACAAGGTTCATGTTCTTATTTCTCAACATGACATTTCTCTTTCATCATATTACCTTATGAGCATGTATCACATCCTTTCCCAGCAATCAATGAACACTGCTGTGATCAAGGATTGGACTGTAATGTGGGCTAATCATTGGCTGGTTGATGGAAAGTTTGGTAAAGGCTCACATTTTATGTTTACAGATACCAATAAGATCAAATTTAAAATCTAAATTATTTGTCCATTTAAAATACTACATGTATTCAAGGACTGAAATGCAATATAGGATGATTAACCGGCCATTGGAAAGATTTTTCTCATCTGAATCAATCCTTCAAATCTACCATTTGTCCATGTATGATTCCATATGCCATATATGGAATCATGTTGCCATATATTGTCTGGTGTTCCTGCTGTTCATCTCAGGATTCTCAACAAAATCCAAAAACGGATATGCAATGTGATTGGTCCTGACTTGGTGTCTCAACTCCAATCATTTTCTCACTAATGTAATGTGGCTTCCCTCTGTCTTTTCTACAAATATTTTCATGGCAACTGCTCTGGAAAGCTATTTTCACTGGTACCCCAACTACATGAATTTAAGCATGCTACTAGGTTGGCATCTCGATCAGTGGAACTCCCTTCCTCTTACTTGCTTCCCTGACAACTATAATCTTCAAAAATTTAAATAAAATGTCAATTATCATCTGCCTTGATTCCCATTCTTCTTTATATCCTTTCCTCACCCCCACCTCAATACCCAGTCTTTTCCCTTACTTACACTCTGTAGCCCCTTGTGTACTAGTGGCACTCCCACCTTGCTTGAGGTGAACTACTTAATAAAAATAAATAAACAAAATGGTGACACAGGGAAATAATTCTACAGAAAAGAAAGCTAGAACACAGTAATATATAAACTGTAAATTGATGTATGCGTTTCTTGCAAGATCACCGCGGTTAACCAACATGAAGCCTGGCCAGTACCTAAATGGAATACAAGGTGCTTTAAGCTTTGATGTGTGGACAGTGTGATGGATAATAATGTGTGAGTGTGTTTTGCCTCCAGAGCACACATACATGCGTAAAGACAGCCAGATAAACACACTTAAGGCAATTAAGACTCTGAAAATAGTCCTGTTCATTGGCAGGTTTATTAAAGGGTTGTTGTAGAGTAGCTATCACCCCTTCAGCACTCTACCAGATGTTGTGTCTCATAGCCTTAAATGGTCTACAATTAAGGACTTCAACAGTTGATTAATAAGTTGATACTAAGCTGATTAATATTCGGACTGATCTTACTTCATTTGGCTATACAGCATTTGACCCTCCTCTATTCCTTGTAAGTTGTCTTGTTAATTGTTTTGTAACTTATTGTTCTGTATTTTTTGTATATATTCGTTAGCAGCGGATACTGGTGCTGAATAAATATATTAAGCACTCATTCTTTTTGTATCATTCACCTTGACGATACAACAGATAGGTAGATAGATGGATAATGATGAAACTGAAATAGTGCTGTGGAGCAGCTATCACCCCTTCAGCACTCTACCAGATGTCGTGTCTCATAGCCTTAAATAGTCTACGATTAAGGACTTCAACAGTTGATTAATAAGTTGATACTAGACTGATTAATATTTGAACTGATCTTACTTCATTTGGCTATACAGCATTTGACCCTCCTCTATTCCTTGTAAGTTGTCTTGTTAATTGTTTTGTAACTTATTGTTCTGTGTTTTTTGTATGTATCTGTTAACACCGGATACTGGTGCTGAATAAATATATTAAACACTCATTCTTCTCTGTGTATCATTCACTTCGACGATACAAGGATAAAACTAAAAAAAGGAATAAATACACATGTAAGACTAGTTTAGTCTGAATAACAAATAAACAAATGAAAGGGTAACAAGGAATATGAGAAAAGCAGCTATATACTTAAACATAGAATTAAGACCATTTATCAAAATGGCTAAAGGAAAGTAGTGATCTTTGTTTACATGAATATGTATAAAGTTTGTTACAGGAATATGTTTCAATGTTGCGGTGAGCTCACAGAATGTCAGAAAGTTGAAAGTGTTGAAAAGGGTTCTTCATACAGAGAAAAAAACGTAAAAGAAAAGTATAAAAGATGGCTACATTAAGCAAATGTTCAAATAATAACATGATAATGAAGTAGACCAAAATATAGAAAAAGGCTTTAAAAGTTACATTAAGATGGTAATGATGGGGGTAAAATTAGGAGGATGAAAAAACTAAGGACCACATGCTTGCGCTCATGATTTTACTGTGTGGATTCTGGTGATAACTAAGGACTAACAGGAAGTGGTCAAAAATGGTGTCTAACCTTATGGATTTAACTGTTTTCTTTGAATTTTTTAACATTTTTATCGTCATGTATCTTGGCTTGAGATAGGAGTAATTCTTTCAGGAATGGAAATATTTGAAAAAATCCAGGGTGCAGATTTATATTTTGATAAGATTTGATAATGGGGTTGTTATAACAAGCTTTTGGTTGCATAGGAAAGGAACAAACATGGATTAAATTTTCAGCATGTATTTGTTAAATATATATAATATATACATAGTTGTTTGAAATTTGGTAAAAATTATTAATATATTGTCATTAGTTGCTATTGGTCAGGAAAACAATTAGGCGTAAGGGTTTTGTCAGTATAGCCAGGAGTTAACTGATTTTTTAGGTTGCTTGGCTGAGGTCACAGTTGTAGTCAGAGGATAGGTCTGAAGTGGATTAGCCATTGATGGAGTTTGACACAAACTTTTCTTTAAGGTTGAAATTGACACCTTTGATGGTGTTGATGGGCTGGTAGTCATATGATACCAGGATGTTGAAGCCAAGCTGTCTGGTAAGGTGGTTGATGGGTTGGTCGATTGAGGTTATGGTGGTGGGTTGATTCGTGGTTAGGTATGTTGATTGCCAAGGTTATGGCAGTGTAGATAGTGAATGTTGATTGAGCAGAAGATCTCTGTTTGATTCTGGTCACATATGGTATCAATGAGACAGGAAGGCCTGGAGCAGATAGTTATGATTGATCGAGTTGAATGTCTGTTAGATTCTGGTTGAATGTAGTATCAACAAAATGGGGTGGGGTGATTGTGATGGCAACAGCACACCTGCATGCTGATTGGTGGCCTTTCAGCCTATGTCTGTTTTTGTTATTACAAGGGGCTTCCTTTTAAACAAATCTTGTAGTCCCTAGGGGAATCTTTTTTCCAGCTGGAATGTTCGTGATTGTTTGTTGTATTCATTTTATTGCACGTATTTGTTTTTTGGACTGAATGTTATGCTTGGAGTCCATGCACAGAAAACAACTTTTTCATTTTGTGTTTTTTATTTTTTGGTGCTCACATTTGATCGACATTTAGAGTGAATTAGGAAATTGAATTGTAGTGGAGTATAACAGGACCCTTGAGAATTTTTTGTCAAAGTATGTTACTCTCTCATTAAAAGAGTAAAAGGTGGCATTTCTTTAGATTAAAGTTGTGATTGTGGTTCAATGTATAACTAATGCATTTGATGAATTGTTGTGTATACTTTTCGTGTTCATAGATACATTTTTTTCTGCAAGTTTCCCAATGTATTGTAAAGATAAGTTTTCCTTTTGTCTTTATTTTGACAGATATATTTTAGCTATATCTGAAATTTTACACACACACACATATATATTTATATATATATATATATTTAAGACATTTTTTATGTTTATACGTTCTTTTTATAAATACAAATATTTAAGTAAATGCTCTGTTTATAATAAACAGTATTAATGACATTTACCGGCCTGAATGTCCGAGAAATTTTCATAGAAAATATGCGTCCTCCGACAAGAATCAAACCTGTATCCTATACATAACTGTCATATAGCCTAATCAACAAACATAAGAAAAATTAATTCCTTTTAATATGTGGAAATATCCACTCTTTGCCTGATGAAGGTCATGAGACCGGAAACCCATGTAGCAAAATTATGGAAAATAAAGCATAATATATTTTTTTAAAAATCCACTTTACAACCAAAAGCGTTTTCAGTTTCTCTCTTCTTTTTATTATACACACTTTTCTCTTGTTGGAACTACTATAACCCTTTCCCTTTATATATATATATATATATATATATATATATATATATATATATATATATGTAATGTCTTTCAGAAGTTATACTTGACTGAAAGTATTATGTCCATGAAAGAAATTCTATGAAGAAACAAATATTTGAATTTTGTCAACACCTTTACAAGTGAATCAATTTCTTTGTACAGAGTCTCTGCTCACTCATTTACCCCTTTTCCTGGCGTCATACTTATGTGCCTCTCGTATGTGATTCTCACCTGGAACTTCTTGAAGCCCCAGGCTCATTCATCATGGGTTGTCATTTGAAACATCTTCTGACTGTCAAACAAGTAAGTATCCGCCTGATTTCTTGATTTTTTTGTTTTTTTTTACCAAGTATAAATATTTTTTTTGTTTTTTAGAGAATGTAAACCAATGAACTCATGGTGAGTTTGAATGTGACTCACAATAGCATTTCAAAGAAAATACTTCTTCGTCTATGATTCGTTTTTTATCTAATCAGTTTTTCTTTTATTCTACTATCGTTAATGTCTGATAGAAATAAATGACTAACCTATAACAGTTTATCCCTTTCATTGTACCTTCATAAAAGTTACCAAATTTAGTTATAAAGACATCTCCTGTATCCTTTACATAACTGACTCCCTACCGATTAGTTCTGGGTATGACAATGGCCAGAAATCGTCTCCAACGACCAACTGTGAGACAGAACCAAACAAACCACAATTGAGATTGACATCAAGAAACAGAAATGGGGATGGATCAGCCACACACTCCGCAGACCTGCTTCTAGTGTAACCAGGCAGTCCCTGGACTGGAATCCACAAGGGAAGCGAAAAGTAGGTTGACCAATTGACGCAGAAGTGTTGACTCAAAGGTGAATGCAGTTGGCACAACATGGGCCGAGCTGAAGAGGATCGCCTGGAACCACATCCATTGGAGAAGTGATGTTGCGGCCCTATGTTCCCCAAGGAATCAAGAGGCATAATATTAGGTTGGTGCAAAAATAATGTCGTTTTCTCACATATGTTACTATGTGAGAAAAAGACATTATTTTTGCACAAACCTAATAAATAATGACAACAAAGCATCTAATCTCAAGATTCGAGGTTTTGAGGAGTGTGGAACAACCTCTTAATTTCTGTTGTTCTCGCGTTCACCCTGACCCGGGGTGATAGCACCTGTTAGGGTCCCAGCTTTGGGCAAATAGTGAACCACCAAACATTAACGACACAATGAAAGTGTAAAAATACATTTTTATAGTAGAAATACCAACAATACATTTTTATATAAAAATAATTACCAACAATATTTATAGTATTATCAACAATACACTTCGTAGCAAAAGGACCAACAATACCTTTTATCTTTAGCTAAATACCTACAATTGCTTTCAAAATATATTTAGTTGAAGCCATAAAATTATATTCAAAATTATGTTCTGAATCATAAAATAAAAAATGCAATAAAACTAAAACATTATTTAATTAGGAAAGCTTTTGTTTTTATGTATAAAATAAATTATGGACACTATTGTCTTAAGAAAAAATTTTTTAATGAAGATTTAATTTTTTCTAGAATTGTTTTCACTTTTGTAAATTTTAATTAGGATAATTTATAAAGTTTTAAATCTTTCAAAATTTTGTATTAATTTGTAGAGGTCCAGTGATATTGTTATTAAATTAAGACTGCATTTATCTACCCCTGTAGATTAAATAACCAATTCAGTTCAGAAATCCCTGTTAGTTTATCTCGATCAATGTACACCTGGGCACGTGGCCAAGAGGTTAGAATTTTGGCATTCTTACCATGAGACCCAGGTTCAAATTTCACCATGGTCGATTTGTCAGGAAAGAGACTTCCTGACGTTATTGGTCTGAGAGGGGTTCGATCCCAGCATGTGGCACCTTTGGAAAGTGCCCGAAAACTATACCACGGGTTGACCCAAGTCTTGTGAGTGAAATTGGGTAGACAGAACCCTTGGGTGCTGTCGATAGCTGTACTAGTACAAAATCATAAGTCATCGTGGCTGAGGGCTTCAGTGTGCTGGCCTTGTTCAAATTGTTGCTCACACTAAATAACACACTCTTTCCCAGAAATTGTAACTAAGGTCTGCTCAGTATAGTTACAGTACAAACCACAGGTGGACTCGGTGGGTGTTGAATAAACACAAATGCACCTGAGCAAGCACCTGCAATAGGGATTGGCTAGGCACCCTAGTAGACAGATATCCTAGATAACAAATGGCCAGCTATACATCCATACACCTGAGGAAGGCAGAGGGAACAACAGCTAAAATGTAGATGGGGACAATAGTTTGAATAAAGATAATTGTTGTAACTGAGTTATCAAAAACAACAGTAGAAAACAGGAATTGGTTTAACAATAAGTTTATTACCTTTTGGAACCAGGAAACAATGTAGAATAGAAACTAGGGAAGAGAATGTTTAGCTGTGAGTGACTGTTTTCAACAATAGCTACTGCTCCTCCTGCTACTCCTCTTGATGTAGGAATATTTTTATGTCTTTCGTCCGACAGCTGAGTCCAAACTTGTAGGGAAATATTCTCCCCCACAACAATGATGTGAATAACTCCTCGTCCAAGAAATTCAAACAAAAATTTACCCGAACATGCTGGCCTTCTTCATTGCATCAGGTATATTTTGACAAGAGTCTTGACACTGGCATGTCATGATGTTCTCTCCTGCTACTGTTACATAATACTTTGAGAAAGGAGGATTGCCACCAAGAAACCAACTTCCCCTCTAGGGTGCTTCTACCAACCATGAAACTAAATATTCTCTGTCTTTTAATTTTATTTTTTATTCAGATTGCTGATTTAGTGATGGTGAATATTGACAAAGGAACTATAATTGTCAATGAACTGGAACCTACATTTGCTGCTATGTCATATACTTATGTAATAAATATTCCCATGATGCCACAAGAACCAGTAAAACTTTTGGCTGAAGTCTATGAAAAGGTCAAGTTCAGTTTTGACTTTATTGATCTTGAAAGGTAAGAAAAAATACCTAACCAACATTGCAATCTTTAAACTTTATCTCTTTCATATCCTCATCATTTATTCAGTTAATGCATTTGGTGCTGCTGTGGTCATCAGTCCCTTCCCTCCCTCTCTCTCTCTCTCTCTCTCTGTCTGCTGCTGCCCTTACAGCCACCCTCACTCAAGTCCACCTCTTAATACTCTCTCTCTCTCTCCCTCTCTTTCTCTCTCTCTTTGTCTGCTGCTGCCCTTACAGTCACCCTCACTCAAGTCCACCTCTTAATACTCTCTCTCTCTCTTTGTCTGCTGCTGCCCTTACAGCACACTCACTCAAGTCCACCTCTTAATATCCTCAAACCAAGACATGGATGGTTGTCTCCAGTACTGCGTTACCTCAAAAAAAAAAAAAAAACCCTGGGAAGAGAAAAGATGGAATTATACCTTTCCTAGTCTACTCCTGTAGATTAAATAAAGGTTCATTTCTGAATTACCTGTAGGTTAACTAGATCAGTATACACCTGGGCATATGGCTGAGTGGTTAGAACGTTCGCATTCTGACCATGAGACCTGGGTTCGAATCTCACCATGGTCGATTTGTCAAGAAAAAGACTTCTTGATGTTATCAGACTGGAGGGGTCGATCCCAGCATGCATCACCTTTTGGAAAGTGCCTGAAAAAAACCATACCACAGGTTGACCCAAGCCTTGTGAGTGAAATTGATTAGACGGAACTCTTGGGTGCCATCAATAGCTGTGCTAGCACAAAATCAAGTCATCATGGCCAAGGGCTTGAGCATGCTAACCTTGTTCAAATTGTTGATCACACTAGATAACACACTCTTTCCCAGAAATTGTAACTAAGGTCTGCTCAGTATAGTTGCAGTATAAACCACAGGTGGGCTCTGTGGGTGTTGAATAAACACAAATGCACCTGAGCAAGCATCTGCAATAGGGATTGGCTAGCAGCTCCAGTAGACGGATATCTTCGAAAATGAGTGGCCAGCTATACACACATACACCTAAGGAAGGCAGAGGGAACAACAGCCAAAATGTAAATGGCGACAATAGTTTGAATACAGATAATTGTTTTAACTGAGTTATCAAAAACAACGGTAGAAAACAGGAATTGGTTTAACAGCAAGTTTATTAACTTAGAGGGCTCCCAAGTAAGATGTCCCCCCCCCATAGAAGAGAACATGACTAAAGACTGTGTATATGCCATCCTGTGCAGCTGTGGAAAGAAACATATAGGGGAGACAGGCCACCCCCTTAAGGTAAGGATTCAAGAACACGAAAAAGCTGTAACACGAGTGGAAGTGGAAAAATTAGGCATGGCTGACCAACATATGAAGAGAAAAGCAAAATCACTGCCCTCTGTGGGATCAGGTTGAAATCATAGACAATGAACATCATTGGAAAATTCATAAACTTAAGGAATCAGTACATATGCTAGGCCACAAAAAAATCTCCTGAGCCGACCAAGCATAGAAATGAATACAATATGGGAACCAGTAATAAGGAGTGCTAGAGAAAAGCAATACTAACAACGAAAATTGCAATATGAGTTCTGGTAAAAATCATAAATAATAACAGCAAAAATTGCAATATGAACACTGGTAAAAAATGATTGCTGAAGACACTAAGTTTATAATACCCTGAAATTCATACACAGATATCCTCAAGGACATATGGCACAGTGGATAAAATGTTTTAATTGTTAAGAAGTTGTTCATTCCGTAACATGTTCTGTGTTTCATTTATTTCTTTTTCCATCTTGCAATACCTGTTGTTTTAATTGCTAAGAAGTTCGAATTGAACACCTGTTGTTTTAATTGCTAAGAAGTTCGAATTGAACACCTGTTGTTTTAATCACAAAGCAATGAAGTCCAATACTGTAAAGTGTTCTGCTCTTTTTCTTTTTTCTTTTTTTGTCTTGCAGACCCTGTCGTTTTAATCGCAAAGAAGAACTCCAATTCCGGTTTCAGAAAATATCATCTTTCAACAAAAGGATGCAGTATGCATTTGTTGAACTTATGGTCAACTTATTCAGGTAAAATCTGTAACATTTCATTTTTTTTATTTATTTATTATTCATAAGAATTAATTGTTAATGTTTATTTCTGTATCTTTCCCACTAGATCTGAACTGATTTTATCAGTATTAATTTAAAAAAAAAAACAACTGAGTCATGTTTGTATGTTTGTGTTTTTTGTAAAGAAAAAAATTGTAACAATTTGTCTCAGTGGTCAAAATGCTCCCATGTTGCTGTTTTTATAAAAATTAATGCATGTTGAAATCCTCAATATATTCAGTATTGTTGAAGTTATTGCTAGCATTTTGTGTTGAGATTTACAAACTCTAGGTTTTGTTCAATTTTACAAATGAATCAATGAAATTGGAATAAGCTGATTTGTTTGGAAAAAATACTTTGACAAAAAACCTACTTCTTAGTTTAATAATTTCTTAAATAGGACTTCATGGTAATATATATATATATATATATATATACAAACTCTAGGTTTTGTTCAATTTCGCAAACAAATCAATGAAATTTGAATAAGCTGATTTTTTTGGAAAAATACTTTGACAAAAACCCTACTCCATGGTTTTTATGCACCCTAGTAAAACCAACTGTACTTTGTACCTCATTACCTGTTTGCATTTCTCCCCCAAATTTGGTTTTGATTGGTCAATATATGACTATTTTAGAGGTTGTGATGGACGGATGGAAGTCACAAAATTTTATATACTAGAATTTTTTTTTGCAATATGCTATGTAGTAAAATCCTCACAGTACTTTGTATTGTTGAAGTTATTGCTAACATTTTTTGTTGAGATTTACAAACTTTACTTTGTTTTGTTCAATTTCACAAACAATTTACTTCCAGAGACATTGCCCCAGAATGCAAAGCCGATCTGAAATGTTTCAAGCAAAATAATTTTTTAGAAAAACAGCTTCCTGCAAATATTCCTTTTTATACAGAAGTAAGTATCCTTTTGCATGTTTGCTAACATTATCAATAACATCCTCAAGCAAATGTTTGAGACAACCAGTGTCGAATGAATTAAAGCATTTTAAAATTGTCATTTAAGATTCTAATTTGAAATTTAAAAAGAGACAAATGACAAATCAAAGAATGTATTAATCTGAAATCTTTTTTTATATATTTTTGAATGTGACAGGAGTAGATAGGTTTGCCTATTGTCCAGTTAATACTGGTTTTTTGAACAGGTGTAGAGGTTTATCCCTTATTTTCTGTTTAAAGTCTTCATTTTGTTTCACTCTCAGTAACCTCTTGTCTCTTAGTGGGATTATTGCCTTGCTTGGGGTGAATTGGTTAAAAAAAAATAATAATAAATACTATGGTTGTCATGGTTTCTGATATTATTATTGTTGTTGTTATTGTTATTGTTATACACATGTACAGAGGGACTGAGAAATAAGTAAGATATTCTAATATTAACTTTCTCTCCAGTCTTTCGAACAGGAGTATCCCTTATTTTCTGTTTAGGATTAGGTTTCCAGTTTCTTCAAAAGCTTACTTTAACTCTCTACTTCTAACATCTTCACCTAAACTCTGAAATTTTATTTACTATTTATTTATTTTTTCCTCAATAGACATAGATACGTTCGCCCATTGTCCTGTTCACAATCCTTCCCAATCTTTGGAACAGGAGTAGAGGTTTATCCCTTGTTTCCTGTTTAGGATTTGGTTTCCTTTTAAAGTCTTTTCATTCTTTTCCACTCCCAGCAGCCCCTTGTGTCTTAGTGGCATTATTGCGTTGCTTGGGTTGAACTGATTGAAAAAAAAATAAAGGAAATTTAACAAATATCTAAAGAAACCCTTTATTTCATCCACCAGGGTAGAGTGTTCTAGATTCAACGTGCCATGACTCTTCTGGGTGTCTCGTTTATCTCCCTTTAACTCAACTCTCCAAGTTTTTGTTCAGCCAGGTACTGAACTCACAACTCTTTGGGTGAAGTCACTGGATCCAACCAATGCTTTTATCCACTGGGCCATGTGTCCTTGAAGAAGACTGTAGCATACAATGGCCGAAACGTCGTGAATATGGCAATAAAGATGAGGACAACAGTCCAAAAAATGTAAATAATGTAAATAACATGGAAACCAATCAACAAAAGACCAAGCAACCTACCCACCAATGTTTTTTTTTTTTTTTTTCAATACAAGACTCAAGAGTATTGCTCTTGTCCTAGATATTAGGTTGGTGCAAAAATAATGACGTAATAATGTCGTTTTTTGACATAACATCAAAAAACGACATTATTACGTCATTATTTTTGCACCAACCTAATATTATAGTTCATTACCAACTTTCGTGTGATTATTCTATTCAGTAACCTTCTCTAGGTTACAACAGTAACTCAACCTTCCAAGTTTTTGTTCACCTCTGCTGTGCCTTGGTATTGAACTCACAACTCTTTGGGTCAAGTCACTGGATTACTTCAGCCATCACTTTTATCCACTAAGCCATGTGGAAACTGAAGAAGAAGGCTGGAGTGCACAATGACTGAAACATTGTGAATATGACAATAAAGATAAGGTCAACATTCCAAACAATGTAATTATTGTAAATAGTTACAATACCTGATCTCAGAAATATAGACAGCTCATAAATTTATCTTTGTTTACTTGTAGGTGATGAAAACTACACTTTTTCAGGAATTTCTAGACAACATCCTTTCTAAAAAACCTTCATTTTGGTCAGAACTGGAGTTGAAGACACGGACATTATCAAGAAAATCTGGATTCTCCCAAAATGCCTTTGTTTCCAAGTAAGATTTCTATTTTTCCATCTTTTTAAGATCTCTTCTCTGATCTAGCTCTACCAGTGTCAGATCTATTATGAAACTAATGTTTAAGCTATAGCGCCCCTATTCCCAGAAAATTCAAAATTCGTTAAGAGAACAAACATTTAAAACTATTAGTCATTACGTTTTTTCTATTTCCTCACCCTTTAATGTTCAACCAAAATATACACTCGCAAATAGTCAAAACAAACATTTCTTTCACATTCTTTACTAGTGGCAGTTCTACTAAGAAACTAATGAAGCTTACACTTCAGGACCCCTAATACCAGAGGGGCCCCTGAAGCAACTTTTTTAGAGTGAATTTTTCAACAAATTCAATGTTTAGGGGGTGGGGGTGACCAGAATCTATTCATAACCTACATTTTAGCAATTTGATCCTCAAATCTATTGTTGCTGGTTGCAAATGGGCCCTCATATCTGTTCCAGTTTCAGGGCCTTTGAAATGTAAGTCCACCACTGTAGATTTTAAGGGACCTCTTCCCTCTAACTTAAAGAACCATTATATGTTTATGGTAATTGCTGAATACTCTCATTTTCCTTTTACTTGCCCTGATATGACAACAAATATAATAGAATCCTAAGCCAATGGGTTGAAGTAGCTAATGTTGGCCTTAGAATCTGCTCTCATGACCATTTCATATAACCTGAAATTTCCCCTGTAATAGGTTAAATTTAAAAATGGGCTTCCAGTACCCAAAACACCAGCTGTTTGAGTTTGTTGAGTTCACCAGAATCTATTCATAGCCTACATTTAGATCCTCAAATCTATCCTTGCTGGTTGTGAAGGGGCCTCCATATCTGTTGAAAGCTTCAGGTTCTCAAGAATGTAGATCTGCCAGTGGGCTCTATCCGGGAAAACTGTCTTCCACTCACAGCGTCTTCCATAGAATGACTGCTTTGTGGAACAGACTCCTGCATGGTGTTTCTCCGAAACATTCCAGTCTTAAACTTTTCTAGTATTGGGTTAATCTTTATCAATACCTTCATTTCCTACTTTCTTCTATATTCATATTGCACACCTCATTCAGTAACTCTCTACCTTGAGTGCCTATTGAGCCTTGTATTGGCTGAACATTGATTAAAAAAAAAAATCTGTCAAATATTCCCAAGTGGTATGATGCAAATGTGACTGAGTCGCTCTAGCCAGATGGCTCATGCTAGTCATCTTTAGGTTATTTTCCTGAACCTTTGTTTGCATTCTTGAACCTCCATGCTTTGAATGTCTATTGAGTCTTTTCAATTCAGACCTCAAGGGGAACCTATATATATATATATATATATATATATATATATATATATATATATATATATATATATATGATTCTTTTGTAAAGATACTGGGAAAATGGTTGGCACATTCTATTGCTCCAAGAAGTACCTGACTCCTTCTATCTCAGTGTTACATATATTCATGCCATAACCTGTAAACAGAAATAGCCAAAAAACAGCTAGCATAAGTAATTCATCTTGAGGCATAGAAGAAATTATACCAACTCTGCTGTCTCTCTTTAGAAAAAGAAGCCTGGCAGGACTTGCACCCCTCCTCTCGAATTCTGGTTAGACATCTCACAAGGTAGGTTGTAACACATCAGTTGCCTTTGAATGTCCATGCTATTCTTGGCAATTTTTTTGCATTAGCATATGCAACTTGAAACCATTATTTTTTTTTTTAGTATTTCATGGTGCTTGTAGAGACAGAAAATAAATTCACTTTTCAAGCATCCATTGATTCTTAGAGTTGTCTTTACCAGAAGAAAAATCTCATGAGCGGTAACACTCTACCCCTCTATCAATCCCCAACTGCATTTGTCTCTGACTGTTGATGACCATCACACTGCTCACACGTCCCTTCCCTTTCATTGTCCAACATTTTGTTTTACTATTATCTTCATGAATTACGGAAATAGGAAAGGGATTGAAACTGAGATGCCAGGTCAGGAGCAATAACATTGCAGATTTTTTTGTGATGTCAATGAACACTCATTTGACACTTTTGTGATGCCAATGAATACTTGGCACTTTCGTAATGCTTTTTGTAGGAGAGACTTTGGTAATCACAGATACAACTATAGTAATGCCATTGAACAATGCTGGTGTCAGATGCCTTCAAATAACACTCACACTAATAGTACTCACTCGATAATACTCATTCAAATAGTGATCCTAATAGAGAAATAACATAGTGAATAGAGTGGAGAATAGTCGTCCACATAGTGATAGAGGAGAAATAGCGATCCAAAGAGTAATAGGGGATAGAGTAGAAATAGCGATCCGAATAGTAATAGAGGATAGAGTAGATGTGATTGTTAGTTGTTAGCTGCTTCGCTCACTGGCGATCTATGTTCAAACTCAAGTATCGGAAGTGACACTTTATTCTTATATAAAAAGTTTCTTATTTGGATTTTATCGAGAACCACTTAATAGTACAGAAGCAGCAGACCAGATGTGACCACAATATTCAATGCACAGATGGACAAATGACAAAATGAGCAAGATAGATTCTGTCAGGAAAAATTTTCTAGCACAACAGAGGGAACCACTTTTTCTAGAAGTGAACAGAACAATCGATGGAAATCCTAAATATGAAGGTGCAATGAGTCACTTTCTTGATTTTTTTTTTTTTGATTTTTTTCTCCAATCATTTAACCCCACGCAAGGCAACATTGCCACTGAGACACAAGACGAGGTCACAGGGAGTGGAAGAGAATAAGAAGACAGAGAATGGGAAGGATTGAGGAAAGGACAAAAAATAGAAACAGTGTTCACGAAGTTAGAAAATGGCGATTGGTGTTGCATTGAAATTTTTGAAGATTGTAGTTATCAGGGAAGCAAGAAATAGGAAGAAATAGTTTCACAGGTGGGAAGTGCTAGAAATGAAACAGAATACAAGTGGTGGTTGCATCTATGTAGAGCAACTGTAAAACACTGAGAACTAATTGCCAATTTAGTAGCACACTTAAATTCATGTAGTCAGGGAACTAGGGAAAAAAAATCTCACCAGAGCAATTGCCATGAAAATATTTGCAGAAAAGACAAAGTGCTTAAAACATTTGCTGTATATCAAAAAATTTGAATAAATTTTAATGCATTTACTTGACTTGTTATTGTGCTCATTTTTTTGGAATATATAAAATAAAATAATAGTAAAAATTAATAAGCTGTAATAAAACCTATAACAAAATAATAGAAATAATAAAGAGTGTATAGAGCCAGAATGTTGGGATAAAAAGCAACAATAAGATGGAATAAAACTAGTAATAAAATAATAGTAACAATGAAGAGTCTATAGAGCCAGAATGTTGGGATAAAAAGTAACAATAAGATGGAATAAAACTAGTAATAAAATAATAGTAATAATGAAGAGTGTATAGAGCCAGAGTGTTGGGATAAAAAGCAACAATAAGAAGATGGAATAAAACTAGTAATAACATAATAGTAATAATGAAGAGTGTATAGAGCCAGAGTGTTGGGATAAAAAGCAACAATAATAAGATGGAATAAAACTAGTAATAAAATAATAGTAATAAGGAAGAGTGTATAGAGCCAGAGTGTTGGGATAAAAAGCAACAATAAGAAGATGGAATAAAACTAGTAATAAAATAATAGTAATAATAATGAAGAGTTCATTCATTTTCTTAACCAAACTGTCTATACCAGGGGTCAGCAACCTACAGCACACATACCACATATGGCACACCAAGCAATTTCCAATGGCATGCAGCCAGAAATGTCATCACAAAGTCCGAACCAATAATTACTACAATGCAAA
>OZ010599.1:76086715-76259215 GCA_963932145.1 Acanthosepion lycidas | reverse complement strand
ATGTTACTGAATAGAATAATCACACAAAGGTTGTTAAGGAACAATAATACTTAGGACAAGAACAACACATATAAGATTCGCCAGCAGTGCAGAGAAGAAGTAGTCAACTGCTAGAAGTGAGTCAAGTGAATTCCACAATGAATCTCCAACTGCAGACCAACATACAGTATTTACTACCGTATTTATGTGAATGGGGATATACCCATTATTGTCTGTAGGTATGCTACAATATATATATATATATATATATATATATATATATATATATATATATATATAATATTGAAGTTTTTTTTTTTTTACACCTTCATACAAACATCAAATTCATTATGCCCAGTTATTGCTTTTCATTTTTGTCAGAAATATCTTCTGTAGTAATAGTTAATGTTTGTAATCATTCTGTGTACGACTATAATTTCCATTTTATCATTAATGTCTGGACATGAAAATACTTGTATGCACTGAAAAATTCATTTCACTCAATAAATTTCCCTTCAAATATATTTTCTAATTTTCATGGAACAAATTGAATCTATTTTATTTTTTATGCTACTAATTGCTATTGTGCAGTTCCTGTACATGACTGGTGTGATTGAAAATGACAATAGAATGAGCAACACAAAGAGAATTCAATAATTTGAACAACATTTATAATGACTCTTCTCTAAATTATAAAAATTGTCTTCTATACAGTTGAACACCTAAAAATGGTTGGAGAATGGATTGACTGAAATGTAGTGGTCAGAACAGAAGCAACACAAAGAATGAGTTCAATAGTCTGAAGAACTCTTGGAATCATAATGTCAGTCAGTCAGTTATGTGCCATGTGTAATACATGCTTAGCTGATCATGTATCTTTCAATACATGACTGACGAGGCAGATTGTTTTTCCCGCAATAGGTTGCCATTTCTTTCTGCGGTTGCCATCCAAAGCTATAGAACCCAGTCTGACCTGCTATATACCTATAACTGGGAAGAAAAGAAGAGGATTCATACCTTTCCCAAGGGTATTAGCACATAAGTGAATGTAATGGATTTGACTGCAATTCGAACTCGGCTCTCCAATTCCTCAATCTGAGCTGCTATCCATTACTCCACTGTGCCTCCATTGAAATAATGACTTCTCAAAATTATAAAAGTTGTCTTTCGTATAGTTGTGCACCTGAAGATGGTTGGAGAAGTGATTGACTGAATTGTCGTGTTAACAGGAATATTGCAAAGAATGATTACAATTGTCTGAATAACTGATGGAGTGATAATATCCCTGAAAATTGCTGACAGTGGTTAAAAATGTTTGGCAGTGTCTCTCATATTTGTTATCTGACTTGAGGTCTTTTTGAATGTGTAGCCATAAGTTTCTACTGTTCTTCATGTTTTTTCAGGTTAATACATGAAGCATCAAGCAAGATTCCATTCTATGATCGACATGATGACAATTTAGTACTGGAAGAAACCAAGTTACCAGAATACATATCCCAAACAATTGATAATGCCAATGCTGTCACATTACCAGACCAAAACATAGGCAAGTATTCTATGTTTCTGTCACCAAAAAGTATGATTTTTCCCTTGACGCCACTATTATTTTAACTACCTTCACTCTTTGGCAATGTTTATTGTAATAAAACCTGAACATTTGAAAGTAAATTTATACATTTTCTTTGTTCTTGAGAATTGGCAACAAAAATAATAAATACTATTTATTAGATTATTTATTTACACTATTATATTGTTTATTGGAATGGTTGGCAAAACATCGGCTAATTACCAATTGATTCAAAATCTTATAAAATAGTAAATAATAAGGATTTCCTTATAGTTTGTTTACATATTTTAATAACTTAATAAATGTTTATAAATTTATGAAAAAAAAATGTTTTCATATTTATTTCTTTATGAATAATAAATGAATGGTAAATGATAAATTTTGCATTGCATTAGTTTTTAGAATGTTGTAAATATAAAACTGTCCTTGTAAATAAACAATCTAATAAATAAATAGTGTTTAATATTTTTGTTGTAAATTCTCAAGAACAAAAAAATGTATAAATTCACTTTCAAAATATGTTGAGGTTTTATTACAATTCTAACCATTACTTTTTAAAACAATAAACATTGTTAGTCCCGGGCATGACAATAAACTAAATTCAGCATCAAGGCCATTGATAAGGAGATTGGAGGGTTTAAACACCTCTTCATTGCTGTTGTTCCCAGTTCCACCCTGAACTGGGGTGGTAGCACCTGTTAGAGTCCCATTTATTGTAAATAGTGAACACCCTAACAAAAACAAAACACTATGAAAGTATAAAAATACATTTTCTATAGTAAAAGATCCCAGTGTAATGGGAGATATGGTAGAATGATTTATTTTCCCCTTTTATATTTCCCCCATTATGGGCATTATTAAAACCATGGTATAATAACACCATAGTTCACGGATGTGATGGAATGGAATGGCTGAAATGAAAAAGAATGACAAATATGCTTTGTTCTCAGAGAGACTTTTATATTACTAAGACATATACAAAGCTAGTGTGTGTGTGTGTACATATATATATATATATATATATATATATATATATATATATAATATTAGTGGTCAATATATATATATATATATATATATATAATATTAGTGGTCAATATATATATATATATATATATATATAATATTAGTGGTCAATATATATATATATATATATATATAATATTAGTGGTCAATATATATATATATATATATATATATATATATATATATATATAATATTAGTGGTCAATATATATATATATATATATATATATATATATATATAATATTAGTGGTCAATATATATATATATATATATTGACAGAAAATCTACGAGTAAAAAGAATTCTCTTATTGCTATATTTGTACAAAAACGCACAACCTTAAAATTTAAATTCAAACTCAGCGTTGCGACCGCACGTTCCAAAGCAATAACACATTTCTCATAGCATTTTTCGGATTACATCTCTATTTTCGTTGTCCTCTTATTACTGAGAAGTAAAAACAAGAACAAAATCTATTTACATATCTGATGATGTCTATAGGAACAGACGAAAGCTTGTAAAAAATTAAAAAGAGCTTATCCAAGTGGAATTTGTAAACAGGGATAATATCATTCATATACAGGTTCGGGGTTGATGTATCTTATTTATATTGTTTGCGACAATGTATTCTCGCCATTTAAATCATTAACCTCTATATTTGTTTTTTGTATGAATGATTCATGAATTTATATATATATATATATATATATTCATAAATTCCCAAGAGGATAGAATACAGAACTCAATGTACAGGACAGAGTAAGAATATAATATTCTTATTATATTATATCTTATGCTTTATTATTATATCTTATGCTTTTTGAATTTGTAGGTCTGATGATTAGGATTCTAATTACAATTCCAATGTAATAAATTATAACCATGGAATATTAATGTTTAAGCCTTTTATATTTGATATATATATATATATATATATATATATGTCCCACATGGAGAATAATGTATCACATATAGATACAAAGGAAAGCAAAGTTTAAGGAGAAACAGAATGGAAGGGTCTTACATATAATATGGAGATACTCCTGTACCTGGAGAAGCCATTTTTAGGACTCCAGATTCAAACAGGCTGGATTCATCTATGTTCCAGGCAAGGGCGTACTCCACAAATGGGGAAACAACAAGTTCTGCATTTTCCCAAATTGAAGACTGCAAGCTAAAGTTTCATTCTATATCTGGGAAAAATATATTCATAAAGGGAAACGGCACCATGAACTTGTAAGCTGCTGGGGGAGACAGTTTTATCTTCTGCCCGGTCTAGCGGGGGGACCTAAGCCAAAGAAAGTAACCTTACCGTTTGGTTGCTGTCAATGAACTGAAAAAATGACCAGCACTTTTGTTGCTGTATGGAGTGACATCATTAAGTGGTAATCATGTGACCCACGTGATTCATCTTCACCAAAGGGCCTTCTGTATCCTTACACCGGCAATAAATTTTTATATAAAAAAATTACAAACAATGCATATTTTTAGTGGGTTTACCAATACATTTTATCTGTCGTTGAAGGCATAGAATTGTGTTCAAAATATTTAGATTTCAGTATTAAATAACCCATAGAGGTTGATATACTGCTGAACAAACAACTGACATGAAAGAAGACTTTCATGACAGTAATCCATATATCCTACAGTTTCTTAAAGAAATCAAAATGTATTTCAAAATATAATTTCAACAAAATTACAACGTAAAACACACATATTAACACCTCTCACAATTATGTCCACACAAACATGTATATGCACAAAAGCTGAGTATCATCTACCATGTATTCAATTGTGAAAGCAGAATAACATATATCATATTTTTATTACTTCAAAGCTGAAAATGCCAAAAAAATATAAAAAATGATCTCCAAAATATATGTCAAAAAGACATACCATTACTCTAAAAGTATCAAATTATGTACAAAATATTTAGATTTCAGCATTTAATAACTTATAGAAGTTGATATGTCCTTAAACAAAATCAAGCAACCAAATAAACATGGCCGAGGAGTAGTTAATAAAATAAAAAAAATGTTTATTTTATATTCTGTTTTTTTGTAGACAGAAAGGTTTGTGATATTTTTTTTTTTTACTTGAATTTGGAAATCGAACTCTGAGTCAATATTCTTTTTCTTTTTTTGTTCTCTAGAGTTCCAAAAGTTTATGGAGTTGCTGTACCTTCTTGATATTTGTCAGAGCTATAAAATCAGAAAGAGTATTTTCAACATTCTGTCAAAGCAGGAATCTTGTAAGTTATTTTTCATATTTTCTTTTTTTGCTCTTCACCATAGGCACATCTACATCAGTCATGTCTTTTATTGTGTGCATGGTAAATTCAGCCTTGTGGAACAATAAAGAATAATGAAATGGGATAAAATAAAAAAAATCAAAGGTTATAGATATAAAATAATCTGCACAGAGTAAGCTATATGTTTGTAACAAGGTAGGTTAAGTTGATGTTGATGTATTATTTTTCATTTTTATTATTTGTTGACTTTAATGGGGTTGATATTAATGACAGAAATTAAAATGCATAAAGGTACAATGATAACAACAATAAAAACTTAAGACATGTGTTGAAATAAGAATTTGTATTTTCTTTTTGTGATCTGAATAACAATATTGGTATGGTGGGTATAAAATGTTCACAGTATTTCTTTTGTTTAAAGGTCAGTGGTTCTGAGAATATTGTTTATGAGGATGGTGTTTGAAATCATCTGTTTTCAATCTTCACAGAGCGCTGGCTAGATATTTGTTTCTGTACTGCTACTGCTACTTATCTACTCATCTACTGACTACTGCTATGGGTACCCTAGTCTACTCTACTGACTCTCTTGTGGTGGAAGAGTCGTTTTTATAATGATGAGAGTTAGGATGATAAAATATCCTTCTTTTCTGTCATCAGTGATGACAGAAAAGAAGGATATTTTATCATTATTTTTAGAATTAGAGGAATAATTTTATTGAATTCATTGCTGGTAAGAAAGTTGATTCACTGTATTGTGCCAGATAATTTTTTTTTGCCAGAATCCATTTTTCACATTTATAAAGCTATCATTCATCTATGCATTGAATACTATCGCCACATCTAGTCTGGTGCTCCTGCTATATATCTCAAGATTCTTGACAAAATCCAGAGAAAGGTCTGTGATGTTATCAATCCTCACCTGGCATGTCAGTTTCAGTCTCTTTCCCACCATCGTAATGTGACTTCCTTCTGTCTTTTCCTTGAATATTTTAATGGTAGTCATTCTAATGAGCTTTCTTGGTACTTCAACGACACGAATTTAAGCATACTACTTGATTGGCAACTAGGTCCCATTGTGTTACTTTTGAAATAGCTAAATGTAACCACAAGTTACTTTTCTTGCCTCTAGAACTCTATTCCAATTTTTTTTTTTTTCGTGTAAACTATGATTTAAACGCAACATCAATTCCCATCTTCTGTCTTTTTTTTTAACCATGTTGTTTTATTGTCCTTTCTCCTCTGTAACGGATTCTTATTTTTTTTCAGTCTCAGTAACCCCTTACGTCTTAGTAGGACAAAATGACTAAAAGACAAAAAAAGTGGTCAATGTTTCATCAATCTCTACAACATTTCTGGAACAAGTTTTCATGTTTTTTTTTTCTCTTGTGTAGAGTGAATGGCTATTGTTAAATATAAAATAATTGACAGAACTGTCCAAGGAATTGATAAAGTTTACAATAAGAAAAAGAAAAGAACAGGGCAAAAAATAATGTAAAGCAAGCAAAATATATATGCAAGGCAAATCAACAGTATTATGGAAAACCAACATGGCAATAAATTTACAATTGGGGTTGACACACAAAAGCAAGTTCAGATAAGTGAATGTAGAATTATGACATCAAGACAAGACAGATGAATCAAAGAACTTGGCTAGGGAAAAATCCCAGCATTCATTTGTGTGCTTTTGTCTATAAATTTTTTCAGTAAACAATTACAAGAAAAAGAAAAGAACAGGATAAAAAATAATATAAAGCAAGCATAAAATATATACAACACAAATTAACAGTAATAATGCAAAGCAACAGTAATATGACAAAAAGTTCACAAACAAAGATTTGGGGTTGACACACAAGAGCAAGTTCGGATAAGTGAAAATAGCATTCTGACTTCAAGACAAGACAGACCGGGACTGAATCATATGAAACTGAAGACCAGCCTCTAAATTTTATCACTTTAAAATCACCCAAGATTTATATCCTATTTAATATTGATTGATCTATTTGTTTTTTTTTTTTGTTTTTTTTTGCAGGTACATTTGTTAAATTTTGCATATATATATATATTGAATTTTGCCTATATATATATATATATATCGGCAAAATTTAACAAATGTACCTGCAAAAAACTGTCTCTCAAAAAAGACAGTTTTTCTCTGGACATGACTATTACTCGCTCAGCAATGTTTATTGTTTTAAGAAGATATTTGTGAAATTTTAATTTCAATCTATTTTAGTGAATTGATGTGGCATGAGCAAATAAAAGCAATGCACGAAAATGCAAGATTGAGAACACAAAAACGGCCATTTTCAGGGCCACCCCTCATTCAAATTGTCCCCCCCCCCGCCCCATTTGGGGCTGTGCCTCAGTTGCCCCCATTTGTTGTTATTACTTTTGATTTTCAAGTGGGCTGACTTAAAACTTAAACTGCTCCAATTGTACGGCAAAAATTCCCAGTAATGAAACATCCAGTTGAAGACGGGTTATACTGTTAGTCTTTTTGATGAATAAGAACACAAAACTTTTTTCAGTTTTCTGTTTTGGTAGGAACTTTCAAACTTTTCCCATTGTTACGAGGATGCATTTCTATAATAAGGGATTCCACTGAGTCCTACTTATTATTACAAAAAAGTTTTCATTCACGAAGTAGTTGTAAAATAGAGAAATTAGAAATAGAATGTTTGGAAGATTCTAGATCATTCTAGTATATTCGAGAAAAATCTAGATGATTCGAGAAACATCTAGAAATATGCAAATTAGGTGTTAGCCCCTATAAAAATGGGATTTTGGAAAAGGGTTGTCAGTTGATGAATGGAAATTTCTGCTGTTATCAACTCCGGCTTTTGATTCAAGGACTATTATATCCAGCCGAAAGAATCTCTATAAAAAGTTGCCGACCAACCAAAACCCAAAAGAGAATTTCATGGAACAAATTTGGTAAATAGAATTTTGACTAATTTTCATTGACCAAACTAAAAAGTAATATTTATTTACACACCTTTGTGGATTTCCAAATATAGCACTTAGATTACTTCACTAGCCCTAAAGTGATAAAGATATTTGATTCCCTTTCCTTCTCCTTCATAACACTTCGGCAGTAACTCTGTGTTTTCTGTTTTGTAGGCCACAATTGTTTATCTTGTATATATTTTATGTTCTGTTTTAGTAAATTAAATATTTGTTTGTGATTTAGCTCTTTGTTGTGGTAAATCATTTTTTTTCCTTTGTTACAATTATCAACTCGTAACACCATATTTTCATATTGTATCCTAGTGGAAAGATTACAGTGAATCAATTGCTTAGTCTGCAGCTCGGAAAGTTAGTTCACTGTGTCATGCTAGACAATTCTAGAATCTATCTTACTTATTTATAAGTCTACCATTCATCCTGATGTTACTGCTATATATTTAGAGATTCTTGTTAAAATCCAAACAAGAATCTGCAATGTTATTGGTACTAACCTGACATCTTGGCTTCAGTCACTTCCCAACACCATAACATAGCTTCCCTGTGCCTTTTCTATAAATACTTTCATGATAATTGTTCTGATGAACTTTGCTCTATGGTACCTAAGAATTTATAAATTTAAGCACAGGACTAGATTGGTGGCAAGGTCTCTTCCATTTTACAGTTGAAGTGGCTAGATGCAACCATAAGTTCTGTGCTAACAGTTTCTTCTGTCGCACTTCTTGCTTGTGGAACTCTCTTCCAGCTTCTTGCTTCCCAGTCGATTTTGATCTTCAAAAATTTAAATTTAATGTCAATTGTTATCTTCTTAATTTCTGTTCTTCTATTGTTCTCTCTCCTTAGTATATATTTCTCATATTTTATTATACTCAGTAACCTCTTGCATCTTAGTGACTTTATTGCCTTGCTTGGGGTGAAATGATTAAAAAAAAATAGTGGGTGAAAGCCAGGTTTGAATAGAGTGATTTACAATGATAAAAATTCTTCTTCACAGAAATTCAGACAGAAAAAGACTATCTTTACTGTTTTTACCTGTCATTAATTTTCTTTTCTTTATTTTACAGTTGTAAATCCAGTGGTTCTATCTTTGTTCCTGAAGAGTTGGCAGCAGAATCGTGATCAATGTTCTCGACTGCCTCGGCATGAAAATGAATTGGTATCTTTTGAGTGGTTTTTGTGTGTTTCTGGCCTCATCAAAACTAGCTGTGGCCTTGGACATTTAGTGCTCACAAACAGAAGGTCAGTATCAGTACTGAATATATGTACAAGTTCGAATTACTGCTTTTAAACTAGAAATTTCCCATGATTTCTCTAAAACACTCATATCTGCTCCACTTTGCTAACCATGGGAATTTTTTAGTTTAAAAGCAATAATTCAACCTTGCTAACCAGATGCTTCCTCTGTAGCTAAATGGTACAGCACATCAGGCTGTATGACAATTCTGTGTAAGATACAGGTTCAATTCCTGTCAGAGTACACATATTTTCTATTAAATTTTTCAGACATTCAGGCTGGTAAATGTTGTTAATACATTTTATTATAAGCAGAGCATTTACTTAAATATTTGAATCTATAAAAATAACATATAAACAATATATATATATATATATATATATATATATATATATATATTCTTCCTGATGAGGGTCAACAGCGCCAAGTCACTGATATTACTGGATTTTCTCTCTTTCTCTCATCAAAATTTTTGCATCTGGAGATGAAAGACATCAACAAAGAGAATTTGAACTTAGCTATTTTATTAAAGATGTCGATATGTACATTTCTATCTATCCAGTGTTGTTGCTCTCTCCCCATTGGGGAGCAGATCAAGAAATAACAGAGAACACTTTTACAATGTTTGATGTGTAAGAACCATCTCTCAAAAAAAACTTTTCTATCATTCCCACGCTAGTTCAGCCAATTAAAATCGACTATGTTTTGCCTTGTATCTGACCTCAAATGTCAAATTGAGGAAGTCAGAGCAGAAATACATGTCTCTAAAAAATACAGTGTAACCCAGATATAAGAGAGTTGGCGGGACTGGAGAAGAAGTCTCTTATATCTGGGTTTCTCTTATATCCGGGTTTGGTCTATTTTGTTTAGGTAAGTATGGCTCTAATTTGGGACCAGAGAAAATCTCTCTTATATCCGGGTTTCTCTTATATCCAGGTTACACTGTAATAGTCTGCTAAACTATTATTAAACGTATATATATATATGTGTGTGTATATTGATATAATAGGAAGGAGCTGTTAGATTGATGATCAGAAGTTCTTTAGTATTTGATGAAAATAGGGGTGTTTGTTATTTGTCAAGTTTTTGGAGTTGTGTAAGGTTGGGTTGACATATAACAAACACCCCTACTTTCATCAAAGCAGAGACCCCTTGATAATGAAAAACTAACCCCAGATTGCACCTCCATTTCGAAACTATAAATAAGTAAAATTTTAAATGCCGGCACAAAAACAATCTCAACCTAAGCAGATACATTGAAAAATAATCATATAATAAGAGCAATTTTGAGTGTTTTTTATTCCCTTTGTTTTTAGAAATATTACTATGCACACATGAACACCAACACATAACTATATGTATACAACTATGGTAATGTGCTTGAACACTGAGGCACCTGTTGATATGTACATGTATATATTTTTATATGGAATAAGAAGCAGGGTTTGTTTTTTTTATGGTGTGGGGGTGTACATTTAGATAGGTACCTATATATTTTGCCATAAATATGAAAGAACGGGTAATATTATATGTGTAAAGATATGGATTATGTAATTAAATACTGAGAGAGTATTCGAACGCAGGCATAAGTGGGTGCATGGGTGAACATGAGGATAGAGACATGTACGTGTGTAGATATGTGTAAGTGCAAATTAACGTATATGTATGTATATGGATATGCTGCATATTATGTATATATGAATGTATGTGTTTGTATATATATGCATGTGTGTATGTATGTATGCATATGTGTGTGTATATGTGTATGTATATGTACGTATGTATGTGGAAAAATACATATATATATGCATATATGTAGATGTATATGGATATACAGGTGTCTTTAAATGTATATGTATATATATGTAAGTATAAGTGTATGTGGAGATATGTATGAAGATATATGAATATGCGTTTTCTCTGCAGATGTATATGTGTAAATATGGGAATATACATAGGTTTTTTTTTCTTTTTTTTTTTTTTACTAATTAATAAAAGATAAAAATAAATTAATTAATAAGATTACTAAATATAAAATAGATTACTCTTTCAATGTACTATCTGTGAATTTTTCTAATCGACTGTTTCATAGAAAATAACAAAAAACCACCGAATTTCAAATTAATTTCTTCGTAGATTATTTAAACATTTAGATACAGAAAAAACTTTAACCTCCCAAACATGCTCGTTAAAGTAACACGAATTAACAGCGTCTAAAAAATTTGAAAGAAAAACTGTCCTCGTGAAAGTAGTGTAGCTTCTTCCTTTAAAGGCGGTCTCCACCCCTCCACTCCTTAGCCATCTATATCTTGAGACTAGACACAATAAATTCGAACAACATCTAGCCGACACATTGGAGTTAAAAATTAAAAATAAGAATTTGAAATGCTACATATGACACATTCATATCCTCTTTCCCACCTCACTTCCTCAATTTTACGTATACTTGATGAGGTCCGTCAAAGATGTGTAAATTTCTTTTCATTTTTCATTTTTCGGAAGTAAAGTCTGATGATCCAGAGCCCTGTTAAAGGGGTTATGGTGAAATAATTTATTACATGGAACCTTAACGGGGTCTGTTTTTATTCAAACATATCTGCTCTGAATTTTACATTGAGCTCTCCGGATATCATCCTCCTTGGGTCTACCCATACGGATTACCTAAGTTTGCATAAACTATATATATATATATATAATAAAAAGGCTTAAACACTAATATTTAAGTGTTTAAGCCTTTTTATTATATCCTTACTCTGTCCTGGACATTGAGTTCTACCTGGATTTTATCCTCTCGGAAAATTTTTTATTCTAAAATATACATGTGTATATATGCACCTGTGGATTTTGCATATATATGTATATTTACCACTAATATTATCTATATATATATATATATATATATATATATATATATATATATATATATAGATAGTGATGCTCAATTCTTTGAGAACATTTGCCTAGTAAAAGATGCATGTCCTGAAAGAAGAGCTTTATTTAAGAAAAAATTGGCATGAATAATCTTGAAACTATTGTCAATGTAACTACATCATGAACCCAGTTTTAACATAGATGATTGCTTCAATATGAGACTAATCCTGGCTATGACGATAAACTACATCCAGCAGAAAGGCCTCTGTTCAGGAGGTTTTGAGGAGCATGGAACCACCTCTTAATTGCTGTTATTCAAAGGTCCCAGCTATGGGCAAATAGTTAACTCTTAAACAAAAACAAAACACTATGAAAGTGTAAAAATACAATTTTATAGTAAAAATACCAGTAATTCATATATATATATATATATATGTGTGTATGTATATGTAATGTAAAGGAATGAATAGTATGATTTGAGTGTTCAGAACATTAATTTAAAACAGAGCTCAATACAAAAGTAGAACCGTAAATATTTATTTATTATGCAGTGTTACATTAGAACATGCACATACCCACTACAAAACTGTACATCTTGTTGCAACATTAAAAAAACAAAAACTTTTTTTAATGTTTCATTAGGTGGGGAATCATGATGCGACATGATTTGCCACCTGATGAAACGTTAAAAAAAGTTTTCTTTTTTTTTTAACGTTGAAACAAAATGTACAGTTTTGTAGTGGGTATATGCATATTCTTATGTAACACTGCATAATATATATATATATATATATATATATATATATATAGAGAGAGAGAGAGATAGATTTTGGCATTAAATAACCCATAGAGGTTGATATTCCACTAAACAAAAATGGCCAACATGAAAGAATTCTTTCATGACATTAATCCATATAAAATCCTACAATTTCTTAAAGAAATCAAACTGTATCCCAAAATATAACTTCAACGAAAATAGGACATAAATCACACATATCATCACCTCTAGTAATCATGTCTGCACAAATATGCATATGTGCAAAAGCTGAGTATCATCTACCATGTATTCAATTGTGAAAGCAGAATAACATATATTTTCTATTACTTCAAAGCTCATAAGAAAATTAAATTTTGGCATTAAATGACCCATAAAGTGTTGATATGCCATTAAACAATCAAATCAAATTCTATAACCAAAAATATGACACTAATTTTATAATCAAGATTAAATAAAATTAAAATATAAAAGCCTTCTTTTATGCAACAATAATTAAATTTTTGTATCTCGTTTTCTCTGGTCCAATATGTGATACATACCCTGGGCAGTCTCTTGAAAGTGTTATGTGGTTTCAGTTTTAATGCCAATTTTAGCTTCTGGTATAAGGTCTGTCTTTCCTTCTAGACTGCTGTTTCACAAACTTGGCGCAAACACTCTCCAAAACCTGTGTCGCATGCAACAAATTGAAAAAGTCACAAAGGTAAACACCTACTCAATTTTCAGTCAGGTCGGTGGACTGCAAATTGTCACAAAAGGTGAGTAAGAGTTTTGTCAGAGATCATTTGCAGTCTAATAACCAAAAATTTTTGATAATTGAAATATTTTTTAAAAATGTTATCTTTAGAAAATTCTTGATTTGTTCTTATGAGCTCTCTCCTTTTAGAAAAATTATACATAAAATACATTATGTATTATCAGTAAATGTTTCTAAAAAGTTTAAAATATTTTATTTGTGATATTTAATCTATTACTATTATAAAATTATTTGCAATACATTCATATTATAAAATATAATAGTCCTATTCTATCAGTAACACTTGCATTCATTCCTGACCACTGACAATCCCCTTTCTTCCTCATTTGCAATGCATTCCTATAGTAAAATCATTAGTAATGCATTTACATTATACATATAATAGCCCTATTCTATCAGTAATGTTTGCATTCATTCCTGACCACTGACAATCCCCTTTCTTCCTCAATTGCAATGCATTCCTATAGTAAAATCATTAGTAATGCATTTACATTATACATATAATAGCCCTATTCTATCAGTAATGCTTGCATTCATTCCTGACAACTGACAATCCCCTTTCTTCCTCATTTGCAATGCATTCCTATAGTAAAATCATTAGTAATGCATTTACATTATACATATAATAGCCCTATTCTATCAGTAATGTTTGCATTCATTCCTGACCACTGACAATCCCTTTCTTCCTCATTTGCAATGCATTCCTATAGTAAAATCATTAGTAATGCATTTACATTATACATATAATAGCCCTATTCTATCAGTAATGTTTGCATTCATTCCTGACCACTGACAATCCCCTTTCTTCCTCATTTGCAATGCATTCCTATAGTAAAATCATTAGTAATGCATTTACATTATACATATAATAGCCCTATTCTATCAGTAATGTTTGCATTCATTCCTGACCACTGACAATCCCTTTCTTCCTCATTTTCAATGCATTCCTATAGTAAAATCATTAGTAATGCATTTACATTATACATATAATAGCCCTATTCTATCAGTAATGTTTGCATTCATTCCTGACCACTGACAATCCCCTTTCTTCCTCATTTGCAATGCATTCCTATAGTAAAATCATTAGTAATGCATTTACATTATACATATAATAGCCCTATTCTATCAGTAATGTTTGCATTCATTCCTGACCACTGACAATCCCTTTCTTCCTCATTTTCAATGCATTCCTATAGTAAAATCATTAGTAATGCATTTACATTATACATATAATAGCCCTATTCTATCAGTAATGCTTGCATTCATTCCTGACCACTGACAATCCCTTTCTTCCTCATTTTCAATGCATTCCTATAGTAAAATCATTAGTAATGCATTTACATTATACATATAATAGCCCTATTCTATCAGTAATGTTTGCATTCATTCCTGACCACTGACAATCCCCTTCCTTCCTCATTTGCAATGCATTCCTATAGTAAAATCATTAGTAATGCATTTACATTATACATATAATAGCCCTATTCTATCAGTAATGCTTGCATTCATTCCTGACCACTGACAATCCCCTTTCTTCCTCATTTTCAATGCATTCCTATAGTAAAATCATTAGTAATGCATTTACATTATACATATAATAGCCCTATTCTATCAGTAATGCTTGCATTCATTCCTGACCACTGACAATCCCTTTCTTCCTCATTTGCAATGCATTCCTATAGTAAAATCATTAGTAATGCATTTACATTATACATATAATAGCCCTATTCTATCAGTAATGCTTGCATTCATTCCTGACCACTGACAATCCCCTTTCTTCCTCATTTGCAATGCATTCCTATAGTAAAATCATTAG
The DNA here is from genome assembly GCA_963932145.1 of Acanthosepion lycidas. Taxonomy (NCBI): domain Eukaryota; kingdom Metazoa; phylum Mollusca; class Cephalopoda; order Sepiida; family Sepiidae; genus Acanthosepion; species Acanthosepion lycidas. The sequence continues at coordinate 76,243,976 of OZ010599.1, read as the reverse complement.
TAATGCATTTACATTATACATATAATAGCCCTATTCTATCAGTAATGTTTGCATTCATTCCTGACCACTGACAATCCCCTTTCTTCCTCATTTGCAATGCATTCCTATAGTAAAATCATTAGTAATGCATTTACATTATACATATAATAGCCCTATTCTATCAGTAATGTTTGCATTCATTCCTGACCACTGACAATCCCTTTCTTCCTCATTTTCAATGCATTCCTATAGTAAAATCATTAGTAATGCATTTACATTATACATATAATAGCCCTATTCTATCAGTAATGCTTGCATTCATTCCTGACCACTGACAATCCCTTTCTTCCTCATTTTCAATGCATTCCTATAGTAAAATCATTAGTAATGCATTTACATTATACATATAATAGCCCTATTCTATCAGTAATGTTTGCATTCATTCCTGACCACTGACAATCCCCTTTCTTCCTCATTTGCAATGCATTCCTATAGTAAAATCATTAGTAATGCATTTACATTATACATATAATAGCCCTATTCTATCAGTAATGCTTGCATTCATTCCTGACCACTGACAATCCCCTTTCTTCCTCATTTTCAATGCATTCCTATAGTAAAATCATTAGTAATGCATTTACATTATACATATAATAGCCCTATTCTATCAGTAATGTTTGCATTCATTCCTGACCACTGACAATCCCCTTTCTTCCTCATTTGCAATGCATTCCTATAGTAAAATCATTAGTAATGCATTTACATTATACATATAATAGCCCTATTCTATCAGTAATGTTTGCATTCATTCCTGACCACTGACAATCCCCTTTCTTCCTCAATTGCAATGCATTCCTATAGTAAAATCATTAGTAATGCATTTACATTATACATATAATAGCCCTATTCTATCAGTAATGCTTGCATTCATTCCTGACAACTGACAATCCCCTTTCTTCCTCATTTGCAATGCATTCCTATAGTAAAATCATTAGTAATGCATTTACATTATACATATAATAGCCCTATTCTATCAGTAATGTTTGCATTCATTCCTGACCACTGACAATCCCTTTCTTCCTCATTTGCAATGCATTCCTATAGTAAAATCATTAGTAATGCATTTACATTATACATATAATAGCCCTATTCTATCAGTAATGTTTGCATTCATTCCTGACCACTGACAATCCCCTTTCTTCCTCATTTGCAATGCATTCCTATAGTAAAATCATTAGTAATGCATTTACATTATACATATAATAGCCCTATTCTATCAGTAATGTTTGCATTCATTCCTGACCACTGACAATCCCTTTCTTCCTCATTTTCAATGCATTCCTATAGTAAAATCATTAGTAATGCATTTACATTATACATATAATAGCCCTATTCTATCAGTAATGTTTGCATTCATTCCTGACCACTGACAATCCCCTTTCTTCCTCATTTGCAATGCATTCCTATAGTAAAATCATTAGTAATGCATTTACATTATACATATAATAGCCCTATTCTATCAGTAATGCTTGCATTCATTCCTGACCACTGACAATCCCTTTCTTCCTCATTTGCAATGCATTCCTATAGTAAAATCATTAGTAATGCATTTACATTATACATATAATAGCCCTATTCTATCAGTAATGCTTGCATTCATTCCTGACCACTGACAATCCCCTTTCTTCCTCATTTGCAATGCATTCCTATAGTAAAATCATTAGTAATGCATTTACATTATACATATAATAGCCCTATTCTATCAGTAATGTTTGCATTCATTCCTGACCACTGACAATCCCTTTCTCTTTTTTTCTCTTTTCTGTAAGTTTTTTCTCTTCTATAATTTTTCCTTTTTCCTTTCTCTCTAATTTTACATTTTTGTACTAATTTTTTATTTTACATATTAATTTTCCACTAATTCTATTAAATGTTATTTTTTTCTAATATTCCTTAGTCTATATATTCTTCCATTTTCTCTTTCTGTAATTTTTTTCCTTTTCCCTTCAATGTTTTCTCTTTCTATTCCATTTTTTTTTTCTCTTAATTATATAGTTTGCTTTTTGTCTACTGTTCAAACTTTTTTCATTCTATCATTTCTTTCCAATATAATTTTTCTTTTCCTAAAGTTTTCTTAGTTTTTCTTTTAATATTTTGACATAATTTTTTTCTTTTCATAATTGTTTCACTTTTTCTCTTTTGCTGTAATTGAACAGATGGCCAAAAAATCACAGCAAATTTGAAAAAACAACAGGATATGTGGTATCTAATCCTGTGTGAAATGTGGGCTGCAAAAATGTATTCAATTGAACAGAAGGAAAATGACGCCATATTGATAGGAGCAGAAACTGTCCTTGTTCTGATGGCTTTACAAAAGTAAATATTTGTATATTTTTTCAAATTTATATACAACAGTCTCTGTGATTATTTAGTATTTCAAAGCAATCTGAGAACTCAAAGATCATTTAATATTAATTTAAAAAACACACAAAATTAAAGATAATTTTAACAAGTGCATGGGCAAGAAATGCGCATGTGGCCAAGTGCCTAGAACATTCACTTTCCAACCAGGAGACCCGTGTTTGAATATCACTGTGGCCAGTTCATCAGGAAGGTGACATCTTGATGTTATCAAGGTTTCTTCCATACACCTGAAGATGGTTAGAGAATGGATTGACTAAAATTTATTGGCCAGAATGAAAACAACACAAAGAATGAGTTCAATAGTTTTATCAGCTTGTTATAAAATAAAATAAGACATATCTCGGCTGATTTACAGACAAATACTCAAGAGCGAGAACCGGATGTGAACGGGACAAAGCCCCGTCACAAAATGACCATTATCTTCGTTTACAAATGTTACCGAAATACGAGTTCCGGTCGAAAAATAAAATAATATTTAAAGTGCTCTATTTTTCGTCCAATAAAAATGCTTCCCTCCTAATTATACTCGCTTTGTTTTTCGAGCCTGTTAAGCCATAAAAAAACACGATAAAAGGGGTCACAGGGAAGTTAAACAGTCAGTCACAGGTGGCCAGGGAACAGACCTATCACGGTCAGCCCGAGCGGTCAGTAGCTGTCAACAAGGGAGCACCAGCGTCAACACGTGCGAACTACTATGAGAGATCAACCTAGATCTGAAGCCAGCTTATGAACTATACCACAAGGTAGCTGTCCCAAACCCTCACGTTCCTGTTGAAATAAACCTCGTAAACCTATTCCTGCTGTTGTCGTATTTCTTTCTTGCAACCATACGCTTGTCTATAACAAGCTCTTAGAATGATAATGACACTTCTCAAAATTATAGGTGCCTTCTATACAGATTGTACACCTGAAGATGGTTGGAGAATGGATTAACAGAAATTTACTGATCAGAACAAATGCAAAACAAAGAATGTCAGAACAACTCTTCTCAAAATTATAGAAGGTGTCTTCCATACAATTGTAGACCTGAAGATGGTTGGAGAATGGATTGACTGAAATGTAGTGGTCAGAACAAAAGCAACACAAAGAATGAGTTCAATAATCTGAAGAACTCTTGGAATGATAATGACTCTTCTCAAAATTATAGAAGGTGTCTTCCATACAGTTGTAGACCTGAAGATGGTTGGAGAATGGATTGACTGAAATGTAGTGGTCAGAACAAAAGCAACACAAAGAATGAGTTCAATAGTCTGAAGAACTCTTGGAATGATAATGACTCTTCTCAAAATTATAGAAGGTGTCTTCCATACAGTTGTAGACCTGAAGATGGTTGGAGAATGGATTGACTGAAATGTAGTGGTCAGAACAAAAGCAACACAAAGAATGAGTTCAATAGTCTGAAGAACTCTTGGAATGATAATGACTCTTCTCAAAATTATAGAAGGTGTCTTCCATACAGTTGTAGACCTGAAGATGGTTGGAGAATGGATTGACTGAAATGTAGTGGTCAGAATAAAAGCAACACAAAGAATGAGTTCAATAGTCTGAAGAACTCTTGGAATGATAATGACTCTTCTCAAAATTATAGAAGGTGTCTTCCTTACAGTTGTAGACCTGAAGATGGTTGGAGAATGGATTGACTGAAATGTAGTGGTCAGAATAAAAGCAACACAAAGAATGAGTTCAATAGTCTGAAGAACTCTTGGAATGATAATGACTCTTCTCAAAATTATAGAAGGTGTCTTCCATACAGTTGTAGACCTGAAGATGGTTGGAGAACGGATTGATTGAAATGTAGTGGTCAGAACAAAAGCAACACAAAGAATGAGTTCAATGATCTTTTTTCTTTTTTTTTTTCAGGCCTTTATTCCAAAGTGTATTTAATGTATAAATTTAAAAACTATTGTTATTATTATAAATAATTCTCAGTGCTATTTAGCAGTGCTTTTACTTTAGATATAACAATATATATAATTATAGAGATTTTGGCAATTTTAAAGTATTGAAGAGTTCACAAGACAGAAATGAAACTATATCTGTCCTTCCTGCCAAAAATTGATTTAAGCCTTTTGAATGTAGTGATTTGTCTCTTGAAATGAAGCCTAGATGTGAATGGTGATCAGTTGCCAATTATGATATTCTAAAACATCAGGTAATAGAGAACATGGCCACATGCACTTGAAAGGTTCCAGAAGATTTAACATCACTTAAAGAGCATAACATAATTTTTCTTAAAAGTAATAGTTGATTAAAAAGCAAAAATATTTTAGACATGCTATACTGGCCATTTCAGAAAAGCATCTTGCTGTAGATTTTTGAAACTCTTAGCAGCCAATGTAGTATTTAAAACTTTTAGCAGCTAATGTGACATCTGAAACTTTTACCAATCAATGTGACATTTTAGCAACCAGCAGGACATTTGAAAGTTTTAGCAACCAACAGAACATTTGAAACTATTAGCAGCCAACAGGACATTTGCAACTCTTAGCAACCAATTGGACATTTGCAACTCTTAGCAACCAATAGGACATTTGCAACTCTTAGCAACCAATAGGGCATTTGCAACTCTTAGCAACCAATAGGACATTTGCAACTCTTAGCAACCAATAGGGCATTTGCGACTCTTAGCAACCAATAGGACATTTTCAACTCTTAGTAACCAATAGGGCATTTGCAACTCTTAGTAACCAATAGGGCATTTGCAACTCTTAGCAACCAATAGGGCATTTGCAACTCTTAGCAACCAATAGGACATTTGCAACTCTTAGCAACCAATAGGACATTTGCAACTCTTAGCAACCAATAGGGCATTTGCAACTCTTAGCAACCAATAGGATATTTGCAACTCTTAGCAACCAATAGGACATCTGAAACACTTAGCTACCAATGTGACATTTAAAAATGTGTGTCCCAATTATTTTATTTCTTCTGCAACATAAGTTTTTTATAGTGAAAATTTTATTATCAAAACAATCTTAGCTATGTTGTTCTTTTCTTTGCAGTTGCAAATCCAGTCTTCAATCACACTTCATTAATGTTGATCAAGTGGCAAGCAGTATGTGCTGTTACTTCAAACTCAAACAAGCAGGATGTCTAAAGCTGTCAAAGCACACTGCAGATGTTTTACAGAAAAAAATGAACCCTAACATCGACAATGAGTGCCAAACTGTAGTAGACATATTGTATATACCCAAAGGTATGTTATACACCTTACATCACTTTATTGTTCCACAAATTATTTGATTAATTATCCTTGTCTTTGTTGAAATAAACAATAAATTGGAAACCAAATGTTTGAGTTAACAAGTAAAAATAAACACAGAAACACTAGACTAATTTTTAAAATCTGACATCACAGGAACATACAATCCTTATACTACAGTGTGACATTACTGCTGAGAACACCCATATAGAAGAGGATGGTAAATGATTTTATCTCAGTCTTAAGTATTTTATATTTTTTTATGACCAGCAATGGAGGCTGTGATGTGGGGTCTTTTTTAAAAATCTGACATCACAGGAACATACAATCCTTATACTACAGTGTGACATTACTGCTGAGATTGGAACATCCATATAGAAGAGCATGGTAAATGACACATCAACCAGAATGCACAGCTTGCCAGAATCCATACACTTTGAAATATATTCTAACAGAATGTGCCAAATTTGCACCTATGAGAAAACTCTGCAACAAGACAGGTAACATGAAAGATTTATTTAACAATGCCAATGTAGAAGCCATATTATACTTTCTGAGAGAAACTTTCTGTTTGAATTTCTAACATGTCTCGCGAGGACCCCCAATACGGAAACATTTCAGACCTGATCAGGAGTATAAGGAAGAAATGAGAGCCCCAGTTTATTTAATCTCTTTCTAGAAAGCCCTGCACATTTACAAACACAGATATGATGAGATGGGCACTGCCCCTTTAGACATTCCATACCACATCCCAAAATATTATACCAGGCCATTCTCTGCATTCTCTATCAAGTATTCTAAGAAATGGTGCTTGAGACAAACCTTTCCAAAACAGAAATTATGATCTGGAATTGGAATAAAGCAGTGATGGCACCGAACCTGAATCCATCATAAAAATACAGAATGTAGAATTAGTAAATGCTAAACTATTCCAATTACTTGGCATATGGATCAGCTATAACTAATTGAGTACAGTGTAACCCGGATATAAGAGAGTTGTCGGGACCGGAGAAGAAGTCTCTTATATCTGGGTTTGGTCTATTTTGTTTAGGTAAGTATGGCTCTAATTTGGGACCAGATAAAATCTCTCTTATATCCGGTTTTCTCTTATATCCGGGTTACACTGTATAGGAGAAAAAGAAAGAATTAAACATGTTTTGAAATAGCCTCATTGGATCAAGACTTTTACATGGATGCCATGCATGTCAACAAATCCATTCAGAAATATCTAAACTGTTAGCTGTATGCAACCACTTCCTAAGATCAATGGTGAAAAAAGTTCTTTGACTGAGTAAAGCCTGAGAGTCTTGGCAAAGATCATCCTTCTTTAAACATTGTGGACTGGTGATGCAGAATCACAAACAAATGTACCAAATAATAAACTATATCACTTGAAGACTACCAACAGCAGCAACAACTAAAATGGATAGCACATGGAACTCGAAGAGAAAATAATCATATAATCCTGGTATAGAAGTTCCACATTAACTAGAGATGAGTGGAACAGAAGCCACTTCACTTGAAGACTACCAACAGTTGTAACAACTAAAATGAATAGTGCATGTAACTAAAAGAGAAAATAATGCCATAATCAAGATGTTAACATTCCACACCATTTCAAATAGAAAGTTCGGAAGCTCATCAGTAGTGGAAAGAGCAATAACAGCTACTGCACATGAGAAACCTGTTTTCCTAACAATAAAAGTGTTTCAAGAGAAAGATTTTATAAATTTCAACCAAAAACAGTACCGGTTGCTCGGTCAATGAATGCCAAATGTTTCCTTATAGGGAAACGGCTAATATTGCCATTATCATTTACATCCAGACTATTGTCCTTATCTTTGTTGTTGTTGTTATCACAACTACAGAACAATAGCCTAATGCATTACAGCATTGGTTTGTGAATTTGATGACATAAAACCTGGGGTGCATTTGGATGCAATGGAAACAGGGTGAACAATAACTGAGCAGTACTAAAAATAACTAGATGGGATATCCCTAGACATGGCCAGTAGAACAAGAACAGTCGACCCCTATAGATTAAATAAAGGGTTCAGAATTCCTTGTAGGTTACCTGGGTTGATATACACCTGGTGACGGCCAAAGGGCACAATGGTTGAAACTTGTGGTAACAATAAAGATGAGGACAATAGTCCAAATGTAAAAATAAACTTATATGCAAAAATTTAAATAGCTACTAGAAAAATAATTAAAAAAATTACTATTAAATGAACTGCCAAACTAAACTAAAAATATTCCTATGTAAAAATTATGCCATTGAATAACCTTAAAAGAGTTGAAATGCTTTTTTTAAAAAAAATAATGTCTGATTTCTTTCCAAGTGATAGTGAAAGCAATGACATTCACTTTGATCATAATATTAGATCCAATGATGAAATGTCTGATTCTCTATCAAATAAATCAAATTAAAAAAGTACTACGCAAATTCTTTGATGACCCAGGATACACCATTCAACTGGAAGAAGTTAAGGAAAATTTAAATGTATTTAAAGTTATACAGATAGAGATAAAATGCAAAAATATGAGGTATAATGAAAACAGGTATCACAGGTAAAAATAATGAAAACAGGTATCACGGGTAAAAATAATGAAAACACAGGTGCCACAGGTAAAAATAATGAAAACACAGGTGCCACAGGTAAAAAAATCTAAATTTTTGTTTGTCATGTTGCTTTTGTTTACTTTTTTCTTCGTTTTTGTTTACCTTTTGTACAACCATAACTATCATTTATGCATGTTTTTTTTTTATTTTAACATTCAGTGACGTCACAACTGTTTTTGGTAAATTTTCTACCATTTGATGATGTAACAAATTTAATGTATTTCTGCAATGCAGCTTGACATATTTTCTGGCTTACAGCCACATCACATTGAATCACTTGTTCCCATATGATCACTGAAGTTAAGCAACATTGAGCTTGGTTAGTACCTAGATGGGTGACCACTTGGGAATACCAGGTACTGTAAGCTTGGTTGTACATGTGTAATATAATAGAGAGCTGAGTTCCAATTCCTGTTGAGTTTGTTATATTCACTTATGTGCAGATACCCTGGGAAAGGTCTGAATTCACTTCTTCTCCCTCCTCTATGGATTAATTAGTAAAACTTGTATCACTAAACTATTATCATCTCCAAAACATTTTCTGGCTTTAAATAATCTGCAAAGGGTTGATAAACCCTAGAAAAGAAACAAATTAATCAATTAACATATTTTCTGTAATTAACTAATATCATGACCAACTTAACATTTGGTGTCATCCTTAACAATTTAGTATTTTTTTGCCAGTATGATCCCCATTTTTTCCTCAATAACTCTTGCTTCAAAAGTCAGTTATTGTACCATGAATACCATGTTTCGGGGTTCATTTGCAGCTTGATATGACTGGTCCCCACACACCTCTGTTTGTTAGCATTATCTCTAGAAGACCTCATTATGAAACTGTTATGGAAATATTCTATTAACAAATAAAAAATTCAAATTATAATAATGAAATATTAATTACAGCTTTTGTCTCTACTCAATACTATTTCTGTATTTTGGCAAAATTTAACCTTCAGACCTGCAAAAACACAGGCTGACAAAAAAATCATTATTTTTTTCTCTTGACGCCACGATTACTGTATACTCCTTTGACTCCATCAACAATGTTTGTTTTAAAAAGCTATCTTTAGAATTTTAATAACAACAAAAATGTTGCACACAATTTAGTTGTTAGATTGTTTATATTTACAAGATTAAGTGAAGCAACTACAATGCAATATTTATCATTTACCATTTTATAAAGATTTCTTATTTATTTCTTTATAAAATAGTAAATAATAAAAGAAATTTTTTATTCATAAATTTATAAAAATGTCTCTGAACAAGAAAATTTAAATAGACATGAGTAACTGTAATATTAAATTTTAAGAAAATTAAATTTTCTTTCATTTGCCCTCACCACATAAATTCAAAAAATGTCCTTTTGAAACACTGGCTTTTTTTTTTTTTTTTTTTGATGGTCTGAAAGTTAAACTTTTTTTATCTTTTTTTTTATAAAGGTGAAAGGTCACAGTTATGGTGTGCTCTGGGTAATGGTGTTGTGAGGGTCTTTGATGCCAATGAGTGGGAACTAGAAAAAGAATTTGTACAAACCAATCAAACAGTGGTAAGTCATTAAAATGTACATTGTATGTCTTGAAAAAAAAAAAAAAGGTACATACACATTTATCTCCCCTGAAGCCTAATTTTATCATTATTCATGCCTAAATTTAAAAAAAAACACCACTGTCTGTCTATATTTCTGAGATGAGGTAATGTAATTATTTACATTGTTCAGACTGTTGTCCGCATCTCTATTACCATATTCACAATGTTTCGGCCATTATATGCTCTGGCCTTCTTCAGGTGATTAGAATTTTGAACTGATCTGTTTCATCCACCAGTGTAGATTGTTTTAGTTCCACATGCCTCTTCTGGATGTCTCAATTATCTCCCTTTAATTCAATTCTCCAAGTTTTTCTCCAAGTAGCCTGGTATTGAACTCACAACTCTATGGGTCAAGTCATTGGATTCAACCAATGCTTTTATTGACTGGGCCATGTCTTTGAGGACATCAGTGTATGAATTTTTGGGACTTATAATATAGCAATAAAAATAAGGACAACTGTTCAAACAATGTAAATAAAAAAAAATACCATTTCAAATCCTGAACATTCATGTCTTCCCCTCTTAGAAGATTATTGCAACACATTATCCCAATCTGCTGTTTATCATTTTACAGCTCCTCCTCCTTTTACAGCAAAATTTAGATTCAAATATTATATCATTTTACAGCCCCTCCTCTTCTTACAACTTCCTCCTCCTCCTTCAACAAACTTTAGATTCAAACATTATATTTAGTAGATACACAGTTTTGAGTTGACCTCCAGACTTTTTAAACAATGAAATTGACATCTACCAACCTGAACAATCATTTCTGATAAAAGACATTATCTTTCAACAGAGATTGAACCTGCATTACCATTTAACCTGAGAAAAAAAAACTTTAAAGGTTCAATTCCTGCTGAGAAGCATATTTTCTTTAATACTTTCGATTAACTATTTTCTTTTAATTTTTAAAGCATCTATGGCCATCTATGTTGGCATGAAAAAGGAGCTTTTCTTTTAAGAAAGGAGATATTTGAAAATATCCAGTGCATAAGTTAACATTTTAGCAAGAATCAATAATTGCACTTTCAAAAACGTTTTCTTTTTTCTTTTAATAAATACATATAAATAGAGGAAAAAGTGTGTGGAAAGCAAAGAAAAGAAATAATCTTCAAACACAGCTCTACAAATTTAAATAATTTTATTATTGAGTATAAAAGCAATCTTTGTTTGAAAGAAACAAGTAGCAAAATTCCTCACAAAATTCAAGGAAAAATGTTTTTGTTTTTTACAACATGAAAGAAACAAATTGTGTTAGTATAAGGTGAAAAGGTTTTTGTGATCTGTTCATACATAAATTCATGAGTTACATTATTTTATGTATGTGTAAGTTTTGTACTGTTGCTTCAATTACGCTTTGTTTATATATCTCACTTGTATATTTTTCATATTGTAAACTGTGTGAACTGGTTTATGAAAATGCTTTAAAAACAAGAAATAATTTGCAAGAAAGACTTAGTAGTCAAATAGTTCATTTGAGTATTCAGTATTATTCAGATCCTCCAGTCAATTGATACCAATAGTTTTAATAGTTTACAGTACACTATTTATAAGAGAAAATTGGATCACAGGAAGTTAAATATTAGATTTACAAAACTCAGAGGTTTTATTGGTCAATAAATAAATTTCTCAATTTTTAATATCTATTTTTAGGAGGGAAAAGAGTGATAAGCATATTCTGGTATGGTCTTTCAAAATTTTTTTAGCAAATGATAAAAATGGTTGTCTGCTTTTTGAAAGCTTGAATGGCATTTGAGATAACATCACTGATTGGTTAATAAATGCTAATGTGGGAATTTGAATTTGGTGCTCATTTGATCCTATTTTTGCACAAAAATGAGATTTTAGTTATACTATTTAAATGTATTGATTTTTTTCTATAATTAATGGAATTCAATATAAACACACACACACATACATACATATATATATATGAAAAACTTCTCGGAGTTAACCTGTAGAAAAAGACAATATTTATAAAGGTAAAAGACAATACGAAAACTGTAATATTAGCCAAGGCGTTTCGTCCAATGTGGACTTTTTCAAGGCAAAAACGAAATGAATTTATTAAAACAAAGTAACTATTAACAACAAAACAAAATGGAACATAGCGTTTTCTAAATTCTTCCAGTTGCTAAGGACATTTTGTTTTGTTGTTAATATTTACTTTGTTTTAATAAATTCATTTCATTTTTGCCTTTTGCATTTTTGCATTTTTGTCCACATTAGCGAAACACATTGGCTAATATTACATCTTTTCCTATTGTCTTTTACCTTTATAAATATATATATATATATATATATATATATATATATATATGTGTGTGTATTGATTTAATAGGTCAGTTAATTAAATTCATGGTATAAAAAGACAACAAAATGATAAAAATATTATCAATAAGACTGATGATATTTATTTTATATTAGTAGGCCTTTTGACTAAACCAAAGAATCAAGAGAAAAATTTTAAAGTTAGAATTTTCAGACACGCCAGTGTCTTTTAGCAACGAGACAAAAAATAAACATTGAAGTGGGACTCACTATTCTAGGGAATTTTTTTTTTTTTTTTTCAATGTGTTGTCTTACTGTAACAAATTCGCTAGTTTTAGCATCATAGTTCTTCATGGTTAGGGTTGTGAAGGGTTTGTAGAAGGTTCTCCATGGTAACTGAAGAAAGCACTAAAAGCATGCATCTCATGCTCTCAGTATAACATATTCACATACATTAGATTCAAACATATTTAGTTGTTAGATGGAATAAAAGAAAAGGCCAATAGACATCACTTTCAATCATAGATATACACATACATTTATAATGTTAAAGCTTAAAGTAAATTATTAAGGATGCTAAGTGATGTAATTTATTACTTAATAGACAAAAGTGAGTAAATGTTGTTGAATTTTTATATTATTTTTCAAATTTATTTATTTATTTCTATGTATTTTATTTTGTTTTAATTGGCTATGTATTAATTTATTTTAAATATTTAAAGATCTTGAGTTAGCTGTTTTCTTTTAATTTTTATATCTTTTATTGTCATGCATTGAGAAAAGAACTTTTCTTTTAAGAAAGGATATTTGAAAGAATCCAGGGTGTAAGTTAACACTTTAGCAAGAATCAGTAATTGCTCTTTAAAAAACTTTTCATCTAAGTAAATTATTTTCTCTTTTAATAAGTATATATATATATATATATATATATATATATATATATATATATCCAAATAATAGAGAGAACACATGGAGCAAAAAGCATTTACTTTTTAAAAAAGTGGTCAATACAAAGTAGAGCAAAATATTATTATAATATTTTGATTATAGTAGAATACAATAAAACATTTTATTTAAAATGTTTTTATTGTAATCTACTATAATATATATATATATATATATATATATATATATATATATATATATAAATTAAAAGAGAACCTTAAGATTCTATGACTATAATTTATTTCTACAGAAAATATCACATCTCTAATTACAAAGCTTTGTAACTAGAGATGTGACCTGTTGAACCAGGAAAAATATATTTTCTGAGGAAATAAATTATAGTCATGGAACCTTAAGGCTGTCTCTTTCTTAATTATTTAATTAATCAATACTTGCTCTAATGTTACATCGAGCTCTCTGGATTACATCCTCTTTAGAATTATCTACACAGAATCCTTCATTATCTTACTATATATATATATATATATATATATATATATATATATATATATATATAAGATAAGGATAAGGAACAAATAGCTTATAAATCTTGCATGAGAGTAGAATGAAATATGAAGGAGAAAAAAATTATTTTTAATTTTTGTGTTGTTTGTTTTTCCTTGCTTAAGCAGACCCCACCATCATTTTTCTTGGCAAGGAGCATTCATGTGTATAATTCATGTGTGTATGTGTATCATAATTCTAGTTTATTTCTGCAGGATTCCAAAGATAATGTATATTTGGTTGTGTGTCACATGAAAGGATTTTATTTTGCAAACAAGTATTTGTAAACAAAAGTAAAAATGTTAGTTTTTTCAAAATGTTTGTATTTAAGAAAGGCTTGTAAATATTCAACAGGTTAAATGAAATGTCTCAGTAAGTTATGGAAGATAATAAGTGACATAATTTAATGTCTAATAACCAATAGTGAGTGAATGATGACATTACTTTTTTTTTTTTAATTCAATTAATATTTACATTATTTTAGCTTAGGATTAATTTATGTGTTATATTTTAAATTAAAGGAGGTTATTACTTTAACTATTTTCTTTTAATTTTTGAACATTTCTATAATCATATATGTTGGCTTGGGAAGGGAGTAATTCTTTCAGGAATGGAGATATTGGAAAAGATCTGTGATGCAGATTTATATTTTGATAAGGATCTCATCAAAATATAACTCTGTGCCTTGGATTTATATTGACATACTTGACATTAGATTGCATAATATTAGATGCTAAATCCTATATAAAGAGTTATTATTATTGACAAATAATTACTCTATTGATTTTTCTTTGACAGGGTTGTTTGTTCTCACCTTCAAGCCATCAGATATGGGCTGGATGTGTCAACATCCTTATTATCAACACAGACCACATCAACTGTGTGATGAAGTTAACTGTTCATAAGGATCTTGTCACTGCCATTATTCAAGCAGAAAGTACAAGGTTGGTAGCTTCTACTTCATGACTAATAACTGTTCTATGTTGAACTAACTGTGAGTTACTTACTTACTCCCGACAGTTCAGTCTTTATGTAGCCAAGCATTAAGAGAATGTCTGTCTAATTTACACACTTTTCACAAGGTTGGTAGCTTCTACTTCATGACTAATAACTGTTCTATGTCAAACAAACTGTTACTTACTTACTCCCAACAGTTCAGTCTTTATGTAGCCAAGCATTAAGAGAATACTTGTTTGACTTTCTGAGATGAGGAATTATCATTGTTATACACTCTTTACAAACACATCACGCTGAAAGCACCAGGTTTCCTTCAGCTGCCAATTCCATCATTTCATTTTTAAGCTAACTACATTCTTTAGTTCCCCCAGTTCAGACCTTTATATCCTGAATCTACCATGCCACATACACACGATCAAATCATCCATATTCCCTTTGAATTCCATTGGTTAAATGGAAATTCTACTTGGACAGTTACTTTCTGAAAATAAGTACTTTGCGCAACAGACCCCCAAGAGGATGCTGCCCTGATCACTATATCTTTACCTCTCCACAAGGTTGTAGTGAAATGGGACCAAGAAACTCTAACTTACTTGAGGCTAAGATGCCATGATGTCTTGCCTGCCCGGTCAGAGCCGCCATTTGCAATTTAATCAAAATGTATATATGGTTAAAGCTCTTTTAAAGCTATTGTTAATTTACATACATGGTCAAAGGCCTGAATATATGGTGAGCCAGACAGATGAGTGGTGAAATGACTCCTGGACTTTGATTTGTTCAGGTTCTTTATGGCTATCTACTACGATGGTCAATCATTATCTATCTTATATATCCTCATAATGTACACCTAGTTCCTGTTCTTTCATCTATACAACAACCTCATTCAGTAACCCCACCACTACTTTGAGTTTGTTTGTATTTTGTGAACATTTAATAAAAATATTTAAGCAGCATCAAGCCAAGTACTGTGAACAATAGATGTTATATTCGGTGTTAATAGGAATATATACTTGAAAAACACGGTGGATAAAATAAGTAAAGGTTTATTGTACAAAACCAGTACAATAACAATAAAGGTAACAGTTATGCACAAGGTTGTTGCAAGTCAATCGAGTAGTGAGTGCTACGATTGGAAGGTTGGTAGTTCTTGCATAAGCCTGAGTCGTACTCAACAGATTCCAGCTATCAATATTTACTAGCTAAGGAGGGTAAATGTGGCACAAGGCCGAGTTTAACATGGCCAAAAATTCCCTGTAGAACATGCATAAACAGGTTTGAGTCTTCTACCTCCCTAGATGAGACTCTGCCCTTTGACATAGCCTTGTCTAGGTTCCCCTCTGCCTGAAAGCAGAGAGTTCAACAGCACAACAGATCCCAGCTAGTATATTTAGCTACCTCCCTGAACAAGACTCTGCCCTTCGGCGGAGCCTCATCCAGGTTCCTCTCTGCCCAAAGGCGGAGAGTTCGACTGTTTAGATGGAACAGATCCCAGCTAGTCTCTATAGTCCATTGACTTAAAGATACTTATAGGTAGTTACTACCTATAGTGTAGTCACTTATGTGGATGACAGGTTATTCCATTACATCAATAGAGAAATAAACCCAAATAAAAAAACAATCTGACCTTTGGAATGCCAGAAGGTAGTAAAAGCTGGTGTTGCTGTGGGCATGCTTATGCAGCTTAATAAAACTTATATTTCTTCCTGAATTTCTGGGATGAGGAGTTATCATTATTTACACTACATTGAGACTGTCCTCATCTTTGTTGTTATCACAATGTTCTGACTGTTGTGCCACCTGATGCTGACCAAAAGGCACAATAGCTGAAATATTGTGTTTAACTAATGTTCACCCAGGCTTACATCTATAAAAATTTTATTTCCTATCAAGACCAAGTTCTTGTCCCAGACACAAAACTTAGTAGAAACAGCAAGTCACAATCATCATTACAAAATTACAAAACAAGACAACCACTGCATAAAATCTTAAAAAGGAAAAACACATTTTTTATACAATATTACAAAAAAAGGTTCAATACAAGCTTGCACAAAAATTTCCTTTTGTGCGCATATTACGGCAGAATAACAATTTTCAGAAGTTACAAAAAGGGGGCAACCATCAGATATAAAGAAAAAAGTCTTTACAGTTTTTAGAAAAGAATACAGACAAAAGGATACATCCCTTAAAAATGAAAAAAAGCTGAAGAACTTTGAGGAAGTTAAAAAAAATTGCACAAGGCTGAAGATACAAATGCACACACCTCAGTTCTTTAACTGAATACTCAAAGGGACGTCCCAGTGTGAAGGAGCTTCAAGTTTTACACAAGTTGTTGGCTAGAGGGCTGTTTGCAATACTTTGCTGTAAACTTAACTTGAAATTTCTTTCGGTTTATATTCTTCTCAGGAAGGCACAGAAAGGAATGTTCTGTTCTGGGGGTAAAATCTGTCTTGCTCTTTCTTTCCCCATGTTGATTTATGAGCCCCTCAGCTGGACTTTTCCTCTGTCTTTTGAGCATATATAGCTTCTTCCTTGACTGTTAATTGCTTTCTTGTCAATGTTTCATTCTTTCTGTGCTGATCCACTAAATAGCAGTCCTTTTATTGAACAAAGGAGCATCATACTGACTCAATACAAGTTTTCACAAAGGCTTGAAGAGATCGTCTCTCATTGGCCAATAAATAGAAACCTTTCCTTGCCATGAATTCCAAAAATGAATATGCAACAAATCAAATAATATTGGCAGTATCGACTGCTTGAGCCAAAATGGCCATAAAAAATGCAACAATTGTTACACAAACCATCTGGCTTTCATAAAATATACTTCCCTCACAAACACATATTAAATAAAAAACAAAACAACCGAGATGATTATACATTTAGATGATTATAACTTTTTTAAAATATTAAAAATTAAATTTTTATACATCATGTTGAGATACTGGATGCCATACAATCACTAAAGTTAAGCAATGTTGAGCCTGGTCGTTACCTAGATGGGTGACTGCGCTTGGGGAAACCAGGTGCTGTAAGCTTAGATTTGCAAGTGATCTCATGGATAATGACTTTCTAATCAGAGAGCTGAGTGAGTTCCAATTCCACTTGGGTTTGTTATATTCACTTATGTGCAAATACTCTTGGGAAAGGTATGAATCCATCTCTTCTCCCCCAGCTATAGTTTAATTAGTAAGTCATTAGTCATTAAACCATTATTATCTCCAAATATAAATCTGCATACAAAATATCTAGATTTTGGCATTAATTAACCCATTGATGTTGATATGCCACCAAACAAAAACAACCAACCAATCATGTTCACCCAGTAGAAGTCCCAAGAGGCACTCAAAGTAGAGGGTTAATGAAAGAGGTGTGTGACATGAACATAAGATGAGAATCTAGGAAGTGAAGATTACAAGGATATGGTGGATAGATAGCAATTGATTCTAGAGGTTAGGATTGTAGTGTTTGAGGAAGCATCTATGAGGAAGCTTCTGGGGTGGAACACCATTCATAACAAAGAAATATGTAAGGAATGAGGGTGAGTCAACCGTATGGATGTAGCAAAGCAGGTTTGGGCTCTAAAGCCGGCCTCCAATCATTGCAGAGAAAAAACACAGCACTCTCTGCTGAAGTGTTCCACAACTGTCAGCACCATGAGGTCCCAGTTTGTAAAGAAAAAAAACGGGGCACAATCCATCTTGAAGGAATGCAATAAAGCCACTAAGACACGAGAGGGGTTACTGAGTGTTAAAGAGAATAAGAAAAATGGAGGAAAAATATTATTAAGGAGAGAGAACAATAAAAGAAGAGGATCAGGCAGGAGTATATTAATTTAAACGTTAATGTTAAGAATATGTAAGAGAGAATAACTTAATTTGAGTGCAGTAACAAAGTTTTAAAATGCCTATAAAAACAATGTTTTAGGCGACTTACCTCGTCAAACCAAGCGACAGTGCATTGCGTGTATGCTATGATGGAAAATGTGTCGAAAAAGAAAATTACTAAAAAGAAAAGGCACGTATTCCACATGACATGCTGAAGATGGACTATTTAAATTAAAAAAACAAGTCAGTCACAGGAGTCGCTATAAAAGTATTTTGATATGCAAAAATTGAGTGTCCTCTCCCAGCTGTCGATGAATGGAAAAAATGTTTGGCTGATAAAAGCAGTTGGTGTTCTCAAATCGGGAGAGGGAACATTCGGGTATTTTGGCTACCATGTTTGTTGGAGAGCGAGTTATTTTTCTGATTGGCTGTGTGATTTGTGAGATAGTACCTGCAAATCGATTATTCAGCATTTCTTTTTGTCCCCGATGTTCGAGTCTGAACTTAGTGATTTATTCTCTGCATTGTGGAAGTAATCTGCAACAAATATTTCCTTTGCAATCCCAGATCACTTACAAGAACAATAAAAGAATAGGAATTAAGGAAAAAGAACATAATGCTTGACATTTCATTTAAATTTTTGAGGGTCAAAGTTGACTGGAAAGCAAGAAGCCGGAAGAGAGTTCTACAAGTAAGAAGTGCAATAGAAGAAACTGTTAGCATAAAACTTAAGGTTACACCTACAAAATGAAACCTTGCTGTAAATCTAGTTCTGTCCTTAAATTCATAAAATCTTGGTACCATAGAACAAAGTTTGTCAGAATAATTACCCTGTAATTTTTTTATAGAAAAGGCACGGGGAATCTATGTTACAATGGTGGGAAAGTGACTGAAGATGAGATGCCAGGTCAGGATCAATAATATTGCAGATTCTTCTTTAGATTTTATCAAGAATCTCTAAATGTATAACAGGAACACCAGACAAGATGTGGCAGCAATATTCAATGCATGGCCAAATAGTAGACTCATAAATTTGTAAGGAAAGAAATATTTTCTAGCACAACATAGTGAAGCAAGTTTCCTAGCAACAGACCTAACAATTTATTCAACATAATTTTTCCACTTCATGTCAGAAGAAAATGTTAGCCCAAGAAGGCACAATGAGTCACTCTCCTGGAGGTTAGCATCAGCCATGCTGATGGAAGGAAGAAAAGGGTCTCTCAGAAGTGTTTAATAATTGTCAGCACTAAGAGGATATAGCATGCAAAAAAATATGGGTAAGATCACAGCTGGATTATCAAATTTTGGGGTTAGCTAGGCTAATGAAATGTAATAGTATTTGAATTTCTTAGATGAAATCCTGTCACTATTAATTGCTTTTGTGTGAGATCCTTTTATTTTTTTTCAACTTGTTACAACTCCCAGATCCTAATCCCACAAAAATAAGCCTTGAGTAACATTTGAACTTGTGCCCTTTATGTCCAGGGTATTTTTTTAATACCATGTTCCTGGCCATGTTATTAAAAAAATCAACAGAGAGAATAATGGTTTAGTGTCAGATTATGACCCTTTTAGGGTCCCAAGGTTAATGAAATTATGGGACCAAATTGCCTGTACCTGTCTTGAATATTTACTTTTTACATGTGATATATTTTAGAGACATTTACTTAGTTTGAAGTAAACTTATTGCAAATTATTTAAGTAAACTAGAATGTCAATAAAAATATTCTTTAAGAAATGCCATTATTTTAAATAAATACGTCATATTGATATCATTTCAGTTTATGAAACTATTTAGCAGTTATCTAGTAATTAAAATCATTGCTTCATAAAAGTTTGATGGTTTCTAAGATGCAGCCTATACTAGCCTAAAGGATAATCCAGCTCTGGGTCCTAGGCTGTAACCTATATTAGTCTAAAGGATAATCCAACTCTGGACATTAGGCTGGAGCCTATACTAGCGTAAAGGATAATCCCATCCTGAGCATTAGACTTGAGCCTATACTAGCCTAAAGGATAATCCAGCTCTGGGTCCTAGGCTGCAACCTATACTAGCCTAAAGGATAATCTAACCCTGGGCACTAGGTTGCAGCCTATACTAGTCTAAAGGATAATCCAGCTCTGGGTCCTAGGCTGTAACCTATATTAGTCTAAAGGATAATCCAACCCTGGGCATTAAGATGGAGCCTATACTAGCGTAAAGGATAATCCCATCCTGAGCATTAGACTTGAGCCTATACTAGCCTAAAGGATAATCCAGCTCTGGGTCCTAGGCTGCAACCTATACTAGCCTAAAGGATAATCTAACCCTGGGCACTAGGTTGCAGCCTATACTAGTCTAAAGGATAATCCAGCTCTGGGTCCTAGGCTGCAACCTATACTAGCCTAAAGGATAATCTAACCCTGGGCACTAGGTTGCAGCCTATACTAGTCTAAAGGATAATCCAGCTCTGGGTCCTAGGCTGCAACCTATACTAGCCTAAAGGATAATCTAACCCTGGGCACTAGGTTGCAGCCTATACTAGTCTAAAGGATAATCCAGCTCTGGGTCCTAGGCTGTAACCTATATTAGTCTAAAGGATAATCCAACCCTGGGCATTAAGCTGGAGCCTATACTAGCGTAAAGGATAATCCCATCCTGGGCATTAGACTGGAGCCTATACTAGCCTAAAGGAAAATCCAGCTCTGGGTCCTAGGCTGCAACCTATACTAGCCTAAGGGATAATCTAACCCTGGGCACTAGGTTGCAGCCTATACTAGTCTAAAGGATAATCCAGCTCTGGGTTCTAGGCTGCAACCTATACTAGCTAAACAGAAAATCTGGCTCTGGGCAGTCGGCCACAGCCTATACTCGCTTAAAGGATAATTCCACCCCGGGCAAAATCCAAAAACAGAGCACTCCACGTTCAAGTGTTCCATAATTGTCACCATGAAGAGGCTGTAGCTTCTGTAAAAAATATAGGGCATAACCTATCTTGAAGTGTATAATAATTATCTCTATCAAGAGGTCTTGGCTATTGGAGAAAAGATGGAGCACTCAGTGTTGAATTGCTTCAGAATAGCAATGATCCAATTAACACCTGAGAAAATCTATATTTTATAAGAATACTGAGCTGTTACATGACATCTGTTCTTCTTTACAGCAGCGAATGTTGGACAATTTCCTCAAGGATGAGGAAGAGACTCGAGGCAACGGAGATATGGTTCTACAGAAGGATACTAAGGATATCATGGACTGAGCATGTGAGCAACAATGAGGTCTTAGATAGGTTAAAAACAAGGAGAAGGCTTCTACTTAATATCAGGAAGAGGCAGCTGAAGTTTCTGGGACACATAATGAGGAAGGAGGGCCTGGAGAATCTGATACTCACAGGTCGAATAAAGAGAAAGACAGACAAGGGAAAGCAGCATGCGATATACCTGACGAGCTTGAGCAGGTGAATGACAGAACGTGGTCTGGAGGAGGAAACACAGGGAAGGAGCTTGCTGATAGCTTCAAGGGATAGAGGGAGGTGGAGAGCCATGATCACCTATGTCCTGAAAGGACATGGCATATAAAAAGAAAAGAAGTCTAAATAGGTATTGTGTGTATTATATGCTTGGAGGCAGATACATTTCTTAACAGATCTGTCTTTCATAAGCACAAGAAACAGATAAAAAAATTTATATTATTTTTTTTAATCTTATATTTTATATATGTTTTATTTTTTATTTATTAATTTATTATTTTAAAATTATTTAAAAAATTTTTATTTTTTTAAATTAAAACTTTTATTTTTATTTTATTATTTTTAAATTGTTTTTTATTTTTTAAATTGTTTTTATTATTATAAAAATTTTTATTTTAAATTATTATTATTATTTATTATTATAATAAATTTTATTTTTTATTATTATTATAATAAATTTTTATTATTATTTTTATTATTAGGTTGGTGCAAGAATAATGTCGTTTTTTTTACATATTTTTTAATGTCAAAAACCGACATTATTTTTGCACCAACTTAATATAAGTTTTTTATTTTAAATTATTATTATATAAATTTTTTATTTTAAATTTTTTATTGTCTTTAGTAGATATGAATTCTAAAATATTATAATAGATTTAAACTTATAATGGTTTCAATTTTAATTCAGCTATGCCTTTTCAGCCAGTTTAGATGGGATGATCCACAAATGGGACGTCATCAGTTTGGTATTAGTCAAAACAATAAAGGTCACCATAGAGGAAGGCCTGAAGAACATCAAATTTCATGATAATTTGATCTGGTGTGGTGAGTGCACATTTTCCATTCATTGCTAAAAAAAACCCTTAAGCTCAATAAATCACTTTTTGTTTGTAGAATTTATATTATAATTAGTTTTTGACCTAACTCAACACAGAAATCTGATCAACTGACTAAACATCAAAATTTTGGGAACTTCCTTTTAGGTTGAGAATTTTTCAGCACCTCCTCATATTTGCAAATAAATAATTAAAAGAAAACTATTCTGTAATTAGCCAAACTGCAACTATATTTAAAATTCTACTCAGTTATGTACCATACCTGATACACGTTTAGGCAATCATGTATCTTTTGATACATGACTAATGGGACAGATTTTTTTTCCCGCAGTAGGTTGCCATTTCTCTGTGTGGTAGACCAGTTGCCATCCAAGGCTATAGAATCCAGGCTGCCCTGCTATTTACCCATAGCTGGTCGGAGAAGAGGATTCATACCTTTCCCAAGGGTATTAACACACTTATGGAGCATGTTTCTCAACTGCTTTCTCGAGAGCCTATACTTTATAATGCTCCATAAGTTTTCTATGGGGTTGAGGTCAGAAGATTGGAGCAGCCATGTCATAACACTCACCTGCTTCTCATCAAAGTATTCCGTCATCAATTTTGATTTGTGACAGGGAGCATAAAAATGAGCTTGGTGAGGTCGATTTGAACCCTTTCAGCAGAAGGAAGCAGACAAGACTCTAAAATTCTCTTGTACCACTCGCTCCTGATGGTCTTTTCAATAGGTTTCAAGAAACCAGTTCCATGAAAAGAAAAGCATCCACAGAACATTATACTGAACGGATGCTTGGCAGTACTTACTGCTAAATTCAAAGAGCTTTCAAAGCTTCTTCTTCGGATTTTAGATCGCTTATAGATTGAATTTTAGCCCAACTTTCATTTCATCGGAGAAGAGAACATTTAGTAAAAAAAATCAGGTGAGTCACTTTTATCGAACAGCACTGTATTTCTTGGTTCCATATAATTAAAAATAAAAAAACAGCATGTATTCATAAAATATGACATGAAGGCCTTTTATCCATCCATATCTGAAAAAGGAATATTTGAGGCTCTGAAGTTTGCTAAGGGTTTTATTGATATGCCACCTGAACAGGTAGAGATAACCTTGCATTGTTGTAAATCTGTGTTATTCCACAATGACAAAGCATGGCTTAAGAGATCAAACAAGAGCACCTTTAATGTCCTACAAGGTTTGTTTGGCATGGCCTGTATATTTTAAATAAGATCAACGAAATAGTCCACATAGATAACCACAGTCTGTATAGGGATGACGGGCTGATGATAGTGCCGGACAACAGAAGTGTAAATGACAGAATAAGAAAACTGTTTCTTAAACCCTTCAAGAGACTCGTATTTGAAATTGAAGTCAATATGAACAAGAAAGTCACCTGATATTTGGATGCGAAATGAAATCTACAAACCAGCAGTGTTCCGCCTTACACAAAATTGAGGTATGTGAACATTGGATCTGACCACCCTGCAAGTGTAATCAAGGACATCTATAAAGGAATAGAGTGCAGGCTAACCAGAAATTCCTCTTGTAGAATCATTTTTGAAAAGAAAGATGGAGTACAAAAAGAGGGAAAAAAAGAAGATGGAGTACAAAAAGAGGAAAAAAAAGGAGTACAAAAAGAGGGGAAAAAAGATGGAGTACAAAAAGAGGGGAAAAAAGATGGAGTACAAAAAGAGGGGAAAAAAGATGGAGTACAAAAAGAGTGAAAAAAAGATGGAGTACAAAAAGAGTGAAAAAAAGATGGAGTACAAAAAGAGTGAAAAAAAGATGGAGTACAAAAAGAGTGAAAAAAGGGTGGAGTACAAAAAGTGTGGAAAAAAGGGTGGAGTACAAAAAGTGTGAAAAAAAAGATGGAGTACAAAAAGTGTGAAAAAAAAGATTGAGTACAAAAAGTGTGAAAAAAAAGATGGAGTACAAAAAGAGTGAAAAAAAGATGGAGTACAAAAAGTGTGAAAAAAAGATTGAATACAAAGAAAGTGAAAAAAAGATGGAGTACAAAAAGAGGGGGAAAAGATGGAGTGCTAAAAGCGTGAAAAAAAGATGGAGTACAAAAAGAGTGAAAAAAAGATGGAGTACAAAAAGAGTGAAAAAAGGGTGGAGTACAAAAAGAGTGAAAAAAAGATGGAGTACAAAAAGAGTGAAAAAAAGATGGAGTACAAAAAGAGTGAAAAAAAGATGGAGTACAAAAAGAGTGAAAAAAAGATGGGGTACAAAAAGTGTGAAAAAAAAGATGGAGTACAAAAAGTGTGAAAAAAAAGATGGAGTACAAAAAGAGTGAAAAAAAGATGGAGTACAAAAAGTGTTAAAAAAAGATTGAATACAAAAAGAGGGAAAAATTGGTGGAGTACAAAAAGTGTGAAAAAAGATTGAGTACAAAAAGAGGGGGAAAAGATAGAGTGCTAAAAGCGTGAAAAAAAGATGGAGTACAAAAAGAGTGAAAAAAAGATGGAGTACAAAAAGAGTGAAAAAAAGATGGAGTACAAAAAGAGTGAAAAAAAGATGGAGTACAAAAAGTGTGAAAAAAGATGGAGTACAAAGAAAGTGAAAAAAAGATTGAATACAAAAAGTGTGAAAAAAAAGATTGAGTACAAAAAGTGTGAAAAAAAAGATTGAGTACAAAAAGTGTGAAAAAAAAGATGGAGTACAAAAAGTGTGAAAAAAAAGATGGAGTACAAAAAGTGTGAAAAAAAAGATGGAGTACAAAAAGTGTGAAAAAAAAGATGGAGTACAAAAAGAGTGAAAAAAAGATGGAGTACAAAAAGAGTGAAAAAAAGATGGAGTACAAAAAGAGTGAAAAAAAGATGGAGTACAAAAAGAGTGAAAAAAAGATGGGGTACAAAAAGTGTGAAAAAAAGATGGAGTACAAAAAGTGTTAAAAAAAGATTGAATACAAAAAGAGGGAAAAATTGGTGGAGTACAAAAAGTGTGAAAAAAGATTGAGTACAAAAAGAGGGGGAAAAGATAGAGTGCTAAAAGCGTGAAAAAAAGATGGAGTACAAAAAGAGTGAAAAAAAGATGGAGTACAAAAAGAGTGAAAAAAAGATGGAGTACAAAAAGTGTGAAAAAAGATGGAGTACAAAGAAAGTGAAAAAAAGATTGAATACAAAAAGAGGGAAAAAAGATTGAGTACAAAAAGTGTGAAAAAAAAGATTGAGTACAAAATGTGTGAAAAAAAAGATTGAGTACAAAAAGTGTGAAAAAAAAGATGGAGTACAAAAAGAGGGGAAAAAAGATGGAGTACAAAAAGAGGGGGAAAAAGAGGAGGGGGATAAAACTAAACTTGAATTCAAAACCTCAAATGAATCAACAATTGAGGAATGAAAAGAGAAAAAGAAATATTCTTTGTTTTAAAACCCATTTAATTTAGAGGTAAAATCTACCATAGGGAAGATATTTTTCAAGTTGTTTGATAAGCACTTCCCAAAGAATTCTGAATTGCACAAGATTTTTAATAGAAATAAAGTAAAGTTACAGCAATTTTAAAACTGCAGTAAAAAGATAAAATGCCAGAAATTTTGTTAGTGTGCAACAAAGTATTGTTTATAGCAAACCGTGTAACTGTAGGGATAAAAGTAAATGTCTACTGTAAAATGAAAGGAGTGATTTACAAAGCATAATTAAAGGATGCAAGTGGCCAGAACAAGATATATGTGGGATATACTGAAGGCACCTTCAAAAAGAGATGGTAAAACTGCATGTCATCATTCAGAATAGAAAATCATAGGAATTTTACCAGACTGGCCAGCCATGTGTGGGAATTAAAGAAAAATAATAACAAAAGCCTTAATGTAAGCTGGAGCATATTGAGGAGAGCCAGGCCTTATGGTATTGGTAAGTGATATCTGTAGGCTGTGCCTAGAAGAAAAATTAGCAATATAATGACATAATATCCAAACTGTGGAGTAGTAACTATCCTAGAGGGTACACCTGAAATGGAGCCCTTGCCACATGGACCAGGAGGCAAATATAAATGGCAGTCATTTAGGACTGTGGCATTTTGTCTCACTCTAGACTTTATGCACTGACATTACACATGGCATCGACGATAAGATATAATCTTAATCTTGACAAGAACATCACAGCCACCAATGACCCTGTCTCCAGAGATGCGAGGTCTGTCGCATGAATACTCAAAAACATCCCCACAGCTGACCCCAACACAGATGTCTTGTGAGCTCCAGAAAGGGAGGCATGTGGAGTAGGACAGGTGGTACTCTTGCATGAGGAAGTGTCCTAGAGGGTGCACTGGCATCGGAGCCAGACAAGTAGTTTGCCCTTGCCATATAAACTGATAGTCACATATAAATGGCAGTTAATCGGGGCAAGGGGGTTTTGTCTCACTTCAGACATTATGCACAGATATTATACACACACCAAAAAAAGCTGTTAAATGTGAAATCTGAAGTCTTGTTGGGATGTAGACACACTAAAAAGTATATTTTGGGGTTTTATGAACCTGGATGAAAGTATGTATAATATATTTTTTTTCACTCCCCATTCTATTTCTCCACTCTTGTTTCCCCCCTCCCCTTCTGTTGCACTTCCTGTTGTGTGCACATAAAATTTGCAAGTAAAGTATTAGGAAATTAACTAACCTCTTCCACCTGATGAGACTTCAATGGTTGAAACCATGGTAGTGTAAGTGGTTGATCATCCTATTTTTCTAATATTTAATGCATATATATATATATATATATATATATATATATATATATATATATATATATTATGAAATGGACAAAGTCTAACAATTATTTTAAGACATTTTTATGTTTATGCATTCTTTTTATAGATACAAATATTTAAGTAAATGCTCTGTTTATAATAAACACTATTAAACAACATTTACTGATGGATGAATATTTTCTGTGATAATTTCTTGGACATTCAGGCCGGTAAATGTTGTTTAATACTGTTTATTATAAACAGAGCATTTACTTAAATATTTGTATCTATAAAAAGAATGTATAAACATAAAAATATCTTAAAATATATATATACACACATATATATCTATGTATATGTATTACTAACAAATTGCCTTTACAAAATTGCCAGTAATATTTAAATTGTGTAACAATTTTTAAAAGAATATTTTTATGTACAGGTTGTTTTAGAAAATTTGATACTATTTGAAATGTACATATCTGGGTAACTATATAGTCTTGCCAAATGGAAATAAACAGGCTTATTGTGAATCAAAATAAGATTTATTCACCAAATTTGTATGAGAAATTCTAAGGTATGTATATTTCATGAACAATGTAACAAGTTTCAACCTGTGTACCACCTGTGACACGACCATCTCTACTAATAGTGCTGGTCATCCAGATGTTTTTGTCCTGCACAGACAGCCTTCCTCTTTGAACGTTTTGTACCATGTCCAAATCTGCATTGCAGATGATGCATTTTAGCAAATTCTCTCACAAATGCTCACTGCACAGTCTTTCTTGACTGTGTTCGGGCATAATCTAACACACAAAATGCCTTTTCTTTTCCAGTGAATGACATTTTTATACCTGAAAAAAAACATTAATCATAAAATTTTGAGTTGATTCTAAACGTGCTGTTAAAATTTGCAATCATTTGAATGAGAATTGGTCAAATTATTAGATTACAAAATGTTATCAATTTTTCTGAACCACTCTGACCTCAAATATATTATTTATATTAGATAAATATGTTACACTTTAAATAAGTTTTCTTCACCCCAAATACAAACATTATACTTGTGAACTTTACCATTCATATGAAATGTGGCCATCATGAATGAAAACAAAACGTTTTTCAAACTTGTCTTCTTCATATCTCTCTTGCATATCGACCACAGAATTGCATGTGCTTTTGTTGGTCATCTGTCTTTAAGGCCTGAACAAGCTACAGCTTGTCGGGTGTGTCATTTGCAAGTGTTTTCTTGTGACATGCCAAATCAGTCGGGGAAATCTGGGTTTCCAGACTTGCTCTTCATATGGACTTCTTGGCACTTCACTAAAATATTTTCCAAACTCACTCAACCATCTCTTCTGATACTGCTGGCCATCCAGATCCTTTTGCCCTTTTGCACAGGCAGAACTTCCTCTTTTAATTTTTTCTGTCATGTTCAAATCTGCATTGCAGTTAGTTCATTTTTAGCGAATTCTCTTACAAATGCACACTACACAGTCCTTCTCAACTGTGTTTGTGCATAATCTAACATACAAAACACCTTTTCATTTCCAGTGAATGGCATTTCTATACCTGAAAAAAGAAAAAAACAAAAAAAACATTAAACTTCAAATTTTGAGTTGTTTCTACACATGCTGTTAAAATTTGTAATCATTTGAATGAGAATTGGTCAAATTGTAAGATTATGAAATTATGTTAATTTTTCTGAAACACCTTGTATATTTTATTTGTTATTTATTTTTAATTCAAATTTTCAAATATATTAGCAATGCTTTTGTTAATAAAGATTCTTTAAAATTCATCCTCTTTGTGTAGAAATAATTTCTATTTGCCATGTTGAAATTCAGTCTTATCTTAGTAGAAAAATATCAATGCATTTACATTTTAAGAAAACTTAAAATAAATATAATCTTGACTTCTAAAAATGAGTTGTTTTTCTTTCAAGAAGCAGACATAAATAATTTTAAAATATTATTTCACAAAATTCTATAATTTTACACCGAAAATGTTACTTAGTCTTATTTCTGGCAGCATTCATAGTAACTATGGTTGTTGTCTGACATTACTATAAATTAATCAAATGGAGACAAAAAAATTTTAAGAAAATTACTGAAGTGAAATAATCTGATTAAATATATTTTCTTAAAACTGTACCAAATTATTTAAGCATTTGGTTGCTGTTTGAGTAAAGCATTTATTGCCATTTAATTATTACCATTATTTTTTCTGAAAAGTCTCCAAGAATTCTTTACTGATTGTTGATCTTGATGGAGTCACAATCAAAGCAGTCGAGCCTTCTTGTATGCTCAAAACAACAAAAGATGCTGAAGAGATGATTTTAGAATGTTTCCACATTGTGAAGCCCACCAAAGAGGTAAGATAATTTCATTTTAATTCCATTTGATTATTTTTATAGCATTGAAAATTAGTAATTCTTCTTTTATATAATTAATATCTTTAATTTATTGCCTAATTAATTCATGCTTAACTGCTTAACTTTGAAGTATTTGCAACTGTTTTCTTTGTCTCAACTGTGGTACCAATACTATACCTTTCATCATTGGTCCTTAATTAAGTAGTGATGTCATGTCTGTACTTAGATGGGGGACCACTTAGGAACACCACATACTGTAAGTGACCTTCTACAATCCAAAATATGTTTTGGCTTTAAATAACTCACAAAAGTTTGATAATCTGTAAAAAAAAAAAAAAAATCATTGATCTTTAACCTTTCATTAGTACCATGTTTGAACATCCTACCAAAAGTTTTTCCTTAATATTTAGCAAGTAAAAATTTTTTAAATTAGTGAAGCAGTTTTCTGAATAGATTTGTGAAGTTACTACAGGGAGCTTCTAGATTTAGTTATAATATCTGTGCAAATTACAGTTTTAATTTGTTTACGGAAAATAAAATTAGACCTATTTTTGAATATTTTAACTTTTGAAAATTAGAAATTAATTTTTTAATATTAGCCTTTTCATTGAATTTCTCAGAATAAAATCTTTTGTTTTTTTTTATTTATCCTATAAAAACCATAAAAAATACTCAGGATAATATATAAGAAAATTAGGTACTAAATGATATATCTATAATATTTTAAATGGTGTGTTTGAAAAACTAACAATACTAATACTGTGACAATGCATCATAGTACTAACAAAGAGTTAATATCCACTTTGAACCATTGAACAACAGGTTTTATGAAATCTTTGACCTTTAATCTTCAAAAAGTCACATGTCCCCCTCCCACAAAACACGCACACACACATACACAAGAAAAAATCAATAAGAGTTTTCAAGATGGGCAAAAGTAAAGAAAAACGGTGAGTTACAGGGAAAGTTTTTTGTTTTTTTAATCATTTCAATCTAAGTAAAGCAGTAATGCCACTAGTACATAGATTACAGGGAGTGAAAGAGAATGACAAAGAGAAGACTGAGAATGGGAAGGATTAAGAAAAGGACAAAAAATGAACACAGTTCAAGAAGACAGAAGATGGTGATTGACATGGCATTTAAAATTTTTAAAGATTGTATTTATCTGGGAAGCAAGGAAATGGAAGGGAGTTCCACAGTTGGGAAGAGAAATAAAAGAAACTGTTGAAGTAGAAGTGATGGTTGCATTTAGCTATTTCAACTGTAAATCGATGGGACCTAGATGCCAATCTAGTAGCATTTATATAGTCAGGGCACCAGAGAAAAAAAGCTTGTCAGAGCCATGGAAAGATTTGTAGAAAAGACAGAGGGAAGCCACTTCATGTTGATGAGAAAGTAACTGAAGTGGAGATGCCAGGTCAGGATTCATAATATATCAGATCTTTCATTGGATTTTGTCAAGAACCTCAAGATGAACAGCAAGAGCACCAGACCAGATATGGCAACAGTATTCAATGCATAGGCAAATGGTAGATTTGTAAATGTGCAAGATGGATTCTGTTGAGAAAAATTTTCTGGCATGACACAGTGACCCAACTTTTCTTGCAGTAGACAATGCACATACACAACAAATAACTATGAAGACAGTGTGGCTGACACAAAATGATTTTAACCTGTTCTCTTTCTAGCTGAATAACTCAAAGTCTTATAACAATTGGTGTCAAGATGGCTAAACATCTGAAAACTTGGAAAAAAGAAACTCTCTTAGTTTAGCAGGTTTTTTTTTTTTGGGATATTAAACATTTTGTAGGATGAACAATTATGCTGTAACATGATTTGGACAAATTTGCTGTTACACCCGGTATATTGGCCAATAGGTAAGCATAAACAGCCCTGAAAAGATTCAATTCATTCAGATCTGCAGCTTATTTTTATGCATCACTTAAAGTAGACACATTTTTTTTTAATCATTTTACTCCCAAGCAATGCCATCCTGGGTATGACAATTATATCTTGTGTCCTGTTTATTTTTGTGCATCACTATCTAAACTGTCAGCTGTATACAACCGCTTTTTTTAGATCAATGATTAAAAATGGCTTTGAGTAGCTGAAGCACTGTAGGTCTTAGTAGGGACCATCCTTCTTCAAACCTCATTGACTGGTACTACAGAGTCATTAACAAAGAACTCTACCAAAAAACAGAAACCACATCAATTAAGGGCTTTAGACAACAGCAACAGTTAAAATGGATATCACATGTAATTCAAAGAGAAAATAAAATGACATAATCAAGATGTTGACATTCCAAACAACTTCAAACAAAATGTTAGGAAGGAAACCTCTATCAACACTGGAAAGAGCAATAAGAGTTACTGGACTCAAGAAACCATTTTTCCTGAAAAATTGTTTTAATAGTAAGATTTTATAAATTTCAACTGAAAGTAACACTGGCTGCTCAGTCAATTAATGCTGAATGTTTCCTTATAAGGAAACAGCTAATACTGCTATTACCATTAGAGCTTAGGAGAACAGATATTCCACTTTGTTCTGAGTTGATAACCAGAGAGTAAAGAAAATTATAACTGAAATAACACTGGCTGCCAAATGAATACCAAATGTTTCCTTATAAGGAAACAGCTAAAATTACCATTCACCAGAGTTTATACACAAACCATATGATATACATTGGCCAAGAGGCAAGCATAAACCACCCTGAAAAGATTCAATTCATTCAGATCTGCAGCTTATTTTTATGCATCACTTAAAGTAGACACATTTTTTTGATATTTTTTTTTAATCATTTTACTCCCAAGCAATGCCATCCTGGGTATGACGATAAACTACATCTGTGTCCTGGGTAAGACAATAAACTATGTTCAACAGCAAGGCCTCTGATCAGGAGGTTTTGAGGAGCATGGAACCACCTCTTAATTGCTGGTGTTCCCAGGTTCACCCTGATCTGGGGTGGTAGAACCTGTTAGGGTCCCAGCTATCGGCAAATAGTTAACCCCCAAACTGGGGTCAAAACACTATGAAAGTGTAAAAATAGGTTTTAATACTAGCAATAGATTTTTGAAGAAAAAAATATTGCCAGCAATAAAAAATTTTGGCAGCATTAAATATCCCATTGAGGTTGATATACCATAAAACAAACCAAACCAAACCAAACAAAACCCAAGCAATGTGGTAATGTCACTAGTATGCAGGGTGTTACAGGGATTGAAAGTGAAAGAGATGACTAAGAATGGGGAGGATTGAGGAAAGGACAAAAAAATAAACAGGGTTCAAGAAGATAGATGGTGATTGACATTGCATTTAAATTCTTGAAGATTGTAGTTATCAGGTAAGAAAGGAAACGGCAGGAAGTTCCACAGGTGGGAAGTGCAAGAAAAGAAGCTGCTGGGGTAGAAGTGGTCATTGCATTTAGTTATTTTAACAGTAAAATGGTGGGACTTAGTTGGCAATCTAGTAGCACACTTAAATTCATGTATTGGGTTGGCAACTAATTTCCTGCCATTTTTTAAATTTAAATTTTTTAAAAGATTTGATAAAAAATAACAACTAATTAATCAATAATGTATTCTCCCTTGTTGTTTATAACTTCTTTCCAAACGTTCAACAAAATTTTCAATACCTTGTTAGTAGAAATCATTATGTTTCAACTCAAAAAATTCATCCAACCAAGCTCTCAATTCTTCATCACTATTGAACAAAACTGTGCATAGCATTTGAAAGAGATCGAAAGAGGTGGAAATCCATTGGTGCCAAATTGGAAGAGTATGGCGGGTGTGGGAGCACTTCCTAGCCATGCATTTGAATGGCTTCCTTGGTCATATTGGCAATTTGATGGTAGGCGTTGTGCAGCAAAAGAACTCCATTCTGCCGCTTAGGTCTTTTCTCTTGAATAGCAGTGTTGAGTCATTCCATCTGTTGAACATAGAGTTCCACACTGACCGTTTGGTTCCGTTCAAGCAATTTATAGTGGATAAATCTCTTCCCAGTCCCACCATATGCACAACCTTGTTTTATGCGGATGAAGATCTTGTTTCACGTGCGGTATCACTTGTTTACCGGGGCTAAGCCATTCCTTGTATTGCTTCATATTCATGCACAGGCTTCGTTTTTTGTTGCCAGTAACGATTCAGTAAAGAAATCATTGCTTGTGTCCATGAGTTGAGCGGTGACGAGCAAGCAAAACAGCGGAGATTGTGGCTTGTTGAATTTTGTTGTGGTCACTTAAAGCATGCGGAACCCATGCTCCACACTTCTGAACCTTTCCCATCGAGTAAAGATGCTTCTCTAGCAGTGTGGGAGCATTCCATTTTCTGTGCCAGTTCCCTTGTCATTTGACGAGAATTTTTGTGCATTGAATTCAACTGGAAGTCCAGAACGAGGTGCATCTTTGGAGTCAAAATTTCGATTTTTGGACTTGGCATACCAATCCCAAGTGGTTCTTTCAGCTATGGTATACTCTCCATGCATAGCACAAATGTCACAAGCAGCTTTTGCACCATTAGAACCTTGTTTAAAAGCAAAAAGGTTTCGAAAATGCTCATTTTTCTTGACATTCCATTTTAATGAACAGAAATTAAATTAACTCAAAAAAAACCCAAAATAGATTACAAAATTACAAAATAGATTCCAAAATAGAATTCTCGAAAAAAATAGATTACAAAATTTAAAAACACAACAGATTCCAAAATTTAAAAAAACTTGGGGAATTTAGTTGCCAACCCAATAGTTGTAGCATTAGGAGAAAAAAGCTTGTTGCCTCCTCAAAATGGTTGATTCAGAAATCAAACGATGTAACAATTTGAAATTTTTCTTAAATTCAAACAAAATGACAACAGGATCTTTTTGTATGCTGATTGAAGTTTATGTGGGGAAAATGCATACCATTTGTGCTTGAGTGGCACAAGAAAATTTAGTGAATGAAAAGTCGAAAGGATGTCAAATATGATAAATGTTATGGATACCAACACACACCAAGCGTTAATAAAAACATTCAACAAATCAAACAGTTCTGTCATTCATTTATCTTTTGAGTAGAGAGTAACATAACAGTTACTCACATGAAAAGTGGAAATGGCGAGCAATGTTCAAAGCCTTAGATGGCAGCCAGTCTAGGAGAGGAATTACTCCGCATTCAAAAGTGTGGAGAAGGTAACGGGAAAATACTCCAAAATCTTTTCCAAGAAGGCGCAGCAATTTTCAGATAATAAAGAATAGTCATCTATGGATAGAAATTTTCCCCTACCTGACATTTGAAAAAGTGGAGTTATTTATTTATTGGAAATTTATTGGATATTTATATATTGGAAAAAACAAAATCCTAACAAGGAACAAGTTGTTTACCATAAATATATTATACACCTGAAGATGGTTGGAGAATAGATTCACAGAAATATAGTGATCAGAACAAAAGCAACACAAAGAATTAGTTCAAGAGTCTGAACAATTCATCTAAAAATTATAGAAGGGGGTCTTCCATACAGTTGTACACCTGAAGATGATGGGAGAATGGATTGACTGAAATGTAGTGGTCAGAACAAAATCAACACAAAGAATGAGTTTCATAGTCTGAAGAACTCTTGGAATGATAATGGCTCTTCTCAAAATTATAGAAGGTATCTTCCATACAGTTGTACACCTGAAGATGGTTGGAGAATGGATTGACTGAAATGGAATGATAATGGCTCTTCTCAAAATTATAGAAGGTGTCTTTCATACAGTTGTACACCTGAAGATGATGGGAGAATGGATTAACTGAAATGTAGTGGTCAGAACAAAAGCAACACAAAGAATGAGTTCAAAAGTCTGAAGAACTCTTGGAATGATAATGACTCTTCTCAAAATTATAGAAGGTGTCTTCCTTACAGTTGTAGACCTGAAGATGGTTGGAGAATGGATTTGCTGAAATGTAGTGGTCAGAACAAAAGCAACACAAAGAATGAGTTCAGTAGTCTGAAGAACTCTTGGAATGATAATGACTCTTCTCAAAATTATAGAAGGTATCTTTCATACAGTTGTACACCTGAAGATGGTTGGAGAATGGATTGACTGAAATGGAATGATAATGACTCTTCTCAAAATTATAGAAGGTATCTTCCATACAGTTGTACACCTGAAGATGTTTGGAGAATGGATTGACTGAAATGGAATGATAATGACTCTTCTCAAAATTATAGGTGTCTTCCATACAGTTGTACACCTGAAGATGATGGGAGAATGGATTAACTGAAATGTAGTGGTCAGAACAAAAGCAACACAAAGAATGATTTCAGTAGTCTGAAGAACTCTTGGAATGATAATGACTCTTCTCAAAATTATAGAAGGTGTCTTCCTTACAGTTGTAGACCTGAAGATGGTTAGAGAATGTACAAACTCATAATTATAAACAGTATAATATATCTTTTGTTTTGTCTTTTTTGCAGATTTGGTTGGGATATTTGAACACAAACAGAATTCTTGTACTGGACAGTGAAACTTATGAAATCAAAGATACCATCAGTTTGAAATTCCACAATACGATTCAAAGTGGAATAACTGCCATAATTGGAGTTAAAGATATGGTAACTTTTTAATCTCTTGTTCATGTTTAAAGAATTGAAAGTCACTATCACTTTGCAGAAGTCTAAACATGATGCATTCTTTTCTATAAGTAATGATTTCTTTTTCATAAGATTAAATTTTTTGGACAAAAAATTAGGAATTGTCTTAAACACAGATAATGGATTTTTTTATGATGCGCAGGTGGTGTATTGGGAATGAGATCTCAATGAACTGAGTTCAAATTACAGTTGGGTTTGTTACATTCACTTACATGAAAAAGTATGTACAAGATGCCGAAGCGAAAATTGCATTGCAGCTCATGGTGTCACACATGACCACATGAGAGTGAAAAACGAGAAGTATTAAGCATAGGAAGCCATTGCTTCTGTGTCTCATATATACGAGTTTGTCGTTACTTTGAAATTTTTCATGCAGCAAGGGCAGACCATCATTGTTGTTTTGGCCATGTGTTGTTTGATTTATTGAAATTGTCATCTTTGATAATGGCTTATGTAAGCCGAAAGCTTAGATTGGATTTAAACATGTATCAATATGGTGTTTTCCCTTCGTCTTTCAATGATAATGTGATTAAGCTTATCAGACAATATGAAAGGAACTTACTTAAAATAAATAGACAAAACTTGTCTATATTATTTAATGAAACATGCATTAATGAAAAATTGCTGCCTAAATATACACAATATATATATATATATATAGGGGTTGGACAAAATAATTGGAACAGTTGCAAAATCCACTCCTATATTTCAAAGACCTATCATATTAAGAACTTTAACTAAAACTTCATAATGGCAGGTTATATCTATTGTAAATACATTTATTTATTTAATTTACTGTCTTTGCCTTATTTATTTTTAGAATTTAGTAAAATTTAAGCTAAATGTGTGACCTCTCTGAGTTTGAAAAAGAGCAAATTGTTGGAGCTCACATGGCAGGAGCCTCGATCACTAAGGATGCTGAACTGTTTGGTTTTTCAAGAGCTACCATATCAAGAACACTGATGCAATTTGAGAAACAGGGCAAGACCTCTAGCAACTGTAGCAATTCGGGCCAGACTTGCAAACTTACTGACAGGGACTGACGTGCATTGAAACACAATGTGGCAAAAAATCATCGGACAAATGTGGCCAAAGTGACTACTGAGTTGAATAACCATCTGAATAGTTCAGTTTCTACTAAAACTGTTCATTGTGAGCTCCAAAAGACTGCATATCATGGAAGAGCCGCCGTGAGGAAACCTCTTCTCTCCACTTGCAACATTAAAAAGAGGTTGAAATGGTGCAGAGATCACAATGCCTGGTCTACAGACCAATGGAAGCAAGTCATATTCTCAAACAAGTCCAGTTTTTCTCTTTTCCCAACTTCAGGGCGAGTTTATGTGTGGAGGCAGTCCAAAGAAGCTTACAACCCTGACTGCCTTCTTCCAACAGTGAAGCATGGAGGTGGATCAGTGATAGTTTGGGCCGCCATATCATGGAAATGTCTCAGTCCAATAGTTGCCCTGCATGGTAGAATCAACAGCAAAGATTACCTGAACATTTTGGGAGATCATGTTCATCCAATGGCCAAGACTTTATTCCCTGATGGTGACTGCATCTTCCAAGACGATAATGCTCCAAGACATACCGCTCGAGTGGTTAAGAATTGGTATGAAAAGCGTGAAAGTGAGCTAGGACACATGGAGTGGCCTCCCCAATCTCTAGATATCAATATTATTGAACATTTCTGGTGCATTTTGGAGCAACAAGTTAGGAGCCACTATCTTTCACCGTCATGCCTTAAAGAGCTGGAGCAGGTGTTAATGGAAGAATGGCTGAAAATTCCTCTGGATGAAGTCAGGAAGTTGTATGATTCCATTCCTAGATGTATTAAAGCTGTCTGTGGAGGACCAACTCCATATTAAATAAATTTTCTTTGAATTTAACAAGTGTTCCAATTATTTTGTCCAACCCCTGTATATATATATATATATATATATATATATATATATATATATTTAAGTAATTCATCGAGTCTGAAAGAAACCTCAACAGAATGCAGAAAGCACTGGACGGCCATTTCGTCCTATATTTGGGACTCATTAGCAGTGCGCATCCACTACCAAGAATTGAAACCCTGACAGGTTGTCAAGCAAACATCATGCCAACTGTTCCCCCAGGCCTCAGTGATGAAGAGATTGCCAATCAGACTCATATATTCCGTGGTGGAACTCTTACTGAGTTCTCTGTAACCATAGCACTGTGCCTCCTGGAGCCATGACTTCTATCACCAAGCCACTCACTCTAGAGCATTAGAAGCCGGTTCAGGCAATGATGTACATGATAGAAATTGTTAGGAGGATTTGATAATTATATTTAAGTAATTCATTGAGTCTGATAGAAACCTCAACAGAATGCAGAAAGCACTGGACGGCCGTTTCGTCCTATATTTGGGACTCATCAGCAGTGCGCATCCACTATCTCGGTAGAATAGCAACAAAGATGAGGACAATAGTCTGAATAATGTAAATAGTCTAATGATTTTTATTGAGACTTAGTCATTTTTAATATGAGGTTTGAAGAGTGGTTCTTATGATATACAAATCTAAATTCTGTTTTAATTTACCATTTTATTGTTTTTTACTTTTCAGCTTTGGATTGCAACCAAAGAAGGGACGATTCATATCTACAATCTCTACAGTCATCAAAAACTGTTGGTTTTGGAAGGCCACAATGATGCTATTTATTGCCTCCATGTAACAGGAGATCGTTACATCTTCAGTGGGGCAGGCAGTGCTGATAGCAAAATTGCCATCTGGCGAGCTCACATGCTCACCCCAGTCTAATCAGAATCACAAATGCTATGTCCACAGTGTGGAATTACCCTCATTAATGTTTTTATTTACAACCAATCCTTCTCTGCCATATGAAAACCATAACTGAACTATTTTCACCATTGGGCTGTTATGTGATCTTTGAGGGCCTCTTAAGACATCAGTAAATTCATCTTGTAAAAGAAGGGAGATAATCACCTTTTGCATCACTTCACCATAATTCAATAGGAGTCCTTTTTCTTGTCCCATGGCTAATTTACCTGTTCAAAGGAAGTTTTGAACGAGCAAAAAACTCATGAAGATCCCCACTACAAAAAATATTATCAAATGAAATAAAAATATAATTTTAGTGACTCCTGAAGCAGTGATACATGGTGCTCACATTTTTCACTGAAGTTCAGCAACATCAAGCTTGGTCAGTACCTAAATGGGTGACTGCTTCAGAATACCAAGTGCTGTAGGCTCAATTGGTCAGGTGGTGTGATGGATAATGGCTCGGAATTGGAAATCAGAGCGCTGTGTTCCAATTGTAGTCAGTTTTGTTATATTCACTTAAATGAAAATACCCTTGGGAAAAGTATGAATCCACCTCTTCTCCCTCCAGGTATGGGTTAATTTGTAGGTCTTGTATCAGTAAATCATGATTATTTTCTCCAAAATATTCTTATAATCTAAAAATATTTTCTGGCTTTAAATAACCTGCAAAAGGTTGATAAACCATAAAAAATAAGTCAGTCAATCTTCACAACTGAAATTATATTGTCATACTTAATCCAAACTATTTTTATATACATTCAGCTGGACTTGTATCAGTAAATCCTTTTTTATCACCAAAAATATTTTCTGGCTTTAAATAACCTGCAAAAGGTTGATAAACCATAAAAAGAAATAAATCAATCAGTCAATCCCAAACTTTCTTCTACCAATAAAAAAAATGTAAAAGAAAAAAATATATTTACTTTTCCAGCATCAATCAAGTCTTTTGAATTTTTTTTTTTTTAGTCAGAAAACTATGTGGAGGCCCAAAATAAC
Organism: Acanthosepion lycidas; assembly: GCA_963932145.1. Taxonomy (NCBI): domain Eukaryota; kingdom Metazoa; phylum Mollusca; class Cephalopoda; order Sepiida; family Sepiidae; genus Acanthosepion; species Acanthosepion lycidas. The sequence continues at coordinate 76,203,906 of OZ010599.1, read as the reverse complement.
ACTTCAAGGATGAGTTGACCTTCCTGGTATAGGTCTGGGGGTGGGGGGGAGATTGAAACTGTCAACTCCAACTGTCAACATGCTGTCAGGAGGGCCTGACTCACCTAGCCACATCCACCACCCACACTCCTCTGTGACTCCTGTTCATGGTTCTTCAGAAGTAGGCTGGGCCTTCACAACCATCTCTGCCACTGCCACCAGAAGGGGAGAAAGGTATCAGGGAGAGAGGATGACAATCCTGATGCAAGCAGGTGCAGATGATGACCAGTAAAAGAAATCATGAGAGCTGTTATGTTATAACTAATCCACTGTCTCGTAACTACTTTAAATGCCCAGGCAGTAGTTAGTTTATATATGCTGTGCCCCTTTCGGACGTGGATGATCATATCTCTCCACAGCTTCTTATTCTTCATAGCTTTTAACAATGTTTGTCTCCTTATTGTCCCCTTACACTTCCTGTTCTGTGATCCATTTACACAAGTTTGTTAGGTAGCTTTGTGAGGAACGAGAAAACTTACCTCCCGCGAATTTGCTTGGCGTGTCAGGTCCTGTTGAAAGATCGAGACCGACATTAAAAGAGAAATGGATTATTCCAAAATCCCTATATCGCATACAGACATACAAAGGAAAAAATAAAAAAAGACTAAGAATTCAAACCAGCTTGAATTTACAAAATCGGAAGTCTCGGACAAACAAGAAGTCTCATATGCAAATTTTAGTTGCCCCCGATGCAGGCATAAATAGCGAGTTTGCAAGGAAGACGGCAGATTGCGTTGTTAGCATGACGGTGTACGAATGAGACCAAGAGAATAAAAGGTCACTAGCAACAGCTCAGTTGGTAAACCGGAGGACTGGATGAAAGCAAGGACTTTAATCCATTTCAGTCATCACAAACGACAGGCAAACTGAATTAATCACAAGCTTACTTGTAGTTTCCTTCTTGCCTTGAATACATCTTCTGAGTGTCAAGTTTTCCAAACCCTTTTTCTTCATTATGTGCCCCAAAAGTTTCAACTATCTTTTTCTGATTGTTATATAGTATAAATGCTCTTTTTGCTTCCATTTTTCTTAAAACTTCTTTTTATTGCTCAGCTGTTCCATTCATGTTTTCAACATGATTCTATAGAACCACATTTCTCTTGCCTCAAGTCTTTTCTTCATCTGTGAGAAAATTGTCCAGCATTTACTGCAATATAGAAGGACTGATATTAAGAAGAGTTCAGCACTCTTTTCTTCGTTTCTAATGAAATTTTCCTGTTTCTCAATACTTTTTGAAGGCATCATTTGTTATGCAAACATGCCTTCAGATTTGGTGTTACATTTTCTATAATCAGTTTGAATATTTCTGTTAATTAAATTTCTATAGGTGATCACTTAATTTTGACATCTCCAATTTGAGAGCAAATAGACAGTAGTAACATATGTATACATATACAGTATTTAATGGTTTTATAATATGCACAAAAATAATTTCTGATACACAAAAGACATCAACAAACCAATTAAAAGTTGTCACAAGGACAAAGGTTCAAAATTCATTAAATGTAACCCTAAAATTTTTTTTTAATCATTTTACCACCAAGCAAGACAATAAAACTATATAGTAATTACCATGATGTATGCATTTATTTATATCTTTCATGCCATGCACTATAGTGGGAAGGGGGGTAAATCAGCTTACGGTAATAAATTTATGAGTCGTTATTTCATATAGTTATTTATTTTAATAATCTATACAAATCAAATATTTATCTTTATTTAGACATAACTCTGAATTGGTTAAGAATCTCACATTGCAGGTCCTTCTTTCAGACAAGCAACATGGCTTTCGCTTTTCTAAGTCCAGCTGCTGATAGACTAATGATTATTGCTGAAAGAGTCTATCAAGCTTAGAATGGTGAAGCTCAGGCTGTTGCTTTGGATATTTCGAAGGCAATTGACAGGATTTAGCCTGATCACCTTCTTCACAAGTTGAAAGGTTATGGTATTTCTGGACAGATTTTTGAACTAATTTAGCCTTTCTTATCAAATTGTGAAATGAAAATTGTCCTGAATGGCCAATCTTCTAAATCCTTTTGTACTGATGCAATTGTTCCTCCCAGGATTCTATCCTTGATCTTACTTTGTTCTTAATTTTCATCATAGACCTTCTTGATGGCATCAGCTCTCAATTTGGTATCTATAATGATGACACAACCATTTATTCCTGTCTCAACAGTAAGCCTGATCAGTTTAGTTTGTTTTATGGTTTATCAGCCTCAATAGGTTATTTAATGCCAACAATTTTTATTGCTGGTAATATTTTTTCCTTCAATTTTCCTTCAAAAAAATCTATTTCTGGTAATATTTTTCCTTCAAAATGTATAGCTGGTAAGATGTTTTTCCAAAAATGTATAGCTGGTAATTTTTTTTTTTCCAAAAATGTATTGTGGATAATAATTTTTTTTATTGTATAGCTGGTAAGATGTTTTTTCCAGAAATGTATAGCTGGTAATTTTTTTTTCCAAAAATGTATTGTGGATAATAATTTTTTTTACAAAGTATTTCTGGTGTTAAAACCTATTTCAAAAATGTATTGCTGGTAATATTTTTTTAATAAAGTATAGCTGGTAATTTGTTTTTTCAAAAATGTATTGCTAGTAATAATTTTTTCTTAAAAAATTTATTACTGGTAATAATTTTTACAAAGTATTTCTGGTACTGTTTGTGGGTTAACTATTTGCCCATAGGTGGGACCGTAACATGTGCTACCACCCTGGGTCAGGGTAGACCTGGGAACACCATCAGTTAAGAGGCGGTTCCACGCTCCTCAAAACCTCCTGATCAGAGGCCTTGCTGCTGGATGTAGTTTATCGTCTTACCCAGGATGTAGATGTAGTTTATCATCATACCCAGGACAAGTGATCAGTTTGAAAAGATCATATTGGCAGTTGATCTAGAAAATAACCTACAGTCTGTTGGTATCTGGAGCAAGGATTGGCATGTTAACTTTAATGCTTCCAAAATGAAATATCTCTCTATTAATCATCTGAAAGACTCCTTTCTGTCTCTGATCAGAATGGCTGCTGCTAACCTTCAGGAGAGTGACACATTGCACCTTCTCAGGCAAACATTCTTGTCCAACATAAAGTGGAAAGATTATATTGAATCCATTGCTAGATCTGCTGATAAGAATGTTGGTTCATCATGTCATGCCAGATAATTATTCTCTCCAGAATCTATCTTGCATATTTATAAGTCAACCGTTTGTCCATGCTTTGAATATTTCTGCTTCATATAGGTCCGGTATTCCTGCTGTATATTTAGAGATTTAGAGAAGAATCAGCAATATTATTGATCCTGACCTGGCATCTCAGCTTCAGTCACTTCCCACTGCTGTAATGTAGCTTACTTGTTCCTTTTCTATAAATACTTTCATGGTAATTATTTGGATAAACTCTTCACTATGGTACTTGAATTTAAGTGCAATACTAAATTGGCGGCAAGGCCTCCTCAATTCACAGTTGAATTGGCTAGATGCAACTGTAAGTTCTATGCTAACAGTTTCTTCTATTGCACTTCTCATCTGTGGAACTCTCTTCTGGCATCTTGCTTTCCAGCCAACTTTGATCTTCAAAACATTTAAATGCAATCGCAATCGTTAGCTACTGTCTTCTTAACTACTCTTATTTCCCCTTAATAATGTTTCTCTTTTTTCTTATTCTTTCACTCATTAACCTCTTGTGTCACTGTGGTTTTCCTGCCTTGTGAAATGATTAAGAAAAAATAATTTAAAATCTGTCTTCAAGCAAAATCGCTCATTTAATTAATCTATTTCCTAGACCACTATGATTCTTAGACTGCAGTCTTATTTGTTCAAGCCTTTTTTGTGAGGTACTCAGATAACTTTATTAAGTGATTGTTTTGCTTCAACTTTGTTTTGAGATAAGCTTTGTCATTTCTATCTTTGTTGTGCTGTTGCTACTCATTTTTTTTTTTTGAGATATGTTTTTGTTTCAAGTTACTATTATATTAAACACATAAAATGTTTAACATAACAAGATATTGAGCAAAAAGCATTTTATATAATATCAAGAATAATCGATGTATCATAAATACAATTGGCCATCTAAAAAATATAAAGTAAAAGAATTTTTTTTCCCTGTGAGAGAATGGGAGAAGGGAGAATGTCTCCTCTCTTATCCTGAACATTAACAAAGGCAGATACAAACAAAACCCGTAACTAATATTTATTACAGAATACAATACAATATTTTGCAACATAGGCTTGTATAAAAACTTCCTTTTGTGCACTTTATTAAAATAAACACAGAACAACAGATCAAAAAAATATAAAAATGATCTTAAAAGATTTACAAAAGAATCTTCAAAAAATGGAAAAAAAAACTTTGAGAAGGTAATGCTTACTTTCAATAAGGCAGAAAATACTCTTTGAAAAAATAAAATGGTGCACCCACCTAATCGACAGACATGAACACAACAGGGAGAAGAAATCTTTGGAAAATTCCACTGGTGTAACAGGGACTTTTAACAATTTATCTTTTATAGAAAATAGTTCTATTCACATAATCTTTGGAGATTGTATTTATGAGGGAAGCAAGTAAATGGAAGGGAGTTCCACAGGTGGGAAGTGCAAGAAAAGAAACTGTTGGAGTAGAAATGTCGATTGCATTTAGCTATTTCAACAATAAATGGGTGGGACCTAGATGCCAATCTAGTAGCAGGCTTAAATTAATGTAATCAGGATACCAGGAGGAAAAAACTCATCAGAGCAGTTGCCATGAAAATATTTGTAGAAAAGATAGAGGAAAGTGTTACAGACAAGCGTATGGTTGCAAGAAAGAAATACAACAACAGCAGAAATAGATTTACGTGATTTATTTCAATAGAAATGAGTGGTTTTGGGACAGCTACCTTGTGGCATAGTTCATAAGCCGGCTCCTGATCTGGATTGATCTCTCATAGTAGTTCACACTGGTTGGCATGGCGCTCCTCCTGCTGACTGACCATGACAGGTCTCTTTCCTGGCCTCCTGTTGACTGCTGTTGTACTTCCCTGTGTGATCCCTTTTATGGTATTTTTTATGGCTTAACAGGCTCGAAAAGTGACATGAGTATAATTAGGAGAGAAGCATTTTTATTGGTCGAAAAATAGAAACACTTTAAAATATCATTTTATTTTTCGACCGGAACTTGTGCATCGGGCTTATGCGTAAACGACGATAATGGTCATTTTGTGATAGGGCCTTGTCCTGTTCACATCCAGCTCTTGCTCTTGAGTATATTAGTTTATTTGCCTGCAAATCAGCCGAGATATGTCTTACTTTATTTTATAACAAAAGCCACATCACGTCGGTGAGAAAATGACTGAAGTCGTGTTGCCAAGTCAAGATCAGTTACATTATAGATCCTTTTTGGGATTTTGTCAAGAACGTTGAGATGAATAACAGGAGCACCAGACCAGATATGGCAGCAGTATTCAATGCATGTGAGAATGGTAGATTTGTAAATGTGCCAAGATGGACTCTGACAAGAAAAATTTTCTGGCATGACACAGTGACCCAAATTTCCTTGCAATAGATGCAGCTATTGATTTGATTCAGTTGCTGCACTTAAAGTCAGTTGAAAGCTTAATGCCAAGAAGGTGCAGTGTGTTGCTCTTCAAGAGTTTAGCATCAGCCATGCTGATCGTGGGCAGAAAAGTTTCTTTATGGTGGTTAAATGAGAGTAATTTTGCTTTCCCTTCTGGGTCTTTATCATCTTGCTTTCAGAACAAAATTTTTATGCCTCTTCATCTCTTTTGATCAAAACATTTCACTATGTTTTCTTGACAATTACTGTGCCTTCAAGTCAACAAAAAGATATATCACCTTTGAAAATTTGATCATCTTCTGAAGATCATCCACTGGCCTTTTTCATAACAATTGAAGTGACTCCAGTATGCTTTAACTTCAAATTTAGGTGGACATAAGCCCATACTTTTGATTGAATAATAAATAGAAATTGTATATATTTTTTAATTTTAAAGAATGAATTTGAAACAATCCATTTTGACTGAAATATTTTTGGCGGTTCTTTTACAGCCAATTCTAAAAACAAATTTTTTACAGACAAATGTAACAATATTTCATAAATTATCTGGCATTCTTTAAAATACACTTTTCTAAAACGTACATGTATAACACAAAAATAAACGATTACAATATTTATTTTTTTGTTTATTTCTACTTTTGTAATGATTATTATTTTTAATCATTTTGCATTACAGACTAATAAAATGTTTTTATAAAAGGGTGTGGATTTATAAAACATTTCATTGGCTTCTATTTTATTTGTGAATTCTGAATCTCTGCTTTATTGGATCTTTTGTTCTGTCACATCTCAATATTAAAACTTTCTAATGATTGCCACCATTTTTGAGAACACAGTTGCACTAGTTTACTAATATTAAAGAAAAGCGAAAAGACAACATAAATCGACATAACCACTTTTAAAAAAACGAAAAACAATTATGTGATCAATTCAAGGGAGACTACTTAAAGCGTTTCATAGACCATTTTTCATCAACAGAAAAACACACTGACCTTAATTGTTTTACTATCAAAAAATAAAAATAAAAAAGCATTCCAATATTTATTTTTGTTTCTTTTGTTTATCTACTGAAGTGCCAAAAAATTAAATAGTAACACAATTATAGACAATTCCCACCTTTGCCTGTGTAACAGTGGCTATACCATGTGGTATTGAGTCTATAAATGATAAACATTTTCTTTTTTTAATCATTTCTCCCCAAGTAAGTTAATAATGTCACTAGAGCACAGGGGTTACAGGAAGTGAAAATAATGAGAAGACGTTAGTGAGGAGAAGTGAGAAAAAGTAACAGAATTCAGGAAGACAGAAGCTGGTGATTGACATCGCATTTAAATTTTTGAAGTCTGTATGTGGCAGGAAAGCAATAAATTGGAAGGGGTTTCCACAGGTGAGAAGTGCCAGAAAAGAAACTATTAGAATAGAACATAGCATCTAGCTAGTTCAACAGCAAAATGGTGGGACCTAATTGCCAATCTAGTAGCAGGCTTAAATTCATGCACCAAGGAGGAAAGCCCATCACAACAACTGCCATGAAAATATTTGTAGAAAAGACAGAGGGAAGCCAAATCCTGTTGGTAAGAAAGTGACTAAAGTTGAGATACTTGGTCAGGATCAATTACATTATAGGCCCTTCTTTGAATTTTGTCAAGATACTCAATATTATATGACTATATCTATTCCGTAACTATCCAGGGCTGAAGTGGGCGTGGCTGCAAGAAATTTAGGAAGTACAGCATGTTTGCATGTTAGGCAAGTACTCCTGAAACTAATTTTGTACCATCAATATGTAATATGTTTTTTTGTTATTGTTTATCTTTCTATCTCTACAGTTTACATCAAATTAATGAAGCGATAGAAAGATAAACAATAACAAAAAGACCAAAATTTCACCATCTCTAAAATAGATGTATATTCAGAATTGCTAGGCCATAAAACATATTTCAACAAACTAATCAGAAACCTTCCTGACTAGGATATGAACACCATTGTTTAGCAAGAGAAGCAGAAACAAGATCGGTTCTCAACCAAGATATAAGGTCACTGATCCTGAGCAAATCAAAAGCCAAGTAGCAGTTTCAAAGCAGATCTCTTGATATGTATATAATGAGATGGAAAGTCAGCCTAAATTAGAATCAAATTAATTTTATCAATTCTCCAATGCTGAGGTCATTATGAAATACCCAGAGCTGAAATATAACACATGCACAACCCATACACAACGTGCACAACCCACACAGTCTCATATAGACTCATACAATACCTACCTCCTTCTACTACTACTGACTTAGATTTTCACACAGTCATGCATTGACACTAAAACATACGTCCTTCACTCACATTTTAAGCAAAACAATTACTACATTTGAATACATACATACTGTTACAAATTTGCAGTGCATAAAGGTATGAACCATGGGTTCTAAAAAAAGAAGAGGTGTGGGTTTGAACAGATACCAACGAACAACAGAAGAATAACATTTGTCAACAAATTTTATATAACAAAATACAAAATATGGGAAAAGTATGGGATGACTTATGTACAATTAATAAAAGGATACTTAAATGATATTGGATGTCAGTTCAAACATTTGTGTTTCAGGAATTTGGACTTCAAATGTTCATAATGACAGGCAGACAAAGTTGCTGTAGAATATTGTTGGTTGTTCTTTCTTCTCTAATGTGAAATATAGAATTCTGGAATAATGTTTGTGCTCCATTTCCCCTTGGTTAATTGGATTGCATTCAAGATGAAAGTAAGATGTTTCCTTTGTATTAGGTTGGTGCAAAAATAATATCGTTTTTTGACGTATTTTTTAACGTCAAAAACGATATTATTTTTGCACCAACCTAATATCTATTTGGGTACAAGATTCTTTTATTCTTTACCCATTAAATAATCAAGTAGATCCAAGATCTCCGGGACAAAATTTCCTTATTTCCTACACAAGTAATGGAATTGGCTTGTGGGTGTATTTCTTATCCCTTACAATTGCATGATGAGAGTCTATTTTCTCTTTGTGAACTGTTGTCATCGGAGGTCATTGGGAAACTAAAATTACATTACCAAAATCCCACTTGGTGAGGTATGTCACAGCAGTGTGGGTGACTGATTCTTACTCACTTTCAAAGGAGATCCTTCTGTTTGTTGTCAAGCAACCCCAAATTCCTTTCCTACTATTTTTTAGGCGGACATCCTGTTTGTCGTCAAGTGACTCCAAATTCCTTTCCTGACCTTTTTTCATTGAAACAAAACTCAGTCCAGATAGGGAGTAAAACAAAAACAAAAAAAGAAAAGGAGAAACACAATGACAAAGCATCTCTTATTAAATTTATTATATGTCTGATTTAACAGTTAACATTGAAGGCCATGTCATAGTACATACAGACACACACACATATATATGTATCTATCTGTCTATCTATATATATTTATATATGTGTGTGTATACATGAACATTCTTCTAGATTCTACCTCTTGTACAAAGGTCAGCTGGAAAGTTCATATGCTGACCAAGATACTCTCATGGAATGTGACCAAATAAAGTTTATTTTTCAACATAGTCCCCCTTTCAGTCCACACATTGCTTCCATTGGTGTTCCAGTAATAGGATCCCTATTGGTGAAGAAGCTTTCATCCTGTTGGTCAAAAAAAGTCATCAGCAGATATGATATCATCATCACTGCAATACTGATTCCCAACTAAGTGTTTTTTTCATGTTGGGGAACAGATGATAGCCAGTTGGCATCAAATCAAGAGAACAGGGATGGTGATCAGCCTGTTCAAAGCCACAGTCATTCACAGCCACCATTGAAACCAAGGACTTGTGTGCTGGAGCATTGTCCTGCTGAAACAAGATCCCTTTCATCAGTTTTCCTGGGTATTTGGTCTTGATAGCTTTCGTAACTACCTAAACAAGTTAGTATAGAACTCTCCATTGATGGTGTGGCCCCTTTTCAAGATAGTCAATAAACAATGCATTTTGCATCCCAAAAAACTGTGGCCATCTCTTTCCTGCAGATGAAAAAACCTTGGCTTTCTTTGAAGTAGGTTTTTCCACTGCATGGATTGCTTATTTGTCTATGGGTTAGAAAATGTTTGAGGAAACAAGCTGGATCTGGGTCAAACAATGTTAGATTTTCCTGTGATATGATCAGCCTGACACACTCTTTATCATGTTATTCATATTTAAGTTGCATTGCATTCCATTCTTACTACCTCCATTTTACTCACTTTGTTGATTACCAACAGAATCATTTTTCTTTAGACAAGCAACATTTGTAGGAAAATAATACTTATATGCATTTTTTTAAATGTGACTTGAAGAAAACAGACATACTGTTGAAATATTATTAAAAATTGTTAAAAACTATGTCTTTTGTAGTGAGTTCAAAATAATAATAACTCCCTTCACCCACTCACTTCAAATTTGGATGTTTGGAGAAGAAGAGGGAAAAAAATTTGCAAGTCTATGTGAAATTTTCTTTGGAACAATGAAAACCTTGCATTCACAGAAAATGACTGGTGAGCTGAAAAGTAGGAGGAAATAAATTTACAGGCCTATGTAAAATTGCTTTTGGACCAATCAAAACCTTGTCTTCATAGAAATTAGCCATTGAGCCAAGAAGAAGAAAGAAGTGAGCCAATGTGAAATTCTTTTTGTTATAAAATGAGAAAAATTAAAATAATAAGGGTGTCTGAAGTCATATGAAAAGTTTCATTTCAGTTTTTCATGACCAGTGTTCAATTCTTACCAGTGTTCAATTCTTACCAGTGTTCAATTCTTACCAGTGTTCAATCCTTACCAGTGTAAAATTATTTGCCAATTATATTATCAGCCTTTAACGAAGCATGTTGCACTTTAAAGAATTTTCTCTCGACAATCTAAGAGAGGTAAGTATTTCAAAAATTCTCTTTTCATTTACTTTTGAATGAATGCAAACCATATATCCCTTTTGTGAACAATGGTCTCACTTACCTTTGTTTTAAACATTTTTGAATATTACTTTGTGTTAGATAATTTAATCTGTTGTATGAACATTTCCTCTTCATGACAATTCTTTAAAACTACAGACTTTAAAAATTTCTGTTTTATTTTCCTGAAACTAGCTACTGACACAACTTGAAGCATGCAAATTTGCAAATAAATTCCTTATCTTGTTTTGTTAAAATTACCCATGTGTTTCTTCGTCATTATTATCCTTCATTGATCTGTTTGGTGTGGGTGAATCAACTGTACATCTTAACCCCTAAGCCCCACGCCACTATACTATTTTTCTTTTCTTAAATCATCCTCTTCTGGAAGTGCCATTATTATTATCTTGTTCTCAAGAAAATCTTTTTCCATAAGTTAACAATCAAGAGCAGGTCATATGATCACAGGTCTTGTCAATTTTTAAACCTCTACGTCAATGAAATCCTTCTCAGAATTCTGGCTGTCTAAAGCCATACCATTTTCTGAAACATCTCTGTTCAAATCTCAGTCCCAATTTTACCCAGCTATTTTGGGATTTTACATGCCCACATGATCTTTTTTAGAAAAAAAAAGAATACAATTTTTTATCATTATTATTATTATGAAAAAGAAGACAATATATATATATATATATAATATTATTTATTTTAAGATATTAAAACAAAAATGTTAAAAATCGCTACACAATTACACAACTACAAATGTGTCTCCTCAGGTGATGTTAAACTACTGGCGAGCGAATATTTTACTAAGAGGGTTACTTTTAGGGAAATGTTTATCAATTAAATGGATGAGTTAGAGGATTTGCTGCTAATCCTACATTCTGTAGATGAGGCTAAAGATGTATTTGATAAATACAGTGGTGTTTATAATACTGCTTTAAAAAATAGTGGTACAAGTATGCTGAAATCAAGTATAGAAAATATGATAATATTGATCTAAGGAAAAGGAATACCAATAGGAAAATCATTTGGTAGACACCCCTATTTAACTAGTTGTCAGTACTAAGTTTGTTCCTCCATTTAATTGAGCATCCTGGGTATGATGATGAACTACATCCATGTCCTGGGTAAGATGATAAACTACATCCGCAGCAAGGCCTCTGATAATACGTTTTTGAAAAAATAATGTTACCATCTGTATGTTTTTGAAAAAATAATATTACCAGCTATGCATTTTTGAAAGAATAGTGTTGCTGGCTATGCTTTTGAAAAATAATATTACAAGCTATACATATATTTTTGAGGAAAAAAATATTAACAAAAATAGATTTTTGGCAAAACATTACCAGGAAAAAAAAAATGAAAATGATTAAATGACCCATTGAGGTTGATATGCTGCAAAACAAACCAAACCATAATTGATAAACATTTCCCTAAAAGTAACCCTCTAAGTACAATAACAGAAATGCACTAAAACTAAGTTATAGCTGCACCAATAATCTTGAGAAGATTATAAAGAAATCCAATCATAAGACCTTAAACCAATTTAAAAATGTGGATAATAACACACATTCTGAGATAAATACTATTGATAATATTAACCAATGTAATTACAAGAATTCTAACAAATTTCCATTATGAAAGCAATGTTTAACCAACTCTCTTGTTTATCTAAATACTATTTCTACAATTGATAATCTGACTATTGAAAAATTTGATATTGGTACTACAAATAATTCTTTAAGACTAGGTGGTATCAACATATTTTATTCTTCATCAATAGTACTTATAAAAATAGTACACCTCTTTCTAAATATTTTTGGAATCTAAAAGAAGCTAGTAAAACCCCTAAGGTAAAATGGAAAATTTAAAAAAAAACTAGAACATGTAGATCTTTAAATGAACCCTGTTTTCTATGCTTACATGAAAAATTAGAAATTATCAGATAAAAACTCCTTATTGAACAAAAGAAGTGAATTGACTGTAAATTGTAAGCATTTTATCTTACAATATGTTTAAATTTTGAATTTGATAATGCTTTTTCTTATAGTAATGATGTACTGCAGTGCACCTTATATGGCTTACTATTCTATTTGTAAGATTCATTTTGATTTAATATAGCTTTGTATTGATGTTTAGTTAGTATTATTAACCTCTTATATGGATGTACAGGTGTTTGGTTGGTATTATTAAAATCCTACATTGATTAGTTTATATTATTAACATCTTATATGGATGCTCTTTATTTAATGGTTGCATATTAATTTGACAATGTAGTTCTGTATTTTTGATCTGGGCTTTTTTTTTAAAACAGTTATTTACCAGTTTCTTAATGGGGCCTTTTATTTATCAACTACAAAATTTTATGTAAAAGCTGAATGAGCATATAACTTGTTAGCATTATGTTAAATTACACCCTACCTCTCTAGCTTTTACTTCTTAGGAAAGTTGAATGTCAGACTTTTATACATCTTATGAAATAATGTAACAACTTGTATCTGTCCATAAGGAAATTGTCTAGGATTTATATGCAGACAACTTTGTGTCATGATTTATATTGAAATTTTTTTTTTTTTGTTGAGTTTAAAGTTACTGTAGGTCACATTTCATTGGTTAATCACAGCAAAGCCCACAAGCCTATTTTTATTCTATTATTTTTTCTCGAAAAAAGAGCAAGTATTCTGTTTTTGAAATTAATCATTCACTTGTCATTAGTTTAACATCACCTGAGGAGACACATTTGTGGCGTTGAAACATAATTGTAATTGTGTAGTGATTTTTAACTTTTTTGTTTTTATAACCTAAAATAAATAACATTAAGCTCTACTCTCTATTGAGCCCTCTTTTAAATTAAATGTTACGTACAGTGGGATTATAATCCATTTGTTCTCATTTTATCTGGATATATAAATATATATATATATATATATGGAAAAAGAGAGAGAGAAATGGGTAGGATAAAAAAATCTACATTCATGCACAAATTCTTGCATGTATGTATAAATATATTTCTCCCTCAGGTGTGATAAATGCAGTGCTCAGTGGTATCAAACAGAGCTATAATATATAAACTGTATGAAACTCTAAGTCATGCTATCGATGTTGGATATTATTATGTATATTCTCTAATATATATATATATATATATATATATATATATATATATTAGATAAATAAAATGAAAAAATAAAATATTAACCTGTATTGGTCTCTTGGTGATGATATTTCATCACAGCTAAAAATAGAAATTACTCTTTAGAATTAGATTTCGACATTCTCTGATTTAAACCTGTTAAAAGAGGACCACAGCTAAGTATTCTTAGTTTGTGCTGAAGCGATTAAAATCAGCTCCAGAATTCAGTAATGTTATAGACAAGCGTATGGTTGCAAGAAAGAAATACGACAACAGCAGAAATAGATTTACGTGGTTTATTTCAACAGGAACATGAGGGTTTGGGACAGCTCCCTTGTGGTAAAGTTCATAAGCCGGTTTCGGATCTAGGTCGATCTCTCATAGTAGTTCACACATGTTGACGGTGGTTGATGCTCCCCTGCTGACAGCTGCTGACCGCTCGGCCTGAGCGTGACAGGTCTGTTTCCTGGCCACCTGTGGACTGCCTGTTGAACTTCCGTGTGACCCCTTTTATAGCGTTTTTTTATGGCTTAACAGGCTCGAAAAATGAAAATGAGTATAATTAGGAGGGAAGCATTTTTATTGGACGAAAAATAGAACACTTTAAATATTATTTTATTTTTTGACCGGAACTCGTGTGTCGGGGACATTTGTAAATGAAGATAATGGTCATTTTGTGACGGGGCTTTGTCCCGTTCACATCCAGCTCTCGCTCTTGAGTATTTGCTGTAAATCAGCCGAGATATGTCTTACTCTTAATTTATTTTATTTTATAACAGTAAGAAACAATGCCTTCTGATTGGTCCATAAATAATAATGTCATGTTTCTGCCTACATCCATATGGTTGACCTCAAGTTGATCTGTTCAGAGTTCAACATGCTAATAAATTGTAAACATTCTCTCGAGCCTCCTACATGATCAAGAAAATTCATAAATATGAAATTCGACATAACTTAGTCAATGAGTCCTTAAAATAATCAACTCGTCACACAAATACATGAAACTCAGTCAGTCGTTCACTTTCTGAGCGACTGTTCGGTTGAACTCTCTGCCTTCGGGCGGGAGGAACTTGAAGGAGGCTACGCCGAAGGGCGGATTCTCTTTCGGGGAGGTAAACCGGCCATGGGCATATTTTTGGCTGAGCCCACGGGCTCGGAGATCCCACGTTAAAAAGGCCTTGTGCCACATGACGCCCTCGTGTGTGTGTGTGGGGAGGTGACTGAATATCATGAGTCCTTAAAATAATCAACTTGTCACACGAATACATGAAACCCAACTTCCTGCTAAGTTTTAATATCAACCCAGCTTGTGGAATTCAATTTCTTTTCAATATCAACTCATCTAGTGATGAATTCATCTAAGACGAGATTCAGAAACCAACTCATTCAATATCTTAAAAACATAAAGGAAATCATAACTATATCAGTCGAAGGGAGACAACTCTACAGTAAGTCAAGCAATCTATTTCATTCAATTTCACCATCAACATAAACTGTTTGATTCCTTACTAGAGCTTTAGCATAACACCTTTTATATTACCCTTGATCACACAACCAAGAACTCTAAAGTGTTAAACAACTTTATTATATCATGTGTACTTGTTCTATAAAAATATTTTTTGTTAAAACAAATATCTGCCTATTTGATTATTTCTCTTGCTGTTGTTGTCTTTGCTGCATTTGATTTAGTAAAAATAGTAGAGGGTCAGTTTAATTTGTATTTTGTCACCAATACAGATTGGCCAACCCACTACAACCCTTCCTAGAAAAGTCTTTCCCTTCTTTTTTTTAAATCTGTGTGATACTAGAATAAGTGTTCTCTTATTTACTAGACAGATCAGTGGGAATTTTGATTCCAATACAACAGAAATAAAAATTTGACTACTACAAACAAAGAAAATTCAACCTCCAAATCTCATTACTGGTTACACAGTTTAATCCTCAAAGGAATTTGAGACTGATACATTCAATAATATCCTGTTATGTTTTCTGTTACATGTTTTTCCTCGCAAATCATTTTTAACATTAACCCTAACGATATCTCTGCTACAATTTGGAGCTAGATAGTTACAGTAACTTGTTACACTTTTTCTTTTACAACTAAAACCAAAAACCCCACACTCATAATAATAGTAAACCCTTCTAATATGCAACAGTTGTAGCGGCACAGTTTGAGGAATCGGAGAGCTGAGTTTGAACTCCAGTTGAATCCAATCATTCACTTATGTGCTAATTAATACCCTTGTGAAACCCAAGGGTATTAATTATGAATTCTCGTCTTCTCTAAACCCTCTCCCCCAGCTATGGGTAAATAGCAGGACAGACTGGGTTCTGTATCCTTTGATGGCAACTGGTCTACCGCAGAAAGAAATGGCAACCAACTGCGGGAAAAAATCTGCCTCGTCAGTCATGTATAAAAAATTACATGATCGTCTAAGCGTGTATCACGCATGGTACATAACTGAACTGATACACTACCAATTGCTTCAAAACTTTTGCCTAAATCCTGGTTAGTCAATTTCCTCAATTCCTGACATTTTTTTTAGAAATAATATTGCTTATAAATCTAAATTAATGTTTGTATCGTTTTGGAAGGCAGTAATAACGAAAGCATGACATTAACATGTTCTTTGAAGGTAGAAACAAAACTGACATTTGCAACTTTCCGTTGAAGAGTTCCACATAAGCGGTGCGCTTAAAATCTCATTCTTCGTCAATTGAGGATTTATTTATTAAAACAATATGAAACTTTGTGTGGAAAATAATAGTTTCCGGATGGAAACTTTGTGGAAATTTAAAACCACAGAAAAATTTAACGTTCTTAAAGTTGCTACTTTATTCAAGCAAGTATTTATACATTTTTTTTTTTAACAGAAAAAGATATTAACTCCCGTTCATGTGTTGTTTTTTTTTAATTTCAAATGCCGACTCGGCAAGAAGGATGCTTGAGATATTTTACTCACACGATCATCGATTTTAATTTTATTGAGTTGGAAATACGTTAAAAAACATATTTTTTAACCTTAGACAGAACCATGATGGTTAGCACGAAAGATTACTGAAAACAAACATCTCTCCGGATAACAATTTCTTTGAAATAATAAATTAGTTATTAATTTCTTTCACCAAGATGCCACTAAAATTTTTTAGTAAAAAAAAAAAAAAATTGTCCGAATTTCATAAGAAAGGTATTCTGCATTGTCGTTATTAATTTTAGATTTTTATTTTTTTTCTTTCTATTTTCTGTTACTTTGTTTTTATTTATCCATACATTAAAGTTGTTTTTCCATTTACGACGATTTTTTAAACGCAACAAAAATCCGATGAAAGATAGAAAAATTAGTCAAACTCAAAAGTTGATAAAAGATGCAAGTGCTCTCAAATAATCTTGAATATTTTATGTCAGCGTATACGTTTTGTTTTTGTTTTTTTGTTAGTTTTTTTTTTTTGACCGGTTAAATTTTTAAATTTTCATAACATTGACAAAAAAAAAATAATAATATAAAGAAAGAAATGTCACTGACAATATTTATTGGTTGGAGATGTAACAATAAATTATGACCAGATTATCAAGGAAGCGCTCCAGATTACAATATTTCTTTCTTCTTTAATTAAATTTTATGAAAGTTAAAGTTTTTAAAGTTAAATGGTGGTGGTTGGAGTTTAAAATTCATATTGTATTGTGTAGTGAAACGTTTTTAATGCTGATTTCTCTACGGAAGCCAAAAAACATAAAAAAAAAACCGTAAAACGTCATACGATGCGATTTCTTTTTAAATTTCTTCTTTTATTTTTTATTTTTATTTTTTTTAAATCATTAATCAATAAGTAATTATGAGGAAAGAACTTCAGATTTTGTTTTTATTTATTTAAGAAATCACATGGATGAAACTGTTTACTTTTGAAACATGTCGGCTAAGATAAGTTTTCCTTTTATCTTTTTTATTTATGAGATAATGATTTTTATATCAATAACAATAAAATGTATGACAAAGTGGAAAATGTCTTGTAATACATTTTGTTCTTTAGGACTTCGTCAGACTAATTTTGTTCCGTCCTGAGTATGACGATAAACTTACATCCACGTCCTGGGTAAGATGATAAACTACATCCAACAGCAAGGTCTCTGATCAGGAGGTTTTGAAGAGCGTGGAACCACCTCTTAATTAATTGCTGTTGTTCCCAGGTCCACTCTTACCCAAAGTGGTAGCACCAGTTAGGGTCCCAGCTATGGGCAAATAGTTAACCCCCAAACTGGAGTCAAAAAAACATTATGAAAGTGTTAAAAATAGATTTTAATATTAGAAATAATTTGTAAAAATTATCACCAGAAATAAATTTTTGAAGAAAAAAAATATTACTAGCAATACATTTTTCACTTTTTGAAAAAAAAAAAAGAAGCTATATTACCAACTATACAGTTTTGAAAAAAAAATTACCATCTATACATTTTTTTGAAAACAATATTACAAGAAATAGATTTTTGAAGAAAAAAATCTTACCAGCAATAAAAATTTTGTCAGCATTAAATAACCTATTGAGGTTGACATGCTGTAAAACAAACCATACCAAACCAACTAAATTTGTTTTATTGGTGTAACTACACATGTGCACAACCATCCTGGGTATGATAATAAACTACATGTGCATCCTGGGTAAGATGATAAATTACATCCAAAAGCAAGGCCTCTGATCAGGTGGTTTTGAGGAGCATGGAACCACCTCTTAATTGCTGATGTTACCAGGTCCACCATGACCCCAGGGTGATAGCACCTGTTAGGGTCCCAGCTATGGGCAAATAGTTAACACCCGAACTTGTGTAAAAATAGGTATTAATACCAGAAATACTTTGTGATAAAAAATTATTACCAGCAATAATTTTTGAAGGAAAAATTATTATCAGCAATTATTAAAAAAAACAAATATCAGTAATGCAAACAGCTATACATTCTTCGAAAAAAAAATTGGAGAATAGAACTCAGAATATAGAATATTGCAAGCAAAATATTACCAACTAGCAGCATGGCCTGGCATTAACCGAGCTATATTCAAAAATCGTACAACTCGTACAGCAATCGCTATCACTTGACTTAAAATATTTTTGCCCTTCCTTGCCTTTAAACGAGTGCCCTTTGCCGTACTGATGTTGCTACATGCCTTACTTCTTGCCTATCGCACATTGCGAATTTTTTCTAAGCTCTATACTAAACATTAAATCTGTTACGAAAAAAGAACTAAACAAAATGAACACAAAATGATCAGCTTTAAAAAAGGACTTGTAACTGGAAAAACCGAATGAAAAAAGAATGTTCACAACAAATACTTTTTCACACCCAACCCAGTTCTGCGGAATCAGAATCAACGTTGAGTTTAAGCAAGTGAATGAGCCAATTGGAGTAAAGTGCCATGCAGATTTAAATTTTTCCCACTTGTGACGAATGCAGCTATCGATTTTTTTTTGCATGCTCGTTAACATTCATGTCAGTCAGCTGTTGGCTCCCACACTGGCCAATAGAATCTTCCTGCCTATTCATGGCAGCCAGCTATAGGCTCTCACTCTGGCCAGTAGAAAATGGCCACAAACTACATGAAAACTGGCGTAGAAGCATGAAAAAATCGATTATTTCCACTATTGATGGGAGTTGGGAAATGCAAAGTTGGTCTTGGCCTTCCTGCTAACTTGGAGCATGTGCATGTAAATTTTGGTGCAAATCCGTCGAAAATTGTGGCCGTGCATTCGTTACACACACACACACATCCTGCCTTTTATAGATAGAGATTGAGTAATTTAAAAAAAAAGTTTTTATGAAAATAAAACCATCCAAGATTGTAAATTTCCTAAAAGGAGTTGGATTGTACTCAAAAATATGAGTAATTGAAAAATGGTTTGAATATATATGTATACATACACACCTTTTTTACCAAACTATCGTTATGAATCTATTTCTAAAATTTTGTTGGCATTAAATGACCTACTGAGGTTGATATGCCATAAAACAAAATAACCAACCAATGCTGGAAATTTCAATATATTTTTATTTTTTTTAATCTAGCCGATTTCATTTAGATTCCTTTTCTTTCAATCACTTTTGTTAGTAGATATCCCACACTTTGATAATAGAAATTCTGCCAGGAATGGTGAAATGTTGTAAGAACTTGGGTGCAATTTTACTGTAGATGACCTTGTGATCAAGGCACAATCTAGATATGTTCATCATAGCGAATTGTTGAAATCGGCTAAATAAAAAAAAATTAAAAATTCCCAGCATCCCTTGTTTGTGCACATTTAGTTGCACCAACATAACAAATTTAGTCCGATGAAGTCTAAAGGATGAAACACATCACAAGAAAACTTTTTCTACATTGTCATATATCTATCTATCTATCTATATATATATATATATATATATATATATACACACACACACTGCTTGTGTGTAAAGAGAGCGTTTTCAATTCTCAGCTTACATTTTATCCTCACTGATATTTTAATTGAAAATCGTTTATAATTTCAGTCAAACAGGGCTAAGGGTCATTGTGGGAGGCGAAGATGGAATTATCCGAATTTATGATTTGTTTACGACATCAGGTGATGTCAAACCACAGGTCAGTACAGTTAATCTTTAAAAAAGAAATTTATATTTCAGCAAAAGTTTTGATGTCATATTCATAAGTTGAACACTGGAGAACTACTGTTACATGAGCAATTTCCTTGTCTGTTTTGGTCTATATACACCTCCCGAAATTAGAGATGACACCTAGCTTTCATCAGGACAAAACTTCTATATCCACTTGATTCTACTTCTTCCTTCTTTCACAATATTATTCACCGAGATGTGCAAACAACTCACCTCGGATTTCCAATAGTTCCCAGCTTATTTAAACCAAATATTTTATCTTTCTTTCCAGACAAGTCTGTACTGATTTTATTTACAGATTTTTAAAACATCATAGCATCTCACTGCACTTCTGTTTCAGAACAAGGATAGTAAAAACACTGACAGGTAGGAAGTTGTGGAGAGCCATGATCGCCCACATTAATTCTACATTAGATGATCTAACAAGGATTGATATGTTCTCAAATCCACTTTCATATAGATTATTTACATGTGGACTATTGTCCTCATCTTTTTTGTTGTTATCACTATGTTTCAACTGTTCTTCTCTCCAACTGTCATCATAACCATAAAGATGGGGATATTAGTCCAACTGGAAATAATATAAATAATGATAACTTCTCATCCCAGAAATTCCCAACCCAACCCAACTGCTTTCTTATATCATTGAATAAAAATATCTTGGAGCAACTGAACCCTGTAGGTCTTACAGAGGGTGATCTTTCTTAGCACCTCATGGACTGGTGCTACAGAATCACAAAGAACTGTACAAAATAAAAGAAACCACATCACTTGAGGACTTTCAACAGTGGCAACTAAAATGGATAGCACATTGTAATCTAGGAAAGGTTACTGAATAGAATAATCAAACGAAGGTTGGTAATGAATGATAATACTTAGGACAAGAACAACACATATAAGATTCACTAGTGGCATGTAGAAGAAGTAGTCAACTGCTAGAAGTGAGTCAAGTGAATTCTACAATGAATCTCCAGCTGCCAACCAACATACAGTATTTACTACTGTATTTATGTGAATGGGGACATACCCATTATCATCCATAGGTATGCTACAACACACATATAACTCAAAGAGAAACTAATAACATAATGAAGATGTTGATGTTCCACACTACTTCAAACAAAAGGTTAGGAAGGAAACCTCCATCTGAAAAAGTTGATAACAGTGAACTTGACAAACCTATTTTCCTAAAAAAATTATTTTAAGAGAAAGATTTTATTAATTTCAACCAACAGTATCCCTGACTCTTTGGTCTCTGTATATCAAATGTTTCCTTATAAGGAAATGGTTAATATTACCATTCGAGATGAGGAGAACAGATGCTACACTTAGTATTTACTTACCACCCCACACTGATGGGATGTGACAAATTCAGTTAAATGTGGGGAGCCTGAGCACATGTACTCAGGCCAGGTCCAAAAATAGCCCAACCCCAGCAACAGATGCCTCTTTAGTGCAATAAGAGAGGCACCACCATGGGTAGCTGTTCCCTGAAATGAGACAACTTTCAATCATTTTTTTCAGTTGCCCTCTGTCTGAAGGCAAAGACACAACTGAGTAGCGCTCTGTCTGAAGATGGAAACACAACTGAGAGATAAAATGTAGTTTGTTCAAAAGACAGATACGACACTTTGATTTTGAAATGGGTAACTATCATAGCACTGGCTGCTTGGTCAATGAATGCCAAATGTTTCCTTATAAGGAAACAGCTAATATTACCATTTGTGATTAGAACAGATACTACACTTTGATCCTTGCCATATGGCCAAGTAATAAAGAAAAGTATCGAGTAGAACTGGCTACTTGTTCAGTGAGTGCCTAATGTTTCCAAATAAGGAAACGGCTAATATTACCATTTGTGATTAGAACAGATACTGCACTTTGATCTTTGGCAGATAGCCAAGGAATAAAGAAAAGTGTTGAGTAGTGCTGGCTGCTCAGTCAATGAATGCCTAATGTTTCCTTATAAGGAAACAGTTGATAATTACCATTACCATTTCACTTTCTAGCCTTATAGTTCATAATATGGCAAAAAGAAGAGCTTCAGTTTAAAATGACACTAAGAAGATATGTGTAAATTAACCTAACCCTAACCATCATATAATTTAAATTATTTAAGTTAAAGTAATCGGGTAATAGGATGTGAGTTGTGATATAATGGACATCGGTTTGAAATGAGAACTTGGAGAATTGAGTTCAAATTCCAGTCAAGTTCATTATATTCACTTACACACAAATACCCTTGGGAAAGGTATGATCCATCTCTTCTCCTCCCAGCTATAAGTTGAATAGCAGGACAGACTGGGTTCTATAGCCTTGGTTGGCAACCCGTCTACCGCAGAAAGACATGGCAACCTACGGTGGGAAAATCTCTGCCTAGTCAGCCATGAATCAAAAGACATGATTGCTCAAGTGTGTGTCACATATGGCACTTAACTGGATTGCTTAAAAAAAATTTTTTTTGATTTGATATTGAATGATCCAAAATAAAATGTAATAATTATAGCAATTAACACTTTTTTTCTGCTTGTCTTTCAGGCATTGCTTGAGACCAAAAGTGGTCCAATTCAAAGCCTAGGTGTCCATGACGTCACAAAATTCTACGATCAAGATCTCATTGTTGTTGATTCTTGGGGAATGCTGACAATTTTCTGCAACCACCAAATTATTAGTCGACAAAAATTATCAGACAGTTCTCTTAATCACTTACAAATATGCAGTGATCGATGTGAGTAGTCAATTTGCTTTTCCTGATCCATTATTAGTGTAAATAGTTTAGTCGCTTATTTTCTTAAGCATCTCCAGAATTAATCTCTCTATCTCATTAATTACTAGAGTATGACTGATGGTAGCTAATTAGGTTAGGGTTTAAAGTAAAGAATATCCCTATCTTTACAGGGAAAGTTGCCTAGTTCACTACTTGAACATACCAACATAGGAGATTGTTGATACATACTACAATTACCTATAACTGATGGTAGGTAATAATAATTATCTACCTCAGTCTTATCTTGGTCTGTTCTTTTCTGTCTAGCTATGTTATAACCTGTCTGTCTAGTTTTGTTCTTATCTATCTGTTGGTATGGCCCTGTCAGTTCTTGTGTTTTTTTTGTTTGTTTTGTGCCCATGTCCTTACCTGACACTTATTTGTCCATCTGGCTGTGTTCTTACTTGTTTGTCTATCTGTGGCCTTGTCCTAATCAGTCTGTCTGGCTCTCTTCTTACCTGTCGTTTCTTATCTGTTTGTCTTTTTTACTACCTGGCTCTGTTCCTATCAGTCTTTATTTATTTCAAGAAAATTTGATATTATAATTGTTATTGTGTCCTAAAATCTAAATTTGATTTCGACTCACATTGTAAAAATAAATCTTTCTTATTACTTTGTTCAGCTGGAAGCAAATCGATTGTGAGCAGTGACGATTCGGGACTTGTGTGTGGTAGTAAAGTATCTGAAGAACTTTGGAAGATTAATCTTAACAACAGAACAACAATCAAGGTGAACAGAGGAGAACAGTTTGCTTTTTAATTTTACCATTGATTTTCTATATGAAGATATATTCAGGAAGTTTTTCCATTGGTCATTTTTTTAAAAATCCTGTTGGGTGTCTAGCCACCCTCCTTACCAGGAAAGCCTATTGAGGGAAACCAGTTTAGTCAGTGATGACCTGACCATGCGGCAGGTAGTACTGTGTTACATAGTACCACTAATTCAGTGACATCACTATAAATATCAGTCAGTTATGTGCCATGCGTGATACATGCTTAGACGATCATGTATCTTTTGTTACATAACTGATGAGGCAGATTTTTTCCCACATTAGGTTGCCATTTCTTTCTGCGGTAGACCAGTTGCCATCCAAAGCTATAGAACCCAGTCTGTCCTGCTATTTACCCATAGCTGGAGGGAGAAGAAGTGGATTCATACCTTTCCCAACGGTATTAGCACGTAAGTGAATATCAGTCAGTTATGTGCCATGTGTGATACACGCTTAGGCGATCATGTATCTTTTGATACATAACTGACGAGGCAGATTTTTTTTCTTTTTCCTACTGTAGATTGCTATTTCTTTCTGCAGTAGACCAGTTGCCATCGACTGGAATTCGAACTCGGCTCTCCAGTTCTCCAATCCAAGCCGCTATCCATTACTCCACCGTGCCTCCACCATTATAAATATACACATCTCTAAAGACATTAAAAAGCAAAGATATATTTGTATTTAAGTGCATGCACATGCTCACATGGCTAAAATGTAAATGGTGGGAAGTTGATATTATCTGCTATCAAATCCGAATATCTAAAATATTTGTTTTCTGATTTATAATTCTACTTTTCCTGTTGGTTTATGGCCATATCACATTGAAACATTGGTTCCCATAGGATCACTGAAGTTAAGGAATGTTGAGCTTGGTCAGTACTTAGATGAGGGACCACTTGAAAATGCCAGATGCTGTGAGCTTGGATGTGTGGGTGGTATGGCTTGCAGCTACATCAAGTTGAAACACTGGTTCTCGTATGATCACCAAAGTTAAGCAACATCAAATCTGGTCAGTGGTTAGATGAGTAACCACTTAGTAATACAGGTGCTGTAAGTTTTGATGTGAGTGTGGTATGGCTTACAACTATCTCACGTTAAAACAGTGGTCCTCATATGATCATCGAAGTTAAGTACCTAGATGGGTGTTTGGGAACATCAGGTGCTGTAAGCTTGGAAGTGTGGGTGGTGTCATGGATAAGAGCTGCAAATTGAAAATCAGAGAGCTATGTTTGAATTTCAGTTGGGGATCATTATATTTACTTACGCACAGATACCCTTGGGAAAGGTATGAATCAACATCTTCTCCCCCCAAGCTATTGGTTAATTAGTAGGTTTTTTATCAGTAAATTATTATCTCCAAAAAATTCTTGCAATCTAAAAATATTTTTATGGCTTTAAATAACTTGCAGTACTAGATTGGCAGTTAGGTCTCATCGTTAAACTATTGAAATGGCTAGATGTAACCCTAAGTTTTATGCTAACAGTTTCTTCTATCATACTTCTCACCCGTGGAACTCTCTTCCGGCTTCTTGCTTCCCAGTCAGATTTGATCTTCAAAAATGTAAATGCAATGTCAATCATTATCTTCTTTTTTCTTGTTCTTTTATTGTTTTCTCTCCTTAATAGTATATGTTTTTCATATTCTCTCACACACAGTAACCCTTTGCATCTTAGTGGCTTTATTGCCCTGCTGGGGGTGATGTGAAGTGATTAAAAAAAAAAAAAAGAAGGTTGATAAGCTGTAAAAAATAAATCAATCTACTTTTCCTGTTTGTTTTTTAGGAACCAAGTGAGCAGATTATTGTGAAAAGTTTGCTGAGTGTGGATATTTGCGATCAATTTAGCCATACATCCAATTATGTTCTTGTAGCAGACAACAGTGAACACCTTCACATTTTGCATGAGGGATCCATTATAAATGTATTAAAAACTCCTGGAGTTGTGGTTGCTGTAAGTACATTTTTTTAAAAATTTTATGAGATTTTTATAAGTTCAGGGTCATTAAACAAGGAACCTGTTAATTGGGGAAAGGTTGTATTTGAAATCTTTTTTTTCAATTTATATAAATTTTTGAACTGATTCACTCTTTCTTATTAAATCAAGAAATAAACATTATCCTGAATGCCAACTCTTCTTGATCCTTTTATACTAATGCAGGTGACCCCCAGGACTCAACTTGGTATCTATGTTCATGACACAGCTATTTACTCCTGTCCTAATAGTAAGTCCGATCAGTTTGAGAAGGTTAAATTGTCAGCTCATCTAAAAAAATGACCTACAGTCTGTTGTTAAGTGGGGCAAAGGATGGCTTGTTAATTTTAACGCCTACAAAACGAAACTCTCTATTAATCATCTGAGAGATCTCTTTCTACCTCCCATCTGCATGATGCTAACCTCCATGAGAGTGACTTGTTGCACCTCTAGAACTAATATTCTTAGCTGACATGAAGTGGAAAGACTACATTAAATCCATTGCTAGGTCAGCTGCTAAGAAAGTTGGCTCACTGTGTTGAGCTAGACAGTTTTTCTCTCCAGAATCTATCTTACATATCTATAAGTTTACAATTCGTCTATGCTTTGAATATTTCTACCACATATGGTCCAGTGCTCCTGCTATATATTTAGAGATTCTTGATAAAATCCAAAGAAAAATCAGCAATATTATTGGTCCTGATCTGGCAGCTCGGCTTCAATCACTTTACCATCGCCATAAGGTTACCTCTCTGTGTCATTTCTATAAATACATTCATGGTAATTGTTCAGATGAGTTCTTTGCTATGGTAACTATACCTTTTGAATTTAAGGTGCCCCTGCTATTTACCTTGAGTTCCTTGATAGAATCCAAAGAAGAATCAGCAATATTATTGGTCCTGATCTGGTGTCTTGGCTTCAATCACTTTCCCACCGCCATAAAGTTGCTTCTCTGTACCTTTTCTCTAAATACATTCATGGTAATTTTTCAAATGTACTCTTTGCTATGGTACCTAGACTTTATGAACTAAGTGCAGTACTAGATTGGCAACAAGGTCTCATCAACTTACAGTTGAATTGCCTAGGTGTAACTGTAAGTTCTTTGCTAACCATTTCTTTCCTCATTTGTGTAACATTCTTCTGGATCCATGATTTCCAGTCAACATTGATCTTCAAAAATTTAAATGCAATTTTAATCATTATCTACTGTTTTCCTTATGATTCTTTCATTATTTACACTATTTACATTGTTTGGACTATTGTCTTCATCTTCATTCCCATATTCACAATGTTTCAGCCATTGTACACTCTGACCTTCTTCGAGTGATTGGAATTTTGAACAGAACCCTTTATATCGTCCACCAGTGCTAGTTCCAGGTGCCATGCCTCTTCCGGATGTCTTAGTATCTGTTATTTCCCTTTAACTCAATTCTCTAGGTTTTTGTCCACCTCTGCTGTAGCCAGGTATTGAACTCTCAACTCTTTGGGTTAAGTTACTGGATACAACTAACACTTTTATCTTCTGGGCCATGTATTTGAAATTCCAATCACCTGAAGAAGTGTACAACAGCTGAAACATTGAGAATATGGCAACAAAGATCAGGACAACAGTCCGAACAATGTAAATAATTACAATACTCATCTCAGAAATATACTCTTTTATTGTTCTCGCTTAATAATGTTTCTGTTTTCTAATTCTTTCACACTCAGTAACCCCTTGTGTCTTAGTGGCATTACTGCCTTGCATGGGGTGAATTTGATTAAAAAAGAATATGTTAAGGAATTTTTGCTTTATCTCTAAGTATTTTGAAAATAGAAATTAGCTGCATTTGAATTCTGATTATATAAATTCTGCTAGTAAATATATATATATATATATATATATATATATATATATATATAAAAATTTATTTTTTAATTTTTTTTCGCAATCACCCCAAGCAAGGTAGTAATGCGACTAAAGCACAAGAAGCTGCAGGGTGTGGAAGAATTAGGAACAGAAACATTGATGATGAGCAGAAAGAGAAGAGATTAATCAGGTGTACAGTAGATAGTGATTGACATTGCATTTAAATTTTTGCAGATTAAAGTTGGCTGGAAAGCATGCAGCCAGAAAGGAGTTCCACAAGCGAGAAGTGTGAGATAAGAAACTGTTAGCATAGAATTTATGGCTACATCTAGTCAGCTCGACTGTAATTTGATAAGATCTCGATATCAGTCTAGTATTGCCCTTAAATTCGAAGAGTCTAGGGACCATAACAAAGAGCTCATTCAAACAATTACCATGAAAGTATTTATAGAAAAGACATATATATATATAAAAACAGGTTTTGCAAGTTTATAAACTAACCTAATTTCAAAATGTCATTTGCATCTTTTCAAAGATATTTTGAATACCAACGACCACAGGTTATCCTCTCGGAAAAATCTGTGAAAATTCACATGTCCATTGATCCAAATTATTTGCTAAATCCCAAATCTGTGTCTTTTAATAGTTTTAAAATCAGAGTATCTGGAGAATTCACTGAATTTTTGGTGTTTTGCTAAATAATTCTTTCAACAAAATTCTGATATTCATGGCCACAAGGTTATTGAATATACAGATTTGAAATTTGGTGACAATAGTTAATGTTTACTGTAGATTACAAAAACATAAATGGCTTAGGTGTGGCTGATGTACTTTTATTTTTATAAAGACCGGAAAATGGCCAAGATGCAAAAAGATGCTGTCCACTTTGAGCTTCTCATTTCCAAAGTATATCATATACAGAATCCAACCGATTTTGGGCCATGCCCCACTTTGCTAATTCTAAAATTCTGGTGACCCCCTGTAATATTTCATTTTTACACATTCAAAATTTTACTGCAATTCATGTGAAGAAAGCTTAAAAGGCCATTAATTTGGTCTCTAAACAAGCCTCCAAAGACTATGGTGTCCATGAAAGAGAAAAGTTAAAAAAAAACATAACTTCAGTTAAATATTAGGTTGGTGCAAAAATAATGACGTAATAATGTCGTTTTTTGACGTTAAAAAATACGTCAAAAAACGACATTATTACGTCATTATTTTTGTACCAACCTAATATATATATATATATAGTTACAAACATATAATAGAAAAATGAAAGGCAGAAATATAAAATATTTGAATGAAAGCTTATTCTGTAATATACTTTGATCATTTTAATCATGAAATAATAATGCAAAATGAAATTTGAGCTCACTAGAAAACAATTCACTGTTAATAACTTATTCTTGAATTGCCCCCTTATTCTGTTGGTAGAGTAAGCCAAAGGATGCACATCCTACGTATGCTCCACTGGTGGAGGTCATTGGTGTAGAGTTAAAACATTTTTCTAGAACAACTTATGCCAAAAATCATGGTTTGGTACCTTATAAATTATGCCTATATTCATGACATCAGTTGACCAGTTAAGCAGTTTAAGAAAATTTTTTATATTTTTACCTCATATTCTTACATGTCTGAAGATTGTGTGACAGAAGTTTAATTTTGTGAACAAACTTCTGTCTAGGGTTAAAACATTTTTCTAGAACAATTTGTCATGCCAAAATTATGGTTTGGCATCTTATAAATTTGATACTTGAGAAAATATAAAGCTGAAAGTTTGTACCCCTTATAATTTTCTATGCAAATAAACTATTTTGGCCTTTATTTTATATTTGCTCCAAATTGTTTAGTTGCTACAGGGATTTAAAAATGGTTTTTCGGATGGTCTACAAAATTTTTAGCTGCATAAATAAACTAATCCAAGTAAGGATTCCACTAGATTAATTTAATTTAAATACATCAGTGAAATTTCAAGCTGCTCTGAATTTAAAGCTATCAACAATACAGATTTAATATCAATGAATTTAATTAAGGAACACCTGTGAATTTTCCCAGATATTTTTAATGGGTTACCTGTGGCCATTGGTTGATTGGAGATCGAATGGGCCCAGCTATACTCTCAATAATTTCCAACTGCAACTATATTCTGTATTTATAATCTGAGTGTGACCTTTAGGTCAGCAAATAAATTCCTTCACCTTTTTTTCTTTTTATCTGCAGATGTGTAAAGGTTGGTTTATGAATACAACGGCAATTGGTTATCAAGCACCAACCAACAGAGAAGGAGCTCCTGCTGCAAGCATCCAAGAGAACACACAAGTTTTGCTAGGGACTGAAAGTGGGGCCATTTATTTGCTGCATAACTTTACGGTAAAGAAATGCATACTTCTTGACACTTTCAAAGAGATTGTACTGGTCATGTCTAGATTAGCTATTTCCATGCAAGAAACATTCAGCTTTCATTGGCTAAAAAATTAACATCAATGTTAGTTGAAATTTATTAAATCTTTTTCTTAAAACAGTTTTTCAGGAAATTGGATTCTTAGTTCATTAACATATCACTCATTCTAGTACTAATAGGAATTTCCTTCCAAACCTTTTTTTCAAGATAGTGATGGTTTTCAGATATCTATATATATATATATATATATATATATATATATATATATATATATATATATATATATATATATATATAAGGAAGGGAAAAATGGTGGAAATATTAGGTTGGTGCAAAAATAATGACATATTAATGTCGTTTTTTTTGACATTTTTTAACGTCAAAAAACGACATTATTACGTCATTATTTTTGCACCAACCTAATAGCTGTTCCAATGTAGGAAACATTTGGCATTCAATGACTGACATATAGACATCTGTCTATATTTCTAAGATGAGGTATTATGTACACTATTTACATTATTTGGACTATTGTCCTCATCTTTGTTGCCATATTTATCACATTTCAGCCATTGTACATTCTGGCAGTTGGAATGTCGAACTGTCTAATGGATGTCAGTTATCTCTTGTTAATTCACCTCTCCAAGTTCTCCACTGCCTTAACCAGGTATTGAACTCACAAATCTTTGGGTCCTGTCACTGGATCTAATCCACTGTGCCATGTGTCTTTAAGGGCATCTGTGTATGAATTTCTCGAACTTAAAAAATATCTGGCCACAAAAATCTCCTGAGCTGACCAAGCCTTTATTTAATCTATTCAGGTAAAATGTTCATGTCTAGGGATATCTTATTCTTATTTAGTAATTTTGAGTTCAGTCACTGGGCCAGATAGTAAAGACTAAGATAGTATAAACTATAATGACAAGTGAATTATGCCTCAGTCTGGGAGTCCCAGGCAGGGTGGTGTTGATATAAACTCGGCAGAAATACAGCAGGTAATAACTGAGCAGTATTAAAAAGAAAGATGACGAGATCTCTAGTTATGGACAGGAGAAAAATCTACTCCGCTAGATTATATAAAGGATTTAGTTCAAAATTTCCTGAAGGTTACCTGAATCAACAGACACCTGAAGATGGCCAGTGAGCAGACCAAACAAAACGTTGGGATAATAACAAAGATGATTTTTTTTTCCTCTTTATTTTTCAGATTTCTGCAGATGAATACGCTCGTGTTCCTCAGATTATTGTCAGCTTAAATCCCATTCACTTACCAGAATATGAGACTGATCTTGTCATTTGTGCTGGATATTTTAATTCATTAGACGTCTTCCACGAAGGCAGGGTAAGTTCATACACTTCCAGTTAACTTTGTTATATTCATTTATGTGCAAAGGCATGAATCCACCTATTTTCCTCAACCCCGCAATTATTGATTAATTAGTAAAACTTGTATCAGTAAAATCATTACTATCTCCAAAAAAAATTCTTTTCTAAAAATATTTTCTGCCTTTTAAATAGCCTGCAAAAGGTTGATAAGCCATAAAAAAAAAAAAAAAAAAAACATTTTTAAATTCTGATAAATGTCAAAATCTAATGAATGCTAATCTACAAAAATTATTCCCCTTGAAAAATGTTTTCCATATATTTTATTAGCAGACCATTGTACTTAACTAGTGCCATTTATTTCCCTTGTAGTTTTTATGGGGTGGATTTTTCAATAAAAAGATAACATTAACATTGAAGAATGGACTCCCCCACACACACTTTTTTTTTTTTTTTTTTTTTTTTTTTTTTTTTTTTTAAATCAAAACCAGTCATGTCCCCATCTTTTGCTTTTATCACCTAAAAATGGCCCACAAATGTAAGGATATTAATCTGAATGTAAATAACCTGACCTTATAAGTAAAGAAGGTCTTTTTACTTTCTGCTCTTATGAAAATTTATTTTCTTTTGCCAGAAAATTGGCAGTTTTCCTTCTCCTGATTGGATCAGCACAGTGGACACTGCAGACATTGACGGTGATGGTGTGATGGAGATCATTTTTGGCTGCATGGACAACACAATTCAAGCTGTTAAAATATCAGTCACATGAAAGCTAAACGTTATTACCCGAAATTCAAAGAGATTTATTTTTTTTTTTTTTTTATTCTGGAATAAATAATAAACCTGTTTTACAACCTTATGTCCATGTTTTCCTTTTCCATAAGGTCACATATGAAGGAAAGAATAGAAAAAAGTTTATAAAAAGGTTCAGGTTTTTATTCTGAAACAATCATTAAATGACACGGTCTTTAATGACTAGACCGCATTTTTTTTTTAGTTACCAAATGACTAAAAAAAAGAAAAAAATAGTTGAGTGTGTACAATAGATACCAGAAATAATTTTTTTTTTTTTTTTTTTTTTTTTTCAAATTACAATAGATTAAGCACACCCAGAACATAGAATTATGTAAAATTTTATAAAATTAAATGGGGGGAGGGTCCAGTTTGTCATGCAAATTGGTCCCACCCCACACCTATGGAAGCCAAAACAAAATATGCTCATATCATGATTTCTTAAAATGCTAAATTATTTTTATAAAAGTTTATGAAGGTTGTCTTGTTTGCTATGTAAATTCATTATGAATTGATTCCCCACCCCCAATGGAAGGTAAATCAAAATAAAATTTTTGAAATTTGTAATTTTTTTAAAAATCATTTCACCCCAAGCAAGGCAATAAAGCCACCAAGATGTAAGGGGGATTACTGAGTTTGAGAGAATACAAGAAAAAGAAAACCTTAAGGAGAGAGAACAATAAAAGATCTGGAATTAAGAAAACAAGATAACAATTGACATTGCAAAATTTTTGAAGATCAAAGTTGACTGGAAAGCAAGAGGCTGGAAGAGCATTCCACAAGCGAGAAAGAAAACTGTCAGCATAAAACTTACCATTACATCTAGTCATTTCAACTGTAAAATGATGAGACCTTGCTACCAATCTAGTATTAAACTTAAATTCATAAAGTCCAGGGACTATAGATGAAAGCTCATCAGAAAATATAGAAATGGCAGAAGAAAGCTATGTTAGGGCAATGGGAAAGTGACTGAAGCTGAGATGCCAGGTCAGGACCAATAACATTGCAGTTTCTTTGGATTTTATCAAGAATCTCTAAATATATAACAGAAGAACAAGACCATTTGTAGCTGTTGTATTCAAAGCCTGCATAAATGGTAGACTTATAAATATGTAAGATTGATTCTGGCAAGAAAATTTATCTAGCACAACACAGTGAACCAACTTTCTGGAGTGTTTAATTGAAAGCAATATATGAAAAAGAAAACTAGCTTAAAATATTTTTCATATTTTAAGAAATATGTTATGAATACATTTTCTTTTGGTTACAGAAGCAGGTAAATTTACAAATATTTTCTTTTTTTATATATTTGTATTGTTTTTTTATATATTCTATAGTAAAATGAGAAAAAAAAATTATTTCTGACTGTAGTGCCTATTCTAAAACTCCACCAAAAATCTCTCTCTCAACTCTTACATGTCAAGTTGAGCTATCTGGTTGGCTAATGTTTATTCAGATAATCAATACTTACAACGAGCCTAACTCCATAATAGTCTAATATAAATAAAGTCATATTGTATGCAGAGTTGAATCACTCTGGAGGTCATGTACATGAATAAAGTTCAAGGATGTGTTTTCTCCCCAGATTTATTCAACCTCTACTATTCTGCTATCCTGAGAGTACTGAAGACCCTACCAGGGTTTATTATCAGTGGGCATAATCTTGGCATAAATTATGCAAATGACACTATGTTGATAGCTGACTTGAAAAGAAAACTACAGAACTTCCAAGATAGAACGAGAGAAGAAAGCAAGAAAAAAGGACTATCAAATGCAAGAAGATAGAAAATATGTCCATCAGCAAGAGAAAAAGCCCAAGATGCAAGTTACAATTTGGATATATAAACATCAAGCAGGTGAAGGAATTTAAATATCTGGGAAGCATTTTAATGGAGAACAGAAAATGCAACACCGAGATCCAAACATGCAATGGACGCATGAAAGAAGTATTCTGAAAGTTAAGTAGAATGCTGAGAAACAGAAAAATTTTGTTAGCAGTGCAATCCAATATGCCTTTCCTTTGTTTCTATGTGATATCCATTCTTTTATATGGCAATGAATGCTGGACGATCTCCCTACGAAGGAAGAAAAAAAACTAGAGGCAGCAGAAATGTGGTTCTACATAAGGATACTGAGAATTCTATGGACAGAGTGAGAAAACAAAGATGTAAAAAAAAAAAAAGAAAGAATACTCCTACTCAGAATCAAGAAAAGATAACTGAAATTCCTTAGACACATAATGAGGAAAGACAGTTTAGAAAACTTAACCCTCACAGGGCATATTTAGGGTACGAGAGATAGAGAAAGCTAGTGAGCCATTTATCTGACAAACTTATTTGAATAGATATATCACTCATTGGCATCAGATAAATCTATTGATTTCATTAACAGATACCATATTTATATATGCTACCTAAAAAATGCTAATCATTGACTCTAAACAAATTACAAACCTGTTCTATGCAAAAATTGCTTGATTTTATATTCTTATAATTTTCACCATGATAAAAAGACAATTGTGAAAATATTAACAGATTGCAACAGCAAACGTCAAAACTGGGTCAGCCGCGTCGGCTCGGGCGCAAACGCCGAAACTGGGTCCGCCGTGTTGACTCAAGTGTAAACATGAGTTCTGCTGTTTTTTTTAAATATTATAGAATTTTTTTTGGGGGGGGGGATAACTCAATGATGATGAAAAAATTATGGAATAATTTTGTAATTTGCATTCCTAAAAAATTACCAGGAAAAGCTTATATTTGCAAATTGTTCTACAGTTTAAAGAAAAAAGTTCTTACAGACCTCAACAAATGATTGATCATATCTAATTGAAAGAAAACAACCCCAACAAAAGAACTGTCAGTTGAAGCAATGGAAAGAATTGAAAACGTCATTCAAATAAGCAATCCACAGTAGTGTTGCAAAATACGTTGGTTGTTCAGAGTGAGTTGTATCTAAATTTTAGTGCAAATATAAGAGAAATGGGATGGTTAAAAAAAAGAACACATAATGGTAGACCATGAATTGCATCAGGATAGAAAACTGAAAGCAAGATGTCTTGAAAATAAAAAATGTACAACAAAAGAAATGAAAAGCAAAAAGATTGAAACAGGAATCAATGTTTGTGAGAGAACCCTAAGAAAGAACAAAATGGGATTTACATACAGAAAAAAAAATCAAACAGAAAGCAACACTAACAAACAGGAGAAAATGAGACTAAAAAGAAACAATCAT
The DNA here is from genome assembly GCA_963932145.1 of Acanthosepion lycidas. Lineage (NCBI taxonomy): Eukaryota > Metazoa > Mollusca > Cephalopoda > Sepiida > Sepiidae > Acanthosepion > Acanthosepion lycidas. The sequence continues at coordinate 76,168,526 of OZ010599.1, read as the reverse complement.
GGTCTTTGGTTGATTGAATGAAAAAGTGATATTCAGTGATGAATCAAGAAACTGCATTGGCCAAAACCAGGGGTCACCAAACTATGGCCCGCAGACTGGATCCTGCTGCTTCACTGTGCGACAGATGAGCTAACCTATAATTATTTATATGGAATTATCAATAGATTGTAGTTAAAATTACTATGTAGAAAAATAAATATTATGTTGGTGCAAAAATAATGTCGTTTTCTCACATAGTAAAATATGTGAGAAAACGACATTATGTTTGCACCAACCTAATACAAGTAAAACATCAAAATCTGGCAAATCTTATCTTTGCATCTGACACTAATATAAATTTTAGGAAAATCGGTGAAGTAAAAAGTGTGGCGACTTTTTGCAACTTTCAATATCTGAGCGGTTTTGTTTAAGTACCTGCAATGAAGTTTCTAAGAAAAGCGATTACAAGCCTGCCGCAGCAATTATGTTTTAACTTGCATTGTCGTGTTTAAACCAGTTTGAAGAGTGCCGTATATAAAAAAAAAGACTGACTTCAGCAAATTATGTCATATATTTTGCTTGAACTTATTATAAAATCTAAAGTATGTAAAGTCAGTACATGTTACTAGGTTGACTGATGAACATTTGAAAGCATTTTTCTTGGTTGGATGCAGCAATACCAAAACAAATATTAGTTATATCTTAAAAGGTAAACGCCAGTTTCACAAATCTCACTAACCTTTTGTATTGCTTAGTTTGTAAGATCTGGATATGTGCGCACTTGACATAACTACTTTATTGCTATTGTCACCTTCTTTTAGCCCAACAAATGTAAATCTGAAAGAGAGAGTTACCAAGCAACACCAAATAATACTGAGAGAATTTTGTTTTCTCCCCGCAGTGGGAGAGTGCTGATCAAGAGGTTACAGACATCAAAGATCTTCACTAGGTTTGTTTATTTTGCTTTACATCATATCAACCTGAATGGGTTATTTAATGTCGACAAGATTATTATTGCTGGTAATAATTTTTTTTTTTTTTTAAAGGTATTGCTGCTAATTTTTTTTTTTCCTCAAAAATCTATTGCTATTAGGTTGGTGCAAAAATAATGATGTAATAATGTCGTTTTTTGATGTATTTTTAACGTCAAAAAACGACATTATTACATCATTATTTTTGCACCAACCTAATAGTAATATTTTTTCTTTAATAATGTATTGCTGGTAATAATTTTTTACAAAAATGTATTGCTGGTATTAAAACCTATTTTTTACGCTTTCATGTTTTGACCGCAGTTTTTTGGGGAGTCAACTATTTGCCCATAGCTGGGACCCTAACATGTGCTACCAGTTTGGGTCAGGGTGAACCTGAGAACACCATCAATTAAGAGGTGGTTCCATGCTCCTCAAAACCTCCTGGTCAGAGGCCTTGCTGTTGGACGTAGTTTATTGTCTTACCCAGGATGTGGATGTAATTTATTGTCATACGCAAGACTGCTCTTCACTAGGACCAAGTAACTTCCAACTCAAGCTCAAGTTTGTAACAATGGCTAATCTGGCAACTTTGTTACTGCACTAATGATTTTATTGCCTTTCATTTGAATCATTTCAGTGTCCTGGCAGATGCCAAAGAGTTAACATGTGGGGGCGTTTTATTTCAGCCTAGCTTTTATCTTACAAACCTTACCCACATGACTTAGTTGAAGCCATCTTTAACAAAGAGTGGACTGAAAGGTAATTTCTTTACTGACATTTGGAGTTGAAGCCGTATGTTTGATTTGTCATAAAACAGTTGCCGTGTTCAAGGAATACAATTTGAAACGGCACTTTCAAACCAAGAACACAAACATTGGACGCAGTTTATCAAAGCAAGAACTGTAAAAGAAGGCAACTGAACTAGTAAACTGAAGCAACAGTAAAACTGTGTTTGAGAAAACTTCATCTTTACAAAGGAGCGTAACAAAGGCAAGTTTTGTATTGGCAAATAAAATTGCAAAGCAAAGAAGTCATTTTCAGAAGCAGAATTTATTAAAGATTGCATGGTTGATGCAGTCAATGTTGTGTATTGTCAGTGTTGAGGAACAGCACAAGCAACTTGATGCCTAATTTTAACAAACTGGTAAATAACTGCAGTTTTTGGTTAATATACAATGCAGCCTGATAAAATTGTGAATTTTTTAATGTGGCCCTTGCACTGAAAAGATTGCCCATCCCTGCCATAAACAGTGTCTCAAAAGGAAAGGTTATTCCCTTGATAACGCTATTACTGTACACACTTTTGACTCCCTCAGCAATGTTTGTTGTTTTAAAAAATGATCAGAATTTTAATAAAACCCAAACATATGAATGTAAATTTATAGATTTTCTTTATTCTTGAGAACTGACAACAAAGATGTTAAATGCTATTTATTTATTAGATTGCTTGTTTACAAGAACATTTTCATATTTGCAATATTATAAAATATGTGAACCAATTATAATGAAATATTTATTATTTACCATTTTATGAAGTAATAGATAGGGAAGATTTTTTTTTTAATTATAAATTACAAAAATTTCTGAAGAAGATTTAAGTAAACACATAACGACAACTGTAATTAGAAATTAAAAAAAATGTATTTTCCAGGCATTTCTTTCATTTGCTCTCACCGAACAAATACACTAAAATTGGTTGAGAGTATCTATTCCTCTAAACCAGTGGTTCTCAAGCAGGGTCTATATGGACCGAAGAGGTCCATGTAACATTACTGCGGGTCCACACAAAAAAACAGAACATTGGGGGGTTCCCTGTAATATCTTAGTAGTCCATTGAGCAAATTCACTTTGGAGCAGTTGTCACAACTGAGATTTGCAATTTCTACAGTAATCTACACCATATTAAAATACTAAAATTAAAAAAAAAAAATAACTCTAAAACTAGCAGAAAACAGGATCAAACAATATAAGTGAGCGTCCCTTTTACTCTACCAGATGTTTTTATAGTAAAAGTTGAATAAAAATAAAGGATATTTTTAGTTGACAATGTGAATACAATAGCGTTTTTCTAAATTCTAGTTGCAAAGGACATTTTGTTTGTTGCTAATAGTTACTTTGTTTTTAATAAATTCATTTCATTTTTTGCCTTGAAAAGTCCACATTGAACAAAAAGTGTTGGCTAATAATAGTTTTCCTATTGACTTTTACCTTTATACAAGAACGATTATATATATATATAAGGAAAATTATATATTATAATTTATTATATAAATTAATTTAATATATTAATAATAATTAATATAATTTTAAATATTAAAATAAAATATTAATGTATTAATATAAATTAATCAAAATAAAATATTAATATATAAATTGTATAAGGATTATATATAAAGGAAGCATATACACTTTGTATAATACAATTCCTAAACTTATTTATTAGTAAAACATAAAATAAACTCTTTTTTCATCGAATGGTTATGGGGATCCACTAAAAAAAATTAAGAGTAAAAGTGGCCCATGGGTAAAAAATGGTTGAGAATCACTTCTCTAAACCAAATGTCCTTTTAATTTTAGGTTAGACCACAAACACTCCATATTTTGAGCATGTATCTCCTTCTTCATTGGATGAACATGATTTTTTTGGTATATAATTATAGAATGTCTGTAATTTTTACTGGTTATTTTTTGATTAGGCATCTTTGATCCTGGATCCTGATTACGAAAAAAAAAAAGAAATTGGAAAATTAAAAAAAGAAGTAATCTGAGAAGAAAAAATATAATCTCTGTCTATATTTCTGAGATGAGGTCTTATATACACTATTTACATTATTCGGACTACTGTCCTCATTTTTGTCGCCATATTTATTACAATGTTTTGACTGTTATACGCTATGGCCTTCTTCAGGTGGTTGGAATGTTGAACTGAACCCATTATTTTTTTTTATTGGGGTAGACTGTTCTAGTTCCACGTGCCATGTCTAGGACACATGGCACAGTGGATAAAGGCGTTAGTTAGATCCAGTGACAGGACCCAAAGAAGTGTGAGTTCAATACCTGGTTAAGGTGGTGGTGAACTTAGAGGAATTAACAGGAGATAACTGATAACTGACATCCATTAAACATGGAAAATAAACGACATGAAAGAGGCTGGAGCGTACAATGGCCGAAATGTTGTAATAAATATGGCGACAAAGACAATAGTCGGAATAATGTAAATAGTGTAAAAAAAATATAATGTCTGGAAAAGTCATTAGTTTATTTCATTTCTTTTTTTTTTTTTTTTTTTTTAATAAATTTTATTTAATTTCTTTTTTTTTTTTTTTAATAAATTTTATTTAATTTCTTTTTTTTTTTTTTTTAATAAATTTTATTTAATTTCTTTTTTTTTTTTTTTAATAAATTTTAGAATACAAAGATTTTACAAATTTATTTCTTTATGAAAGGTAAATAATAAAATTCATGTTGTACTTGGTCCACATATTTTGATAATGTTTTAAATAAACATTGCCAAGGGAGTCAAAAGTGTATACAGTAATAGCGGTATCAAGGGGATAGCATTGCCAAGTGTTACTTTAATTATATTTCTATTACTTTTTATTGTAATTCTCAGACCGCCATTGTTAGACTTGAATTACTTATTACCATAAACATTATATTCAATGGGTACATGTTTGGTAGACATCCATTTTTTTTCAAACAGTGAAATTAATATCTACCAGCCTAGAGATAGAAAGCCTTACAAATTGTTTCAAAAAAGTTTGTTTTAGATGCAAAAAATAAAGTTAGCAGTTAGCTTTGAAAGGTCCCAGTAAGATATGCAGATCTTAAATAGCATAATTGAACCTTGCTTTGCTGCAATTGCTTCTTTTAGCTTAATGGTAAAACACACCTGGCTTAACAACTTAGTATTCACCCCACCCGACACACCGGAAATACCTGGCTCTCAAAGTCTCAATATTTGTGTGACTTCCTGTGTTTATATCGTGATATATTATGGCAGAGTATATATGGAGCAGGTTATGGCAGGTTGAACATAGCTGATATTTTTGGAGTGAGTTGAATACTAAAGGGTTAAAAGTGGTTTTGCAGAGTAAAAAGAGAATACAAGTCCCATTCCTGTCAAGAGGCACATCTTTATTAAGGCTTTCAATCACTAGGCCAGTAGGCATTAAGTTCACTATTTAAAAAAAAAAAAAGAAAATAATACATAATGATTACTGTATTTTCCGGCTTACAAAACGCACTATTTTTCATAAAAAAATACCCTGAAAATATGTGTGCGTCTTCCAAGGCAACATCCAGGCTCAAGTAAGCTTGGACGGTCACCTAATTTGCTTGACTGATAGGGATGTGGATTTGTATGTTGAGTCATTACACTAGAATGTTAGCTATCTAATTCAGCCTTTTATATGATGCAACCTCAGTACTCAGCTGTTACAAGTATTTCCAAGACTATAAACCTTCCTGGAGCCAAGCCACAAGCTTAAACAAGCTCTGTTTACTAGCAGTGGTGGGAACCTTTCTGCTCTTGACTAGTATGTCATTGCTATACAAACAAAATCAATTGCTCAAAAATTAATCCGAGGTTCTGCAACCATGTATAGGCAGATAGTGTTCCTTGAGGATAAGGGATTTGAGTTCAAATCCTACCAAGAGTTTAGTGTTCATTTTTTTTTTTTTTTAAGACTAAGATTCACCCAATATTAAACTTGAGAGCCACGCAAGGTAAAGGGTTATTGTTAAAATGGTTATGATGAAGGATGTGTGTGATATGAATGTAAGAGAAGGTTGTAGGAAGTAAAGATTATGAGGATAGATAACAACTGACCTTTGACTTGAAGATTGACTAAAGATTGTAGTGATCAAGAAAGCACCAACGCAGGAGTTTGTTCCACATGTCAATTCTTGGGAAAAATCTGTCCTTGTTGAACTTTCTAACTTTTGGAACACGGAGGAAATGAAGGTGATTCAACTCTGTGGAAGTAGCAAGGCATCTCCTAGCTGTAAAGGTCTGCACTGATGGAACTAAGGAATGGAGCACTCATCCGAACATTTGCAATGGAAATAGCAATAGAATATTGATTGTTTGTGGGGAAAGATGTTACAGAGTGAAGAATATCACCCACCACCACATACACCAACAAGGCTGCATAAATAATTTTGGACTATCAAGGCTGGAAAGTGAGGATTGAACAGTTCCAATCAAAATGTGGCAGCAATACTCTATTTTTGGTTTCATCTGACTTGCAAAGATAAATAAAACTTGGCAGGAGGAGTCAGATACTTATTGGTGCAATAACAGAATGAGTCAAACATTTTTCCAGTATGTTTAGATATGGATTGTACATATGTATTCCATTTGAGGTGTGGCGTGAACTTGAGACCCGAACAGATGTTCAAAGCATGGAGCCTCATCAACTGTTCATCATGACTGGAGAAAACACAAGATCTGATTGAGGATAATGAAACAATGTACAAGATTACTGGCAAAAATAAAGCTCTAATTTTGATTCTTTTTTTTCTTTTTTTTTAAACTGGTGTTCATCAAATGCAAGGCTCAAGTGCCACTCAAGGTAGAGGGTTACTGAATGACACATATGATATGAATGTAAGAGGAGGAATTAGGAAGTGAGGATTAGGTGGATATGTGGGATAAGTAACAATTAACCCTTGATATGAAGAGGTTAAGACTATAATGAGGTTTCAGTCGATACACTAAGCCAGAGTTTTACAAAAGAAAAAAAAAAAAAATCAACTTGAATGGGCGTCTAACTTCCTCCACAAAACCCATAAAGGATTTTAAGCCCTACCAAGGCTGAAAAGTGAGGATTTCACATCTCCAGCCAAGATATAGCAGCAATATTCTATTTTGGGGGCTAATCTGACTCTTGTAGAGATCAAGTATAGCAGAAAGAGTTAGGTACTACTTTGAGTGACAAAATAAGCTGACCATTATTCTCAGCATCTTTAGCAATGGATCAAATATGAATTCCATTTGAAGTCTGGAGTGAACTTGAGACCCGAACAGATGCTCAAAGCATGGAGCCTCATCAACTGTTCATAATGACTGGAGAAAACACAAGATCTGATTAAGGATAATGAAACAATGTACAAGATTACTGTATTAGCAATATTTCATTTTGGGGGCTAATTTGACTCTTGTAGAGATCAAGTACGGCAGATAGAGTTAGGTACTACTTTGAGCGACAAAATAAGTTGACCATTATTCTCAGCATCTTTAGCAATGGATCAAATATGAATTCCATTTGAAATCTGCAATGAAACTGAGACCCAACAGACATTCAAAGTGGGGGGAGCCTCATTGAGAGTGGAATTGTTCATTGTGACTGGATAAATTCCCAAGTTCTGATTGGTAATGATGAAATGATCTGAAAATTAGAGCCTGTTTACTCTGCCCCCCCCCCACCAACTTGGCTGTTAGACAAGATCAGCTGCAAGACTCCAATTATGTCAATCTTTATTTATTGCTAGAATTTTTTTGCAACATGTTGATGCATTTTGAAATCCTCAATATATTTAGTATAGTTGAAATTATCACTAACATTCTTTGTCAAGATTTACAAACTCGATGTTTAGTTCAATTTCACAAACCAATCAATGAAATTTGAATAAAGCTGATTTGTTTGGAAAAAATACTTTGACAAAAAACCTACTTCACAGTTTAATAATTTCTTTAATAGAACTTCATGGTAAACAATATTTTTTAAGAAAATTTCTTTTTTTTCCTTTTTAACAGCAAAGAATAAATTCTTAGGATTTCTTACTCTGGAACATGCAATACACAGCTGATCATGCATAAATATTTCTTTCAGCAACCAAATTTCAACTTTTTGAAGTGTCTGGCCATGTGATTTGTTTATAGTTCTCACAAACGTACAGTGAACTGGAAACTGGATTCTTGTATATAAAAACTTAAAGAAAAGAGATGCAAAAAACAATATTGCATTTTTATTAAATAAGTATTTGTTATTTTAATCATTAAATTGTTTTTAAAATAGTGGAAATATTTTGTATGTTAAATAATAAAACTTAATTTTTGCAAAAAAAAATAATGAAAATTTATTGTAATAAGCTACACACCTTAGTAAAACCAACTTTAATTTGTACTTGCTTGCACTTCTTAAAGTTCGGTTTCGATCAATCAATGTATGGATATTTTAGAGAGTGCGACAGATGGATTAATGGAAGTCACAGAATTTTATATATATATATATATATATTAAATATAATTTATTAAATTAAAAGAATTCAAGATAATGTCACCTCTGACCTATCTCAAATCTTATTTTCATTAATGATCGTAGCATGATGGTCTGAGAAGTGCAATGAAAAGCAACAGAAAATAGATGAAAGAAAGACTAGTAAAAAAAAAAAATTCAATCTATTTAATCAATATGAAAATATCAATAACGAAGATAGAAAATATCTTTTTTATAGTTAAAGCTTTGAACCATTTATATAAGTTATACATAGAGTTTTCACTGCAACTGTCACACATCCTGACTATAATGATGTTACTGAATGCAGAGCCTGGGCCAGGATGGTTAGAATACCTTGTCAGTATGGTATTCTGACAGTGATGGATTGCCTTTGTCTAAGTTTTGGATACATGACCAAAACAGCACAAAGTTGGCAGAGGTATGCAGGAATTTTAAAGTGTTGATACACTTCCCACACCCATGTTTGATAGGCTAAAACTGTGTGTAGATGGATGCTAAGCCAACAAGCAGGCATTCATCTCCCCCCACTATCTCCACGAATTGATGATACCACATCTGTTAGTCACAAAAAACAGATATAAAGAAATCATCTTTTGCTGATATGAAGTGGTGTAGGGATTTGGAACCAGTGATGACATGGAACGTAACAATGGCATTAGAGGTTGAATCTTCTTGCTAATAACCCTATCATTTTGTCTTGTTAAAACTATCAGTGGTAAAACATCATGATGAAAGTGGGTACAAAACAGAGGTGTGAATTCATCTATGCAAAAAAAAAAATACACCCATTTATGAATGTTTATGGAGACTAAACAATGAATGTGAACAGAGGTGGTGAGTAATGTGTTTCAGCAGTGGCAACAGCCGTGTCACGAGCCCTATTTATGGTAGCTGTAAACAGCTGGAAACTCATGAAATGAAGAGTAGCTGGCAAATTCATAACGTTACTTTCGAAGAATTCCTTGTATATTCATCAAACAATTTAATGATAACATACAAGATAACAGCTTAGATAAAACTGATTAATTTATTAGATGCAAAAAGTCATCAACCAAACCATTTAAAATTACTTTTCCTTTAACCCCTTCACTGTCAGAGGTCAATTAGGAAAGCAGAGTTCAAACTCAGATTTTATAATAAGCCAACTTATGTAATAAAACATTTTTATGAATTGATTTATAACCTCAATTGAAGTCTTAACATTGTTTTCACACTAAAAGAAACACTGCTAATAGACTCATTGTTGGTGGTCACATATGAAATGGTATCAGAAAAATGCCAAGCATGGTTGTTGGCAATTTTCATTATGAAGCCGATAATGAGTTATCTTATGGTTAACAGTCAATGTTAAAACAAAAAAGGTAAAAATTTATATAAATTGGGCTAATTTCTTTTTATAGGCAAGAAAACAATTTTTTTTCTTCTCTGCTATTGTATATCACATTTGACTAGAAAAGATATGACTAATTTATTAGACACATCTAATCCAATGAAAATACATTAATTAATCCATTTAAAATCATTGTCCTTAAAAAAAGAATAATTGTATATAAACTTTGGCTAATTTATTTTTATAACAAAGAAAACAATTTTTTCTTCTCTTTGCAATTGTATAATTTTATGGTTATGTCTACTACAAAAAAAATCATTTTTAACTAAAAAAGAGAGGATTAACTTATTACATGCAGTTAATTCAATAACAAGACATTAACCAATTCATTTAATATTACCTTTCTTTAAAAAAATTAAAATAAAAACTCACAGATCTAAAAAAAAAAAAAAAAAAAAAAAAAAAAAAAAATCAAACTGCTAATAAACTTTGGCTAATTTTTTTTTATAGGCAAGAAAACAATTTTTCTTATCTGCAATTGTAATATATCACATTTAACTAGAAAAGGTATGACTATTAGATGCATCTAATGAAAATACATTAACCAATCCATTTAAGATCACTTTTTTTTAAAAAAAATAAAAAGAACTCAGATCTAAGAAATAAAAACTATATACAAAGTTTGGCTAATTCCTTTACTATGAAAAAAATAAATTAATCTTTTTTTTCTATGATGTAAAAAAAAAAAGAAAGAAAAAAAAGAAACCATATATGACCAGAAAAGATTTTAAAACATTTTGACATGAAAAGAATGATTGGCAGGTGTCTAAAATACATGAAATATGAAACAGACATTGAAGGAATAGCATTTGACAATTGTTAATGTGTGTTGATATTTTTAATAATGAAAGATGATTAATCTTTTCTGAGTAGACATTGGAAGGGATTGAACCCCTTCTCCATTTATCCCAGATTCCATGATAAGGTTTAAAAAAAAAAAAAAAAAAAAAAAAAAATTAAAATACTGTTGTGACGTCTACATACAGCAATAATTTAATTGTCAGCACATGTTTATCACACACACACACACACACACACTTTCCTTCTTTCTTTTCCTCTCATTTAAATTCAGCAACAAGGTTCTTTTTTTTTTTCTTCCTTTTGTTTCCGCTTTTGATTTGTTTGCTTCTTTTTTTTTTTTTTTTTCTTTAGTTACTTTTTCCTATTTAGTCTTTTTATGTCAACATCTGGGCAAAGACGAGCTGATAATGGCAATTTTTCGTTTTATTTTTACGACATCAATTTTCCATAGGCACAAGCAGGACAACACAAATTCTGACAAATCATTAAAATTGGTCCCCAGGATTGGTGTGTTCACCTCTTGTTTGATATCATCTCCACCGCCCCAACCCCCACTCTTACCCCCCAACCCCAGATTTGGTGGGCAGATTTTTGGTTTGATTTCATTTGTTTTTTGTTTTTCTTATCAACTTAAAGAAAACTGACAGCAGGGTAGTTAACGAGTCATCAGTGGATGTTTTAATTGTAATTGTTCTCTAAGTAATTCCAGTCGATGCCAGCAAAGAAAGGATGAGCTTTGATGTCTTCAGCACCATTTATTCCGCTGCCAAGACGTTCTCTTGGATTGTAACACAACAGCTGAAAAGAAAAAAGAAAAAAAATTGAGTTTTTTGGTTCTACCCTAGGATGCTGAGAATATCATAGTCGGAGCATTTATGAAACAAGGAAGTTTTTAAAGAAAAATTGAAACAGAAATGGCAATTAAACTTCAAATCTGAAAGTGACAGTTGAAATTTCTTGGAAATTAATGAGGAGAGAGAACTTGGAGAATATAACATTAACAAGATATATTGAAGGCAAAAAGAAACTAACAAACTCATGTAAATGGATGGCAAAACAGAGAGTGAGAAAGATAATAAGGAGCTACAAAAGATAGGAAGTTTTCAAGAGCATGATCGTTGATGACCTGAAGAGATATGCTACATAGAAGAAAAAACTTAGAAGGGCAAAAAGGCTACAATGTTAGGGTACCCAATGAGGATTAAACTCACTCCAGTACTAATAATTTTAAAAATTATTTGACTAACTGCTAGTCTTTAGATAGATGCCCAATTTTTTTTAATCATTTCATCCCAAGCAAGGCAATAATGCCACTAAGATGCAAGGGGTTACTGGGAGTGAAAGAGAATGAGAAGACTTAAGTAAGGAGAAAGGACAATAAAAGAACAGGTTTCAGGAAGACAGAAAATGGTGATTGGCATTGCATTTTTTTTTAATTATTTCACACCAAGCAAGATAATAAATCCTCTAAGATGCAACTGAGTGTTAGAAAATATGAGAAAAATATCCTATTAAAGAGAGACAATAAAAGAACAAGAATTAAGATTGATTTGTTTGTCTGTTTTAATGGCATATCAACTCATTATGGGTTATTTAATGCTTAAATTTAATTCTATTGTGAGATTTGAAGTAATAAAAATATGACTATTTTGCTTTCACAATCGAATAGATGGTAGATAATACTTAGCTTTAGTACACACACACACACACACACATGTATATGTATATATATGTGTGTGTGTGTGTGTGTGTGTGTGTGTGTGTGTGTGTATGTGAGTGGGACATGATTTCTAGACATGGTGATATGTGTGTTTTATGTTATAGTTTTGTTTAAGTTATATTGTCAAATGCAGCTTGATTTCTTTAAGAAATTGTAGGATATTATATAGATTAATATTATGAAAGAGTTCTTTCATGTTGCTTGATATTTAATGCCAAAATCTAAATATTTTGAGTGAAATTGTATGCCTTCAACCACAGATAAAATGTATTGCTGGTCATTTTGATTTAAAGACCTATTGTTGGTCATTTTTTTTTTTTAATATAAAAATGTATTGCTGATATTTTTACTATAAAAAATGTATTTTTATATTTATATATTTTTTTTTTTTTTTCCATTTTAGAGTTCAGTATTTGCCCATAGCTGGGACCCTAACAGGTGTTAACACCCAAGGTCAAGGTGGAACAACAGCAATTAAGAGGTAGTTATATGCTCCTCAAAATCTTCAATCTCTCAATCAGAGACCTTGCTGCCAGATGTAGTTTTTCATTATACCCAGGACTAACAAGAATTAAGATAACAATTTGAGAAATTAACTGTACAATTGATATTAAACAAACTTTGCTTCACAGTGCACAATAATGGTGGATTCAGTAAGAATTGAATCCAGGGTTTGCAAAATTAGTTTGCTGACTACAGCTGCACAACACAGACATCAAGGTATTTACTAAGCTTCGTAGAGTCTGACAGCAAAGTCACAACTAGTGGGCCCAGTGAGGGTGAGAATGTAAGACTATTTTGATAATCACACAGTAACTGAAGAGTACTCTGGTTTTAGGTCCAGATAAGAAAGCCAGCTTGTTTTCCATAAGTTAAAACATCTTATAACATCATTAAATTTTCTATTTAAATAAGCTATTTTCATCTAATCTGGATTAATACAATATATAGGCATGTATTGGTTTGGTTTGGTTTGGTTTGTTTTGTGGCACATCAACCTCAATGGGTCATTTAATGCCAACATTTTTAGGATAGATTCGTATGAATAGAGTATGTATTCTTTGGTTTGGCTTATTTTGTTTTAAGACACATCCACCTCAATGGATTATTTAATGCCAACAACTTTTTTTTCCTGGTAATATTTTTGTTTTGTCAAAAATCTATTTCTGTTAATATTTTTTTCCTCAAAAATGTATAGCCGGTAATATTACTTTTTCAAAAACATAGCTGGTAATATTATTTTTTCAAAAATGTACAGCTGGCAATATTATTTTTTTCAAAAACATTATCAGAGGCCTTGCTGTTGGATGCAGTTCATCATCTTACCTAAGACGCGGACGTAGCTTATCGTCATACCCAGGACATGGATGTAGTTTATCGTCATACCCAGGACACGGAAGGTATGTAAATGTAGATTAAGTCATTATGTAAAGGAGCATAATGTTTTATTTTTGTCTACCAGCCTGAATAATCAAGAAGTTTTATTAAAGAAAAAATAGGTGTCCACCAACAGGAAACAAACTTGTGCCTTTTTGTAGGAGAAAACCATTATTAGATCTGATGTGTTTTTAAAAAAGTTCATAACTGCTCACTTTTTTATCCGAAACAAAAACAAAATTTCTAAAGTAATGGAGGTTTTGTTTATTCATCTGACATAATTTTATCACTTAAATTGTTATTTTTAGTGGATACCCATATTTAAGCAGCTGCTCCGTTTATTTTTTAAACAGCATTTCATTTTTGCCTACCAGCCTGAATATTCAAATCTTCAAAATGCACCGTCTGGCAAGATTCGAACCTGCATCTCCTTTTGCAAGAGAAATACAACCTTGCTTAATTGATGACACTCTTCGTGGCAGAGTTGGTTAAAAGCATGTCAAATCTAATGACAGTTTCTCCTGCAAAGGGGGAAACAGGTCCAAATCTTGCAGGAAGGCACATTTTACTTTAATAAGTTTTCTTGAATAGTCAGGCTTGTAGATGAAAATAAAATACTGTTTAAAAAATAAACAGAGCATCTACTCAAATACGCATATCCCCTACAAATAACAATTAAGTGATAAAATTATATAATTTAAATAAAAGAGGCAACTCATCAGGGAGTTGGCTACAGAGGCACACAGAAGAAGAGGGCTCAATGTCATTAACTGGCAGAGCCTTAAAATTTCTAAATCTATTCCCGGTGAACAGTGGCCAACCACAACTAAAAGTTTTATGTGTTTTCAGGCAATCATCAACTGTTAGAAATTCCATCACTTGATGATTGTATCGGAATACATGAAACTTTTAGTTGTGGTTGGCCACTGTTCACCAGGAATTTATTTAGAAACTAGCCTAGAAGTTGCCCTTCGGGTGGACTTTAGGCTAGCTCCTGCATAGGGCTTTTGGACTTTTACCTTCAGTGTCCTATGCATGTAAAAGTTATAAGAATTTAGAAATAAAATTATTTTATCTTTATTCGATACCTTAATTCGGTGTAATCTTTCTTCACATACGCAACTGATCTCTGTAGTATTTTGCACACAATTTTTATTTTCTTTTAAAATCAACATTCTTTATGGGCTCTTCACATAAAGTCACTCTTAAAAGACATTAAGGAATCTGAACTATATAATATTTCGAATATATCACAGAATGCATGCTAAAAAAAAAAACAAAAAAAAAAACCCATATGAGCAACATAATGTTCCCCACTTAAGTTTTAATGACATTTTAATTAGATGATAACAATTGTAATGAAAAGGAAAATTAAAGTTAAACCTTTAATAAAGAGTTGTTTTTAAATCTTTCATTCTGTTCAATATTTAAATTTAACTTTAAATGAGTCATTTATTTAATTTTTAATCACATGTAACTACAGTAGTTACTAGCTGTTACTTCAGGTTGTTTATGATTCACTGAGATTGAAAAACACATAGACTGACAGACACATGTACACTGCACTTTATTATATATGTATGAGAGATGTGGCAATGATTTTACTATAGCAGCGCATTGAAAATAGCACTTTTATTGAAAAGTGTTGCAAATAATTTTATTATAGAAAACCCTAAAAAAAAAAAAAAAAAAAAAAAAAAAAAAAAGGAGGAATTTCTACTGTCAGGAATTAATGCAATCATTTTTGTCAGAAAAATATGTATTTTGTTTTAATTCTAGAAAAAAATTCCATCATCTAAAGAGTGAATGTAAAATATATTTCCCTACAGAACAAACAGAAATTTAGCAAAGAGAAGAAATAAGATTTTATATACTTCTTCCAAAATTCCTTGTGCTTCCTTTGATATATGAGTGGGGATCAATAGCTGGGTATGAGATGTGATTCCTCCAGGGTGACTTGATGAGAGGCGCTTCAAAGAAAAAGAAATAAACCATTAAATCCCTCAAAATGAAAAGAATATATATATATATATATATATATATATATATATATATATATAAGTTGTGGGGGGACAATTACATCCTACAGTTTAAGATTCTAAACAAAAGAATACAGACAGGGTGATTATTTGAATAGACCAAACATGGCGTTCTATAGAGTATAGAACGCCATGAGCCCAACCTTCCATTTATTCGGAGGGGGGGGGGGTAAGATCCCAAACCAACAGATGCCAGAAACTATGGATAATACTGCACCCAATGTATAATATACATAATAATATATATAATATACATACATATCTTTGATAAAGTTTTATTTATAAATTAGGTACAATAAGAGTTGGACAATTATAACAATAGACTGTAAGAAAAGTTATGTGACGGATAGAAGATTCGTTCTTAGCATAGATCTTATAAGGCACAATAAGAAATTAACAACAATAATTAATAAAAAAAATAACAATTATAACAATATACAAGGTACCTTGACAAATACACACACAAAAAAAAAAAAAAAAAAAAAAAAAAGAAAAAAAAAGAAAAGATACCTAAGGTTTAAAATGAATTTTTAAAAATGAAAAATCTTTCGACTTATTCTAGTTTTAATTTCAAGCTCATAGATTAAATTTAATATTTCCAATAAACAAAATACTTTGCTGTATTTTAAAAACTAATTTAAACTGACTGGAAGGAGTTTTTTTTTTTGCTAAAATAGCTGATTAGAGCTCTTTTCTAGTCGCCTTTCATCACAATATAATTCTCTTTATTAAAAAAAAATCTTCCAGAAATAAAATATATTTTTCTAAAACTTTCTTTACGAAAATTATTAGATGATTTAAGGTATAATTAATGATTAGATGATTTAAGGTATAATTAATGATTAGATGATTTAAGGTATAATTAATGATTAGATGATTTAAGGTATAATTAATGATTAGATGATTTAAGGTATAATTAATGATTAGATGATTTAAGGTATAATTAATCCGATTTGAAACAAATATTATTTACTTTAAATTTAAAATAATGTAGAAATACATTTTTAAACCAAACAGTAGCTGTGATGTTAACCAACAGTAGCCAGGTTTATGTGTTTGATGAGTGATAACAAGGTGATGACAGATTGATTGTTGTTCTACAGAGACTTTATTGGTAAAACACAATTTAAGAAAATGACACAAGTGCCTTTTTTATATAATTTTTAAGTACTCAGTAATCTTAAAAGTTTTGGAAAATATTCACTATAATCTAATTTTAGGAATGTTGACTTTAAATTTACTATTATCATTGCTCTTATATTCTGATAATGTCTTGTATAGTCGCCCATACTTTAAAAAACGTTTATGTACATACCCCCCCCCCCAAAAAAAAACTCAAAATTCTTTTAAAAATTCTGGAGCTTGAACACTGGTATTAATCTTTACCGTCTATGATTACTAAATATAGTTTACACTCAATAATAATATAATCTAAAAGGCTGAAATTAATACAGAATTTTAAAAGATTTAAAATTTAATAAATTTTTCTAATTAAAATTAAAAAAAGAAAAAAGAAAAAAAGAAAATCCTTGTAAAAATTCATTGCAAAAGATTTTTTTTAAGACAATAGTGTCCTCAATATATCTTCTTCATAAAAAGCAATTAAAAGCTTTCCTAATTAAATAATATCATAGTTTTATTGCATTTTTTATTTTATGATTTGGAGCAGATTTTCAGTAATTGGTGTTTGCAGTGTGACAAAATGAGTATATAAGTTTATTTACCTTGTAGGCATTACTCTCTACTTGACATAATAGTGACCCCAGAGGCAGTGATATTACTTCAATACTATAAGTAGTAGACCTAATAGAATGTATAGAAAGAAATGTTTCCTTTCTTTTGTGCAGGTCTTGTTGCTAAAAGCTCTGTCTGTGTGTCCGTTAAACACTTAGCAGTGGTGTAGATGTTGATTGCAATCAAAACAAGAACTGGAATGAAGCTTATTATCAAAGCATTTTTTACCATCTAGTTTTATTAAGAATCCAGCCATTTCCATCAACGGGGAATTGCTGACCCCTAGCCAGCAACAATCACCCACCTAATGACTCAGCTCAGACTGAAATATTGGTAATCATCATGTAATAAAATAACAATCTGCAAAATGGGATTAACCCACATAAGATTTTTTTTTAAAAACAATCCCAACAGAGTAAATTTTGAGAATGTACAAATCTATCTTTAGTTCGTCTCTTTGCAGGTGTTTAAGAATGGGAACCTCTAAGTTTTACTGCTTTTTAATTAAGTTGTCCCAGGTTCCAATCCTCTCAGGATCCTCATCTCATTTTATAGGTTTCAATCCATATTTTTACCTCATTCTTGTTCACAACATATCAACAACCACTTACTCATCTTTCCAAAAATTTTTTTGTCTCCCACTCTCAACTATATGACATCAATGTTGTCAACACCCACTTGAATCTGAGCATCAAGATTGCCATCTTCTCTCCCTATTCCCTTTCTTCACCCAGTGTGAAGACCCAGCCTACTCATGAAGAGTCGTGAGCAGGAGTCACAAGAGTTTGGTTGTCAGGACATCTTGATAGGACATTGTCGTCTAAATTATGCAAAAGTGAAACAAAAATATCTTGAAATACTAAAGAGATCCTCTTCATGTTAATGGTTGGACATTCTGCAAGACCTTACCAATCCAACCACCTATTGCCTTGTATGCCCTGTCTCTTTAAGCAGAGGCTAGAAGAATGTAACTTCAAAAACAAATTTGACTTGTATATTGTCTCAAAGAAAGGAACAGAAATTAATGGACTCATCGGACTTAGCAGAATGGTTCAAACAAACAGAAGACTGGGACACAATACAGTGCCGTTGACCTCTCTGATTTCAGGCCATTTGCCCATGGTGTATCACCCACAGCATTTTTGATGAGTAGAATTTAAACTGTCTCCCCTCCAAAAAAAAACAAAAAAAAAAACAGTGTTAAATTTATTACTCAAGCTTAACACCTATGTTGTAGAAAAAAAGAAAAAGTCATTTTTAGACACTGTCAGATTTATTTCTTAAGCTTAAAATCTATGATGTAAAAAAAAAAAAAAAAAAAAAAAAAAAAAAATTATTTTAGGACAGGATATTGAAATATAATAATAATAATAATAATAATAATAATAATAATACCTATTGTTAAGAGTTACTGACAAAATGAAGCTATTAAATATTTCCTTTGTCTTTTGAAGTTACACAATGTCACAATGGTTGTCTATGAGAAAATCTACAAAGAAGTGTACAGACGACAGAACCAAGCACTTACCTTTCCAGAAAGTAATTCATACAACAAGGCACCAAAACTCCACCAATCACAGACTTCAGTATAACTGGATATGGTACGAAGCTCTGCAATTAAACAAAGATAAATTTAATCTTAACAAGTGTACATAAAGTAAATAAATTTTAGAACAGTTCATAAAATGTTTTAAGCAAAACTGAAAACTCTGCAATGTTATTGGTTCTGACCTGGCATCAATCACTTTTCCCCTGCTGTAACACAGCCATATTGCTTTTAAGCTAAATTTCAGTGAATATATTCCTTAGCCAGTTGAGAACAGAATTTTTTTTGTTTTTAATCATTTCACCCGAAACAAGATAATAAAGCCGCTAAGACACAAGTGTAAAAAGAAATACGAGAAAAAGAAAAACACTATTTAAGGAAAGAGAAAAATAAAAGAACAAGAATTAAGAAGAGAGAACATAATGATTAAGAAGAGAGAACATAATGATTAAGAAGAGAGAACATAATGATTAAGAAGAGAGAACATAATGATTGACATTGCATTTAAATTTTTGAAGATCAAACTTGACTGCAAAGCAAGAAGCAGGAAGAGATCTACAAGCAAGAAATGTGAGTGAAGAAACTGTTTGGATAGAACTTATGGTTACAGCTAGCCATTTCAGCTGTAAGATGATCAAATGTAGCAACTAGTACTGGGCTTACATTCATAAAGTCAAGGTACTAGGCGGAAAGTGCGAGAAAAGAAGCTGTTGGAGTAGAAGTGGCAGTTACATTTAACTAATTCAGCATTAAAAGGGTGGAACCTAGATGCCAATCTAGTAGCATGCTTAAATTCATGTAGTTGGGACACCAGGGAAAAAAGCTTGTTAGAGTAATTGCCATGAAAATATTTGTAGAAAGGAAGCCACATCACTCTGAGAAAATGATTGAAGTCGAGATGCCAAATCAGGATTATGTTGCAGATCCTTCTTTGGATTTTGTCAAGAACCTCAAGATGAGTAGCAAGAGCACCTGACCAGATATGGCAACAGTATTCAATGCATGGCCAAATGATAGATTTGTAAATGTGCAAGATGGACTCTGATGAGAAAAACCTTCTGGTATGACACAGTGACCCAATATTCCTTGCAGTAGAGTACAGCTATTGATTCACTGTAGTCATTCCACTTCAAGTCAGATGAAAACATGAGGCCAAGAAGATGCAACGTGTTGCTCTCCAGGAGTCTAGCATCAGCCATGCTAATGGCGGGCAGGAAAGATTCTCTACGATGGTTGAATGAGAGCAGTTTCATTATGGAGGTATTAAAATTTACAAGTCATTTCTTGCCCCAGTTAACCATTGATAAGGAGGTCCTTTTCAACAGCAGCGGCCAGGTTAACTTCGTCAGCTCTGACAGATTTGCTATTGAGACAAAAGTAAATGGTAGTGTCAACTGCATAAATGCCTACATGGGAACTGATGACATATGCATCTCTTGTATTTCTACAGTATCATCAACCATGAAAGCAATGAAAATAAGAAAAACTATTTTTAATAGTTAATTACAATAATGCTTCAAGAGAGAAATTCAGACAACTTATGATGAGTATGGATAAGGGGTGGTTTTCCCCAGAATAAGCATATACAGGTTTGATTTCTGCCAAAAGATACATTTTTTTTTTTTTTAAATAAGACTTTCTATGTCTAGGGCAGTGGACATTAATTTCACTTTTTGAAAAATAGGGATGTCTATTCAAACAGATTACCCACTAAAACAATATTTATAGTAATAAAAATAATACTTCATGTAAGAAATTTGAACTTATATTTACTGCTATTAGTAGGTGTGAAAGCAATGAAAATAAGAAGAAATAAATACTATTAAAAATAATATTTCCATAAGGAATTCAGACCAGACTATTATGTCTACTACTATTAGTAGGTGTGAAGCAATGAAAATTAAGAGGAAAAAAAAAAACTATTTAAAAATGGTAATATTTCATGTATGAAATTCACACTATTATAATAACTGCTACAAAATAATCATGTGCCTGAAATATGTTTCAACTTTAACTCTTTAGCATTCAACAAGCACAAACCATACCATAAATATTGTCTCTCAACGTCTCACTGTTTGTGGCCAAAGTCTCAGTGTTTGCAGGACTCCTGGTGTCACATATTATGGCAGAGTATACATGGATTTGGTTACAGCAGGTTGAACATTGAGAGGTGAATATTTATGGGGATTAACATGCCCATTGTACACAAGTATTTATTTATTTATTCACAAATCAATAAATAGGCATGTTACATTTGTAAGTTTAAACTCGAAATTTAGATTTCTGATAGGATAAATATTATCAAATTAGTAATGAAGAGGTCACATGACCAAACCGAATGAGGAGATGGTACCAAAGTGAACCAAACTAAATCAATGAATGTCCTTACCTGGTGCTGTGTACATGTTTTCCACTGCCGATTCATCCAACAGTTTGTCCACATTGTTCAACTGACAAAAGTAGGTTATCAAAATATGACCTTTATCACCAAGCAATACATTGGATGGCTTTAAATCTCTGCAAGGAAAATAATATATTTAAAATATAAAGAATTTAGCAGGCACTTTATCAAGCAGTCAGAGAAAATAAAGACTAGCTATTTTGTTAAATTTGAATGACAGTAATCAGTCGTTTGAAATCTCTGCAAGGAAAATAATATGTTGAAGATTAAAGGTCCGGTCAGATGAAGCAACTAAAGTGAAAAAAAAATTTCCTATAAAATCTAAACCTGTCTATACTTCTGAGAGGAGGTAAATTTACATTGTTCGGGTTGTTGTCCTCATCTTTATTGCCACATTCCCAATGTTTCAGCCATTGGGCACTCCTGTTTTATTTAAGGATGTGTCTATATTTCTGAGATGAAGTATTGTATTAGGTTGGTGCAAAAATAATATCGTTTTTTGTCGTTAAAAAATACGTCAAAAAACGATATTATTTTTGCACCAACCTAATAACAATTTGCACTATTTACATTGTTCAGATTGTTGTCCTCATCTTTATTGCCACATTCCCAACATTTCAGCTAGCTGAAACATCAGGAATATGGTAATAAAAATGACAAGAACAAGAGTTTGAACAATGCAAATAGTGTAAATAAAATCAAAAGATAATAACTTTAGTATTAGTCAAAAAATCTATTAGTCATCCCTTTTTTTTTCTTTTCTTTCTTGTTATCATACTTTAGCCTGAAAATAGTGGAATTCTTAAATGTAGAAAGAAAAGACACCACCAGTCTTTTGAACAGGAAGTAGAGTTTTATCCCTTGTTTCCTGCTTAGCATTGGGTCTCTAGTTCCTTCTAAAGACTACTTCAACTCTATACTGCTAAAATCTCCACTTAAACTTTTATATTTTATTTTTTTACTCAATACAAGTAGATCTAGATGGGTTATTTTACCGACAAACCAATCCCCAAGGGTCATTTTGCATTGAATCTGGTAGTTTTAAGATTTGTGTTTATTTATTTACTTCTCTTCATTATTTTGAACAGGAGTAATCCCTTGTTTCCTGTTTAGGATTGGGTTTCTGGTTCCTTCTAAAGTCTTTTCATTCCCTTTCACTCTCAGTTGCTCCTTGTGTCATAGTGGTATTATCGCCTTGCTTGAGGTGAAGTGATTAAAAAAAAATAGAAAAAAAGTCATCTATCTCTGGCAGTGGTATGAGACCAATCTTTGATTGCAGCTCACCAATGAAAATATAAACTGACTCCTTCTCTTCAATATATTGGGGTGAGACTGTGAGCAAATCTTAACCCCTAGGCTCCCCATGCCAGAGATACAGTGAAATGAGTGGCACCAGGTTGGTGGTTTGCAGTTACTGATGCCCGTCTGCATCAGAATGTTTGGTCAGGATTGCTCCCTTTGGCAGGCAGACAAGTTCTCCAGCAGAACCAATGGGTGGCAATACCAAGTACAGTTAAGATGCTACTACAAGGCATTTGCCTAATGCCACCCTTGTACTGCTTTGGCTTGTCATAGGATTTGGTGCTTGTCAAACCAAGAAATGCTGCTGCTGGTGCACAAAATAAATTTGGCACTATAATCCAGTGCAGACAATGAAGAGGCAAAGTCCTGTGTGTTGGAATGAAGGCAGTAAGTGCCTTTTGTTGACTACAACAGACAGTCAATGATGTTATATATATATATATATATATATATATATATATATATATATATATGTGTGTGTGTGTGCGCATGTGCATGTCTGTCTACTTGCTGTATACAGTCAAACCCTTTAATATACAGCCCTTAAATTTGGTATGTATACTTATTGTCCTTGCTCTGTTAGTGGGGTGTGAACTGTATCCTCTGCAGAGAGGCATGACTCTTCCAAAAGAAGTTACCTCCCTAGTGTATACTTGCAGATTTGAGTATAAAAAAAAAATGTCTACCTTTCGAAACTCGACTGCAAACCGGGATTATGTCTACCTTTTGAAACTTGACTGCAAACTGAAATTATGTCTACCTTTCGAAACTCGACTGCAAACCGGAATTATGTCTACTGTTGTGATATTTAAAAGTCATAGTAGTAGTAGTAGTATTTGCAAGTTTTTCACAATCACTACACACAAAATCTCCTCTCCTCATGACTACTCTAGATTATACAAATGCATCTCTCGTCCATATACCAATGATCAATCTCTTATATATAGATATCATTACATCTACCTTTTTGAATCTAGTGTAAATCAGATTTACATCAACCTTTTTGGCTCTAGTACAAACCAGATTTATGTCTACTTTTTTTCCATCAAGTGCAAATCAGATCTATTATATCTTTTAAATTATAACATTTTGAAGAGGTTATGCAATAAAACTTCTAAAACATAGCATTTTGAAGAGGTTATTGTTATTCAACAAGACTTTTTCAAACATTAGTGTACAGAAGACGTTATTCCAGGAGTCTTACCTACAAATAATTCCCTGAGCATGTAAATAAGCAAGTGCCACTACAATTTCAGCTGCCCAATTTCTTATGCAAGATTCTGGTAAAAGAGCTTCTGATGGCCAATTACCAATGCCATCCAGTTCTTCAAAAACTCTCCGAGATTTATTCTTAGATGGTGATTTCAGATTACTTTCAAAAGAAGCAGAACGGCAAATTTCTGTAAAGGAATGTTTATGGGTCGTCATGTTTTGCTCTGTATTTCTGGCCACATAGCAACTACAACTCATGGCTTTTTGAGAACGAGCGGCTAAGTCATTTCCAGATGCAACATCATAGCTTACATTCTGGTCATGAGGTGCCGAGGGTCGTGCCATTTTTTTCTTGCACAGGGGAAGGGCCTCCACTGAGCAAGGTTTGCAAGTTTTGTCAACATTTTGGGGGAAGGGAGTTTCTTTTGAGGAGAAAGAATACACTTTCGTTAAGTCTTCAGCATATTTGTTAGCATCATGCAGTTCAGTGTTTCTGCTGGATTCAATGTCATCAAAGCCGTCATTGCTTTCATGTATACAAGCTGCCGAAGCACCGGCTGAATCGGTTTTTATCACAGATATTGAAGAATCAACAGAAAGTTTTTCATTAGGATTATGCACAGTGTCTAAAAGCAGATTACTAGTTTTTATCAATTTGGGTGAATATTTTGACCAAGTAGAATTTGGCTTGTCATCTTCTCCTTCCCCAGACTCTTGTGGCGAAGAAAGAAACACTTCATCTAAATGATTACTTTTAATGTCCATTTTATCTCTCTTTGGTGAATAAGAAAGTGTCTCAGTACCTTCAGGGATCATACTAATAGTCTCAGAAAATCCGCTACTGTGTCGTTCAGATCTCACTTCACTGCTTTCATCACTCGCAATAATAAAATTCTCCAAGCAATTTTCAGTGTTTCTCAAGAGATCCTGAAACCTGCCAGCAGATCCAAGATCCATATTCAAAGACTCGTTGGATTTGTTTGCTGAAAGAACATCCTTGTCTATTGGGCTCTCGCTAAGGGATAATTCTGAATATCTCTGAGCTCGAACATTTTGCCGATTATCTTCTGGATGTTCAGCCTGGTTTATTGTCTTTAAAATGTTTTGGTCGTAATGTTTAGAGCTTGTGTTGATAAACTGAACATGTTCGGAATCAGCCTTGTTGGAGAAAACTGCCACACATGAAATTGTATTTGGTTTTTCTTTGTTTGGTATATTTTGCTCTGCCAAAGACTCAAAACCAGAAATTTTGGAATGAGTTATACCAGCATCAGGTGAGTTTTCTTTGGGACTATAATGTGGTAACTGTTCGTGGAATGTTGACGAGTTATGCAATTTGCACCCTTTGTAGATGTTACGACCTCCTGCACTCCCCGAAGCACTGTAGTCAGTAAAATTATCTTGAGCACCTGTCTGTAAGTAACTGCTTATATATTTCCAGAGTTTTCCTCCTAATGCAAACTGCAGAAGCAGGTATATCGCATCAGTTCCTTCGTAGAATTTGTGGAGTTGAACCATAAACGGACAAAAACTAGGCAGTATATTTTTCACGTCAAGCCTTTCAGTGCCAGATTTGTGGATGGTCTGCAAAAAAAAAATGTTAAAGAATAGTTAACAAATATAATCAAATTTTTTTTTTGTCATTTGATAAATAGGTTAATTTTTATTTTTATATTTTTTTTTACAGTGGTTTTCACTCTGTACAAGTAGAGGGTTACAGAGTGAGAGTCACAGTTTATGCAGATATGCATAGAAGATAATGGTTAACCCTAGTCTTGAACAGGTTAAGATTGTAGTTATTGGGGAAGCAGCCTCTTGGGAGTTGATTCCACTAGGCAGTAGTTCATGGGAAGAAGCTGCTTGAGTGGAACTTACAACTCACCAGGGGGATAGGAAGGGAATGAGGGTGGTTCACTACAATGTGCATGATATGGCAGGTCTTAGCTGTGAAGGTTAGAACTGGTGGAAAAAAGGATTGTAGTTCATCCAAACATTCTCTATGGAAACAGTAACAGAGCATTGAGAGGCTTGCGACATATCCTCTGTGAGAAAGGGGTTGCAGAGTGAAAAATAATTTGTCACTTACAAGGATGGAAGATGCTTTTGAACTCTATCAAGAGTGGAAAGTGAAGACTGGTCAGCTCCCATCCATATATGGCAGCAGTACTCTATTTTAATGGATGTATACCAAGAGACAGTAGAGAATCTCACTGCTAACCAAGTACCCAACACAGGAGAGTTTTCACTATTGCTTAGTAACATTCCATGGACTGGTTACCAAGTTTACAGCCATATCATGTTGAAACACCAGTTCTTGTATGATCACCAAAGTTAAGTAACATCAAGCTTGGTCACTACCGAGATTGGTGGAATGGATAACGGGTCAGAATTGGAAGTTCCAATTCCATCTGCATTTGTTATATTCACTTATGCACAAATACTCTTGGGGAAGATATGAATCCACCTCTTCTCTCCCTAGTTATGGGTTAATTAGTGGGACTTGTATCGGCTATTATCTCCCCACCCCAAATTCTTACAATCTAAAAATATTTTCTAGTTTTAAATAACCTACAAAAGTTTGATAAGTCATAAGAAAAACAAATCAATCAAACTGGTTACAGCCAAGTCATCTAGTCTTATGGCGATTTTTAAATAGTTGGATATATTCCAGACACACCTTATATGTGGAATAATAATAAATACCCACATGGATAGATGAACAAACAGACCCAATTCTGACTCTACTAGTGGACAGTTCCTTATATAAAGGTTAGATGGATCATGTTCTGAGTGATCCATAAATCTAAGAAAAGCATTTCTTTTCAAACTCAAGCAACCTAACTCGATTTTGTCAGTTTAATCCTTTGAAATTCAATTGAGAAGCTTTGTATATCCCTTCACAAATCTGCAACAATGACAAGATTTGTCAACAACAATATTTCTCTATGAAATTTTAATAATAATAATAATAATAATAATATTATAATTATAATAATAATTAATAATAATAATAATGATAATAATTAATAATAATAATTCATTGGAAAAGATTCCAGTAGACTAATTGAAGGGATTCCTGAAAGTCCACGCCTCAAAGAGATACAAAAAATTGTTCTGACAAGTACAGCCCACACTTTACAAAGGGCTTTATCTATGTAATTTTTTTTTTTTTTTTTGTTAGTGGAAAGTGTCATGATGCCATTTCTAACCTTAGGTCTCTGGGCGGGACCCGGGAAGAAATGCGTAAATGCCAGAAATCAAAGGAAATAAAAATAATAATAATTATAATGATAATGATAATAATGATAATAATAATAATGTTTTATTTTACTTACTTTCATTACATATGTGTCATTGGTTCCCCTCTCTAAAACAAGAAGCACTTTATCAATAGTTCCAAGCACTTTGTAATTTCGCAATTCACAGAGGGGAGCCCTTAAAAATGCCAAAGTTGGGTCGAGTTCCATTGGAGGAGATAATGTACAATCCAGCTGAAAAATAAAAGTGGACAACAAAAAAACTCAAGATGAAACATTAACTGAATTCTTTAACTTTAAATTTATGCCAGTTCCAATTTTATCTTTATTTTTGAATGTTTTTTCTATTGCCACATCCTTTTAAAATGTAGATGGCACTCTACAGCTTCCTTTTCTGTAATATATGTCAACTATGTATTACCATAATTGTTTTTGGAAAGATAGTGCAGTGGTTTTCTGTCGCCATTTTTCTTTACCTAGACTACTGTCCAAGTACCCAGCCTATACACACTTTTCCAACAGCTGGCTTGGACATGTACAGTATATGCCAGATAGGAGGATTCTGAAGATCCTTCTGTACAGGGAACTGGACACTGGCAAGAGGGTGACCTAATCTTTACATCAAGGATGTCTGTAAAAGGGACATGAAGATGATGGACATCAACATCAAGAAATGGGAAAACGTTGCCAATGATTGGTCACACTGGAGACAAAATTTACACCAAGAGTCGGAGTGAGGAGAGGAGAAATGGAGGCTTTCTGCCAGAGAGAAGTGAACTTGATGGAAAGAAAACAACACAACGATACTAGGGGAGAACGTCTTTGCATGCATTTAGTGCAAATGAGACTGTCACTCCCATGTTGGCCTGTACAACCATAACAGATGACGCATTGCTATCAGCAGCTGAGGCATAACTCTTTGGGCACAGATCCATGGTATCTCAGAACCAACAGATGTCACACTAGACTAGTAGTCAACCAAGGCTAGAGAGCTTAGTCTACCCTCCTATGTTATAGCTAGGAAGAGAAGAAAATAGATTCATTCCTTTCCCAAAGACATTAGTGAAAAATGATTGCAACAGCCCCAGCTGGAATCGGAACACAGCTTTGCTAATTCAACTTTCAACACTGTTTACAACTAATCTAATTCTACAACCAACTTAAAATTAATTACAGTGACAGGAAACTTAAAAAACAAATTAATAGCACTTTTGTCAGTAGTAAAATGCTGAAGGAGATAATGTACAAGGGTCAGTCAAAAGGTAATGTCTGTTCTTTAATTACTGGAGATTTAAATAAACATGAAAAAAAAAAAAAAAAAAAAAAAAAGGAAAAAGAAAAATACAGAGTGTCAGAAGGACAGATTTTTCTATTGACATTGCTATTATTTTAACCACCTTCACTCTATGACCAAAATAAACAGAAAGGTCTTAAAATTTAAAATCTAGTCCTTAACATTGTTTCCTTCCTTCTCAGTTGTGACAGAAGGGTCAGTCAAAAGGTAATGTCTGTTCTTTATTTACAATAGATAATGGTTTAATAGTAGTAGAAGCACCCAAAGCAGACCAAGAACACAAAAGTCTCAAGATTCGAAATCTATTTTCCCAAATCATTACTTTTCCTTTTAATCCCAGTACGAAGACAGTTCTTTAATTATAATACATTTAGTCGTCAATGGGAGTAAAAGGCTTAATCAAAGTGTAATACCTGTTCTTCTTTAATTATAGAATGTTTAATGGCAAAAGTGCACAAAGCATACCAAAAGGATCACAAAATTTTCAGGATGCCTAAACATAATACCTTTTCTCATCAATTGTGGTATTCCATCTTTGAATGAGGGTATATATACATAACTGATAGAATCTATTTGGATACTTTCTTAGCCATGTTTGAGTTACCATTTTCACCTCCTCCTCATCATCATAAGTGAACTACTGTCTTCTAAGTGCTGTGTTGGGCACTTCCAGATGATTTTGAGAAGGCATCACTACTCTGGCTCACAAAGACTTTCACAGGGTTTTTTGCATTAGTGATTGTTCTGTCAACTATAATGTTAACAGCAGTTGACCTGCCACTGCAAGACCTATCACACTGGTCGATTTCTCCTTTGTCTCTAGGATTACCATTAAGTACAGACCCATGTCCTTACTGTAAACCCAAATGAATTTATGATATACACACTCAAGACAACCAACTAACAGTAAATTATATAAACACTCAATCTACAAGGGGAGGGATAGAATCTTTCAAATGCTCACAAGAAGATCAAATAGTTGAAAAAACACCTGAAACCACATAACTTTGATTTGGACAATTTTAATTTGATGGTGTACAGAAGTGAATAAACAATTATTTTATATATGAAAACATAACACTGCATATAGACAGATCAACTTACGGCCCATCTTCTGTCATCGTTACTGTCTTTGGCAAGATGTCTGTTATAGAGTTCCTCAGCTTTCATAAGATATTGAGCTGTTTTCCGACGAACAGCTTCCCGGCGGGTTTTATTTCCATCTCCTGTAATAACAGAACAAGATTGGTATACATGGATTTTCAGTGACCTTAACATAAAATTGTAATAAGCAGTGAGTCCTCTGAAAAAAGTACAAAATGCTTTACCCAAATGATTCTTGAAATTAAAAATATGCTTTAACATAAAAGTTATGGACTTTTCTCACTTGAAACTTGATTTAACACAGGCATTTCAATTCAATTGATGTCATAGGTTTCAAGAAATATTTTACTAAAAGCCAGTATAAATCCACTGAAAATTCAACAGTTGTCCTATTGTTCATAATATTTTAATCTATACTTCCTGTGTGTGGTCATCTTACAGTGTAGTATATAACAGAAAAAGTAAAAAGGAAAAAAAAAAAAAAACACTTTACAAACATGATTCCTGAAATTAAAAATATACCTTATTATTTCACGTGCCGTGTCCCTTCAGGATGTTGGTGATCATGGTTCTCCTCAATTTCTTGTCTTTTGTAGCTGTTAATAAATTTTGCCTTATTGTTATCTCTCTTAAACCCAGTTCTGCCATACATTTACTCAAGCTCACTAAGTAGGTTATGCATTGTTTTCCTGTTCCTCTTGCCTTCAATCTGTCTTGTAGGTCTCAAATTTTCCAAGCCTTCTTTCCTCATTATGTGCCCTAGAAATTGTAACTGTTTCTTTTTAATGTTAAATATAAGTGTCCTTTTTGTTACCCTGTACTCTAAAATTTTCTTGTTACTCACTAAATCTATGGTATTCTCAGCATCCTTCTGTAGAACCACATTCCTATTGCTTGGCCTTTACCCACTTGAAATTGAACATCTTAGAGTTAATTTAATACAGGTATTTACAATAGTAAATTCAGTTGATGTCATAGGTTTCAAGAAATATTTTACTAAAAGCCAGTATAACTATAGTAGCTTGTGGGGTTAGGGTTTAAAATGAAAAGTTGATTTACCCATACCAAAAAGATTTATGAAGGATGATAATGATGAGGAAACATACAGGTAATTTTAACAGAACAAGACAAAGGATTTATTCAAGAATTTAGACACTTGAAGTATTGTTAGTAGCTTGTTTCAGGAAAATAAATCAGAATTCTTAAAGTCCATAGTTCTAATGTATTTTCATGAAGAGGAAATGTTTATACAACAGATTAAATGATTTACACTATTTACTATTTACATTGTACAGACTATTGTTTTCATCTTTATTGCCATATTCACAACATTTTGGTCGCTGTATGCTCCGGCCTTCTTCATGTGATTGGAATTTCAAACCAAACCCTTTATTTCGTTCACCAGAGTAGATTGTTCTAGTTCCACGTGCCATGCCTCTTCCAGATATCTCAGTTATCTCCCTTTAACTCAACTCTTCAAGTTTTTGTTCATCACTGCAGTAGCCAGGTATTGAACTCACAACTGTTTGGTCAAGTCAATGGATCCAACCAATGCTTTTATCCTCTAGACCATGTATCCAAACAATGTAAATAGTGTAAATAATTACAATACGTCATCTCAGAAATATAGACAGAGATTAAATGATCTGACACAAAATAATATTCAAAAATGTTTAAGACAAAGGCAAGAGTTCACTGCTCACTGAAGGGATATATGGTTTGCCTACATTCAAAAGTAGATGAAGAGAGTTTGAAATACTTAGCTTTCTTGGATTACTGAGAGAAAATTCTTTGAAGTGTTGTGTGCTGGTTAATAGCTGATAATATCATTGTTGAGTAATTTTACACTGGTAAGTGCTTCAACATTGGCCACGAGGAACTGAATTGAAACCTTTCACAGGACTTTAGACACCCTTCTTTTATTAATTTAATTTTTCTCCTCATTTTATACCAAAAAGAATTTCATTTAAGCTCACTACTTTCTTTCCTTCTCAGCTGACTGGTTGATTTCTGTGAAGGCAAGGTTTTCACTGGTTCAAAAAACAATTTCACATAGACTCGCAAATTCCTTTCCTTTTTCTTTCTCAGCCCACAGAATTTGAAAGGAGTGAGTGAAGGGAGTTATTATTATTTCATACTCACTACAACTCTACCAGAGGACATTTTTTTTTATAATTTTACTTCAAGCATGGTGAAAAAGCCACTAAGATGCAAGAGGTTACTGAGTGTGAAAGAATCCGAGAAAAATATTATTAAGGAAAGAGGTCAATAAAATGAACAGGAATTAAGGAGACAGAAGATAATAAGTGACATTGCATTGAAATTTTTGAAGATACAAGTTGACTGGAAAGTAAGAAGCCAGAAGAAAGCTAGACAAATGAGAAATGCAAGAGAAGAAACTATCAATATAGAACTTACGGTTGCATCTAGCAGTTTCAACTGTAAAATGATGATACCTACCTACCTACCAACTTAATACTGTGTTTAAATTCAGAAAGTCATGGTAGCAAAGTGGAAAACTTACCAGAACAGTTTTCATGAGAATATTTATAAAATAGACACAAATAAGTTGAACACTCTCCCTCTTTTGGCTGTCAAGGCCAAGACTTTAGACATCAAAAGAAAAAAAAAGGAGGGAGGGATAAAAACATTTTGATTACATTGGCAAATAGTAATTATACTTGTGTACAATGTGCCTCTTCTACTGGTTTAAACACTTTTCAAATTCAATGTATTCATTATTCCTGTTTTCAGCATGTCGTTGATGCTCTTTATTGTATCTTTTGTCAGTTTCCTCTAGCAAAGATTTCTCTATCCAGGTTGTCAGCTCCAAGGTCTTCTAAACTGCCACCAGCTTACATCAAGGTGTATCCCAATTAGGTAATACTGCTGCTACGTAGATTATCTACTAGCGCCACCCATTCTCAATCTTTCTCTTCTCCGACCAGGCAATTGGTCAAGGGGAGATAACTCGATTATATCAACATCTTTTATTTTCCAGTTGTTTGCCAATTTTGGCATGATGGCTGCTGAGTTAATAAAATAAAAGAAATACCGTCTTAGCTCTATGAGAAGAATACAAACCTATTTACATGAGGAGTTGCTGAAAAGTTATTCCCCAAATCTGACTAAATCAAAGTGTGCACAAAAGCAGACATTTTTGGAACTTTTCCCAAGTGATATGTGCTATATCTGGTCTGAAAGTAAACAGTCGCAGGATTGATTTCCAAATTCCAAGTTTTGTCAAAGTATAATCATTTGAAGTTAATCCAAGTTTACACATGATTAATCATTTATTTTTAGATGATCAGGTCTGGATAGTTGGGGTTATTTTTGTGCCTCTTTTTCAAGTTATGTCCTTAAATAGCTGTTTATAAATATCTAAACTGTCAGCTGTATATAACTGCTTCCTAAGATCAATGGTGAAAAAAAGGCTTTGAGCAAGTGAAGCCTGAGGGTCTTGGCAAAGACAATCCTTCTTTGAACAGAATCACAAAGAACTGTACCAAATAAAAGAAACCACATTACTTGAAGACAACCAACAGTCGTAACAACATAAATGGATAGCACATGTAACCTGAAGAGAAAATAATGACATAATCAAGATGTTAACATTCCACACCACTTAAATAGAAGGTTTGGAAGGAAACCACCATTGATACTGGAAAGGGAGATAACTATTGAACTTGAGAAACCTATTTTCCTAAAAAATTGTTTTAAAAGATTTTATAAATTTCAACCATAAACAGTACTGACTACTCAGTCAATGAATGCCAAATGTTTCCTTGTAGGGAAACGACTAATATTACCATTTGCAAGAAAAATCAATGGAATTTTTAAAATGTACTTCTTCCCTTTGATATGTTAATCATTTTGGTTTGATACATTTTTATGGCTTATCAACCCTTTGCAGGTTATTTAAAGTCAGAAAATATTTTTGGTTTGTAAGAATTTTTTTTCTTGTTTGAACATAATGGTGTTAGTGATAATTAACCCCCTTACTAATTAACCCCTAGCTCAGGCAAGAAAATGTGGTTTGGTTTTATTTTGTTTTACGACATATCAACCTCAATGGGCTATTTAATGCTGACAAGATTTTTATTGCTGGCAATATTTTTTTTTTTTTTAAACTGCATAGTTGGTAATATTTTTTTTCAAAAAACATATTGCTGGTAATAATTTTTCTTCAAAAATTTATTGTTGGTAATAATTTTTTTTTTACAAAGTATTTCTGCTATTTTTACACTTTCAGTGTTTTGACCCCAGTTTGGGTTAACTATTTACCCATAGCTGGGACCCCTAACAGGTGTTACCACCCCAGGTCAAGGTGAACCTGGGAACACCAGCAATTAAGAGGCGGCTCCATGCTCCTCAAAACCTCCTGATCAGAGGGCTTGCTGTTGGGCGTAGTTTATCACCTTACCCAGGACGCAGATGTAGTTTATCATCATACCCAGGACGCAGATGTAGTTTATCATCATACCCAGGACAAAGAAAATGTGGAATCATACCTTTTCCCAAAGGTGTTTGCATGTAGATGAATATAACAAACCCAACTTAAATTGGAACTTAGCTCTCTGATTAACAATTCCAAGCCATTTTTTTTCTTAAGATAACCATTTAGTGATACATATTTTACTAGTTAACCCACAGCCAGAGGGAGAAAAGGTGGACTCATATCTTTCCCCAAGAGCATTTGTGTGTAAATGAATATAACGAACCCAATAGGAATTGGAAACTTACAGCACCTAGGTACTGATCAGGCTTGACTTTGCTTAACTTCGGTGATTGTACGGGGAACCAATGTTTCAATGTGATATGGCCATAAGCCATGTTAATCGACAATTACTTAAGAAAGTACTGTATCATGAAATTTCTTGATGTCTTGAATTTTGGTACCAGCCCTCCCTGATTTAAATATCAATGTCAGAAAATATGGGCTATTACTTTCTCAATAACCTAATAACACATGAAAAATCAATCATCAAAAATTTTACTTACCCTGAACACCTTGTAATAAGATTCCGACACCGTTTCTGTAGAACGCAAATGCCATTTCATGTCTGCCACTTGCTTCACATTCCTGTGCCTGGCATATTTGGTTGGCAGCAACATAGATGTAATCCTCTTTGCCACCAACTTTTAAAGACATTTCACTCGACCTTGAGCTAGATCGTGATCGCTGGATCTTTGGGCTAAAACTTGCAGAGGACTTAGTGGCAGTCGTGGAAGAATCATTTCTTTCTGGTGAGCTCGGATGAGTCGTTAATGGTGGTAGGTTAAGAGAGATGTCGAAATCTCCCTTTGTATATGATACTTTTGCATGTGACACATCTTCAAGAGGATCAAAAGCTGAAATGTCGATTTGGGATGTTTTTTCTGTGTCCGATTCCTTGGCTGGGCTTTCCTTAGAATCACTGGCCACACTGGAGGCTTGCTGAGAATGGCACTGATGAAAGGAGTTCCTTTCTTCCAAATGTTTATCAGGCATCTTGTCTTTGTTGGGGTCCAACACTAAACTCTCAGTGGTAAAAGGCAGGACATTTGTTGCCAGGGCTGACAAAAGCCAAATGTTGTCAGTGTCCAATTCATGGCTTGAGCTGACTGCTTCTTCCTGGTTTGGTTGCAGGGGGTCAAAATAGGAAATGTCAGCATCAGGCAATGGCGTGCCCAGTACAACACTAACATCCCTATCAAGTTCTTCCAATTCCTCGTCTTCCATTGATGTAATACTGATATTATCGGGAATCTGAGGGTGACTCCATACTCCATTACAGATGTCACTAGCACTTGTGGAGGTTTTTAATGAAATACTGGGGGCGAAAAAAATGACAATATAAAATCTCTTAATTTGTTTAATAAAATAAAAAAAAAACAAGTCAATAAAAACAATGCCTTATATTTTTGTCTGTAAATAATAAATCAAAATATTTAAACTTTTAAAAAATTTATACTATTATCCTGCTTGTTTGCATATGTGACAGTTATATCTTTTTACCTAGGAGCAAAGTGTAATATCTGTCTGATCCCAGGGCCCTCTGATCTATACCATTATTCTACTTGCTTGTAGAACCATTATGTTTTTCTACCTAGGATCAAGGTGTAATATATACCTGATCCCAAACCCCTGATTTAAATTATTATTCTACTTACTTGTATATGCCCATTATGCTTTTTTACTTAGGATCAGAGTGTAGTATTTGCTTGATCCCAAGACCTTCTAATCTATGATATTCTGTTTGTACAAATACCAATATGATTTTCACTCTAAGATCAGAGTGCAGTATTGTTGGATAAGCAATGGACCTAATAAATAAAGACATGGCAGATGGGGGTCAGCAGAAAGAGTTGGGATAGACAGTGGACCTAATAAATAAATACATGGTGGAAGGAGGTCATCAGAAAGAGTTTTGATAAGCACTGGACCTAATAAATAAATAAATATAGACGTGTGGATGCAGCAAGAGTTGAGAGAGACAGTGGACCTAATAAATAAATAAATGTGGTGGAAGGAGGTCATCCAGAAGAGTTTTGATGAGCAGCAAACCTAATAAATAAAGACAGTGGAAGGGGATCAGCAGAAAGAATTGAGATAAGTAATGGACCTAATAAATAAATATGTAGGGATGGATATGTTCAGTTGGTGCTGAGTTGTAGTAAATAGTGAACCTAATAAAAACATAGTGGAAGGAGTTACCTGAATGTGTTGTGTATACAGTGATCCTAATAAATAAATATATAAGACATGATACTTATGAGTATAGTGTAATGGATAATGGCTGAGAATGAGAAATCAGGATGCCAAATTCAAATTCCAGTTGGGTTCATTACTTTTACTTCCACACAAATACCCTTCAGAAAGGTATGACTCAATCTCTTCTCCCCCCTACTATGGGTTGAATAGCAGTACAGACTGAGTCCTATAGCCTTGATTGGCAACCAGTCTACCACAGTAAGAAGTGACAACCTATTGCAGGAAAATCTTCTGCCTAGTCCGTCATGAATCGAAACAGGCATGATTGCCCAAGCGTGTATCGAGTATGCTACTTAACTGAGATAAATGTAAAAAAAATATAAACTGTGGTCTTGATAAATATAGTGTGGGTGGGATCAACAGGAAGAATTTTGTTAGTAAATCAAATAAATACAGAAAAGGCCCTTCTCTGAGCTGCCAAATATGGTAACAATTGTAATGTCGCAATCACAAGTCCAATAATCCATTAGGTAGCACTGTAGGGTTACTATATGTACTGCAGCTATAACAGCAGTTGTGTGTCTTGGGCAAGATAGCCTGACAGAGCTACTATCCATCACACCACCTGCACATCCAACTGTCATATACTTGCTCTCTAATTACATGCAGCTTACAAAACAAATGAAAATGCTACATACTGATTTTCCTGTTTTTGAGAGATTTCAGTATACGAGTCCTGCTGGTTCAAGGCTAACACTTCATGAGATTTATTTGCATCAGAAGAGGAGAGGTCAAGTGAAAGTTCAGAATCAGATTCAAAGCTCGAGGTTTCAGCAGTTGCGTTGGATGCACCTCCTCCATTTGTCGGTTTTATCGAGACAGGACAACTTCTTCCTTCCACTGTATTAAATTCATCATTTTCACTACTCTAAAAAAAAAAAGAGAAATAAATAAAAATAGAAAAGTAGATCCAATTAACATTTTAATAGATCATGACATCTATCAGAGAGATGAAATTTAGCTTTTTATTATTGATTTATTCCAAAATTTTAACACATCAGATGATAGCTATTAATGTCAATCATCATAATCATCCCCTTGACTTTTGTAATCATAAAGCGGATCCAAATGCAGAAGCCACACTAAGTCTTTTCTACAACGGTCTATCAACGGCAGCCATTAGTAATTCTGGTACAGTCATACCTATCCATTGTTTGACATTATCCAACCAGTTTTTTGCATTGACATCCTCTCCTACATCCACCTTGAACGGTGCATTCATGATGGTCTTTACAAAGGCTGCCATGCCTTGTAATGTGTCCAAACCACACCATTTATCTCAGTTTGACAGTGGCGAGAAGAGGTTCCTGGTATCCCACAAAACTTTCAACCCTTTTCTGCACAAACTCAATGTTTTTTTGTTTCCAACAGAAAATGAAAGGACAATACAAATGCATGATAATTTAGCTTAACAGACCATGACATCTATCAGAGAAATTAAATTTATACAGTGTAACCCGGATATAATTGAGAGTTGTCGAGACCGGAGAAGAAGTATCTTATATCCGGGTTTCTCTTATATCCGGGTTTGGTCTATTTTGTTTAGGTAAGTATGGCTCTAATTTGGGACCAGAGAAAATATCTTATATCCGGGTTACACTGTAGTTTCATTATTGCATTATTCCAAAATGTTAACACATCAGCAGGTAGCTATTAATGTCATCAACTGAGCACAAATAGTTATTAATAAAAAAAATTAGTAATTAATGCAAGATATTATCCATAGTTAGATGTACAAGAATGTCATTTTTGATAAAAGTTAAAAAATAGCCATAAATACGTAAAAAATTCATATATTGTCGAAAATTCCTTTTCCCACAATATAGATATTTGTGCTATGTTATAATGCTTATTACCTAAACAATAATAATACTGAAGAGATTTTTTAAACGTTAAAGTATATTTAATCACATCTCCCTAATAGCTGTCATGATCTGTAAACCAATAACAATTTGTTAATCTACACCAGTTGCTCCCCTTGGACACTCTCCATCTAGTGGTTCTTAACACAGGGTGCTTGCACTGCCCAAGGGTGTGATATCTGTTCCTAGGGGGTACGACGATACAGAAACATTAAGGTTGGTTTATTAAGGAAACTCTAGTCTAGCGTTTGGCAATCCGACATAAAAGTTTAGATTGTGCAGAATGTACTGATGATGACAGCAACATCAAGGAAGATCCCAATGATCAGAGAAACGTTATTGGGATACAAATGGAGTTTACCGATGATCAACTGAACCAATTCTGGGCTTCTCAGTTGGAAACATATCCTGTACTCGCAAAAAAACTCTCATACTTGTGCAAGACTTGATTTTCCTGTCTGTTTTGCATCAAAACCAAGAGTAGAAATCGACTGGATGTGTTGTAGTAAAGAAAAGACTGTCAACTGATAGTAACAACTGCAATAGATCTCTACTATTTCTCGACCGCAACAGCCCTTCGTTAAAGTCCAACAAAGTAAAAAAACAACAAAAATATTGTCACATGTCCAACCTTCTCACGAGCAAAAAAAAGTCCCCAGAAAAAAAAAAACAAAAAAAAAAAACGCGCTTACTTTATACAGCTGAGGACTGACCATAATTTGCATGCGAATAACAAGACAACGAGATTTTGCGTTAACTGTCTAAGACCGCCTCGCATAAAACATGGGCGGTGCCATTTTGATTTTTTTTTACCGTTGAGCAGCCGGAGTTTGCACGACGCACAGATTCATGGGCGGTTCCAAGGTAAACAGTTTTCACAATTTTCCCCACAGGATGCTCAACACGACATGTAAGTAGCACTCAGCACCAAGACAAGATTTGATGTCATCATAAACAGAAAACAACAACAGTAACAAAGTCACAGAGTTTGTTGCTTAACTATAATCATTCACAGCACCCCATGCATAGTACAAGCACATGTTACCCCAATTTTATTTTTTTTGCTAATAATAAAGTAATCTGGGTTTTTTGTAATGCATTATTTTGTTTTCTATTATTTGAATAAAAATTAAAGAAACACAATAGTTTTGTTATTTACACATGAGATCAATATTGTTTTTCATCAATTCTGGAAAGGGGTGTGAGAACTGGTTGGTGTTTTAAAAGGGAGGGGGGGTCAAACAAGGAAAAAGGCTAAGAATCACTGATCTAGAAAGATACAGTTTTACCTGGAAGAACCAAGCAGCCATCTTTACTTGGAACACACATGAAGGACAAAGTGGTTTGAAGTCATTTTCTCTCCATCACTTGTCAGAGTTCATTAATTTACACAATTTGCAAAACAGATAAATTTATGCATGTTTTCAGAATTTTTTTTTTTTTTTTACTGCTGCCAAGTTCTTTTCAACTCCCACCATCCATACAGCATAAAGAAAGGGATCGTCCGCTGCTTATAACACCAAGCAAAAGTCATAAGTGGCGACCCAGAGACATTAGATAAAGAATTGGTCAGTATAAGTAGTATCCTACAATGTAACAACTACCCTGGGTACATGGTAGCAGCCCAAAAAAACTGGGATAGACGGGTACAAGAGGAGGACAACAACACTCAGAAAACAGTCTGCCTGCCTTATGTGAAGGGGTTATCAGAGAAAATACAAAGGATCTGCGGTTCATATAACGTCAGGACGACCTTAAAAAGCTTGATGACACTTCACAGATATCTCTCCTGAGTAAGACCCTCCCTTAGAGGAGAACATGACTAAAAACTGTGTGTACGCTATTCCGTGCAGCTGCGGAAAAAAATATAAAGGGGAGAAAGGTGCCCCTTAAGGTAAGGCTTCAAGTACACCAGAAAGCTGTAACATGAGGGGAAGTGGAAAAATCAGGCATGGCTGACCAGATATGGAGAGATCAGGTTGAGATCCTAGACAAAGAACACTATTGAAAAATTTATAAACTTGAGGAATCAGCACATATGCTAGGCCACAAAAATCTCCTGAGCCAACCAAGCATAGAAATGAATACAATATGGGAACCAGTAATAAGGAGTGCCAGAGAAAAGCGATAATAACAGCAAAAATTGCAATATGAGCACTGGTAAAAAAAAAAAAAAAATGGTTGCTGAAGACATTAGGTTTATAATACCCAGAAATTCATACACAGATGTCCTCAAGGACATATGGCACAGTGGATAAAGGCGTTAGTTAGATCCAGTGACAGGACCCAAAGAGTATGAGTTCAATACCTGGTTAGAACTTTCAGAGGGAAATTAACAGGAGATAACTGACATCCATTAAACACGGCATGTAGAACTAGAACAGTCTACCCGAGTGAGCGAAATAAACAGTTAAGTTCGACATTCCAACCACCTGAAGAAAGCCGGAGCATACAATGGCCAAAACATTGTAATAAATATGGCGACAAACATGTTCTTTTTAATCTATTCTATAAAGAGCATTTGTCCATGTATATGTATGTTTGAATTAAACTACAGCATGGTCTGAAAGTCATGTCACCCCTACATAATGTAATTTTCCATACAAGAAAATGATGTTGTTCATACAGCATCAATGAAAAGTGAATAAACTGAATCCAGTGTATGTGCTTTGTATTACTGTATTACTTTTTCTATTGTTCCAATTACTTTTTGGTGGGGTGACAAGACTTTCAGATCACCTTCAGCACCTTCAAATTATGTTCTAATTGAACATGTCCCAAGAAAGGTTTTGATAAATAAATTTATTCCTGCACTCTTTATATAAGCATAGATATGGCAAATTAAGACATATGTTATAGCTAACATTAGAAAACATAGCAATATATTTTAGCATTTCAAACCTGACACCATTCAATTATTCTTAAACAGTGGCAAAGTTGATGAATGACTAATGATTGAATTAGTTTTGTTTTGGTCTCTCATTGGCTGCAGTTAAAATCCATCATTACAGCTTGTGCCAAATGCACAAAGAGCTTTTAGTAATGAGGCCAACAGAAAAATAGGGGGAAATTCTTTCTATTAAGTACCCATCTAGGACTATTATTTGAAGTATAGTATCAAAGTAATATCACTGCCTCAGGTCACACTGATTGATTTTGTTTAATGAGCCCTCAACCTCTTGTGGGTCATTTAGGACCAAATTGATTATAAACATATTTTATAGTTTGTCAAATACAGATGAGAAACTTTATAGTACTTCAGATATGGTTGGAGGAAAATTTCTCACAATTATGGTAGAGAAGAATTTTTATTGTTTATAAGGTATGGCTGAAAACAAAGTTTGTTTGTTTGTTTAGCAGCATAATCAACTTCTTATGAGTCATTTAATGCCAAAATTGTAATTTCCTTTGCAAAAATGGTATTGCCAGTAATTTTTTTTCTTCAAAAATGTACTGCTGATAGTTCTTTATTTTTTCCCAAAAGGTATTGATGGCATTTTTATTATGAAAATGTATTTTTATACTTTCATAGTGTTTTGACCCTAGTTTGGGGATTAACTATTTGCTTGCCCATAACTGGGACCCTAACAGGTGCTACCACCCTGGAAACAACAATTAAGAGGTGGTTTCACACTCCTCAAAACCTCCTGATCAGAGGCCTTGCTGCTGGATGTAGTTTATTGTCATACTCAGGATGGGGTTGAAAACAAGTTTTCTTGTCTGCCAAGAATGATTGAAGGTAAGTTTTTTGTTTGTGTAAACACTTATAAACATTTTTTTTTTAATATTTTATTGTAAAGTAAAAACTTTTTGACAAATTGCAGTATGTTATCTGGTTTAAGGCTTTCAAAAAGTTCTCTAGGAATGTTCATTCTGTAATACTTGTTTTGGATTTCCAGGAACGATCCAACAATATTTGCCTGACCAAATACAACTCCTGACATATTAGTGGGATTTCATTTCTCTATAAATGCTTGTGAGTAACATGTATATCCAATACGGAGTCTAGCAAGAACCACCACCTCTCTTCTTATCTTTCAGAAGCCAGAGAAACATGCACTGATGATTGGCTGAATATTCAAATTTCAGTCAAGTAGAAGGTAATACCCACAAGTTAACTAATGCTACATTCTCATATATACATATAATATCGTAATAAATCTGTAGTTGAATTTGACAACATTGTGATTTCCTTGGCATTTTCTCTCCCATCTGTAATTTCCATCTGAGCCCCCAATCCTGAAGAAAAGAGTTACCACAGTCACACAGTGGAATTCAATTCTGCTGTGAGATACACAACTTTAGGTGGCACCATCAGGAACATTATTATATCATAGCAAAACTATACAGCTATACAAGGATACAGTGAACTTCCTGTGTGACAGCATTTATGACGATGTTCTCTGCTCATCCATCGTTCACTGCACCACCTGATGACATCCAAGGTTTTTGTATCTGCATATACATGTGACACTATTTAGCTATGGTAATTGGCTAACTAATTAAGCATAGAAATTAAAATGAGAAATACTTAAGGCGAGAAAGAGCTATAACAAAAGACAGACAGAGTGACATATTTTTAACAAAAAAAATGAATGGGAAAAGATTTTATTTAATTTATGAGGAAAGATACTTTTTTCACAGAAGACAGAAAATCTGTAAGAGAAAACCAGATTTCAGATTCTGTCAGAATTAATTAATGTCATGATCAGATAAGTGACGTGACAAGGAAAACAGAATTCTAAAAGATAAACAAAGCCAGGCCACGCATGCAACTGAAAAGGAATTTCAGTGAGACCACCCTAAAAGAATAGCCACTAATTATCTTTCAGAGATATCATTTAGTTTTGGTTCTTGTGTCCAACAAGGAGACCCATCTGTTGTATGTCCGGATCTTGATATGAGAAGAGAGAGTCAAGAAGGGGATCATTGTTATTGTCAGCCATGGTGACTCGAAAATGAGCATCTGGTGACACAAAAATTTTAAAACACAAGAAAAATAAAGAATTTGTTTATCAAGTAAAAACTACCACCTTTGAAGGTTGACTAGCAGTGATTAATGAGTTGATGGAGATTCTGCTAAGTGGATTTTGGGTGGCTCAGGATAAGATAAGAATTTAATTATGGCCACGTGGAATTCATAAGAAATAGAAAAGAAGGAAAGAAGAGAATTTTTTTTTTTGGACGATAATTCTAAGAAGGCCAAGTCTAGCTACACCCACACTGCCGAGCGATCATTGGCTGAGTGGTGGCGTGAGTGATAGGCAAAGGTGAACGTATGAAAAAGGCATGGAAGTTGTTGACACTCACTAAGAGGATTGGTATGAGATACCAATATGAGAAAGATAGTCTAGGAGGATAATTCTGCTCCGACCTCTTCTCACAGACAAGGGAGAAATCCCCGAAAGGGAAAGTGATTAGCTTCCAAGAATGGGAAGTAATAAATTTTCCTGTCCTGGTGACAAAGAAAATTTTTGTTGGGAATTGAGAATTGTCAAAGAACCCAAACCACAACAGGCTCAATCCGGTTTTGGTCGGTGTCCATATAAACGGGCATTCAGAGTTGAGTTGAGTTGGGTTGGAGATCAGAGATGCAGACACAGATCGACAGAGAGCTGTTGGGCTCAAAGAATAGCACCTCGCAGGAGCTGACCAAGATTTCCACGTCCTTTTCGACTTAGTCTTCCTACCAAAAGCAAGTTTTTATTGACGAATGACTTAAGATACCATAACTCACTTAAGAAACACAAAAAGTGTCACAAATCCATAGAAACGGGCCGGGAGAGAAACACACTCCTGTATTCAACAGATAGATAAAGTTAATTGTTATTTCTCAACATATTTGAACCTCGTGAGTTGTTTTATTATTTTTCTTTTACTTACGCTTGTGCGGTATCACCTTTACCCCAGATTCGGCTTGCACTACGGCCCAACGCCTGATTGATTTCGTCTACCTAAGATCAAAGTCACAATGTGGGTAGGTTAGACTTGAGATCAAAGCAGTTACTTCGGTGACCAGGCATTGGAGGCGAGCTGAGAACGACAAAGTTGGTATCGAACCGGAAACGACCAGATCGACCGGGACACAGGTTGGT
The DNA here is from genome assembly GCA_963932145.1 of Acanthosepion lycidas. Classification (NCBI taxonomy): domain Eukaryota; kingdom Metazoa; phylum Mollusca; class Cephalopoda; order Sepiida; family Sepiidae; genus Acanthosepion; species Acanthosepion lycidas. The sequence continues at coordinate 76,124,441 of OZ010599.1, read as the reverse complement.
GGCGGCGACAGCGAGTCAACCCCAAACGCTGGTGGAAGAAACCTTACAGTTTCCCGCCGCAACTGGGAGTTGACCACAGGCCGATGGTGCAGTGTCATATATTGACGTCCCATATTGACGCTGGTGCTGTGACCGCCGGTGCGTGTCACATACACCCAACTCGCTATATTCATAGATTTGCTTCCTTAGCTGTGATTGCATTCAACAAATAATAATAATGACAATTGCTTTTAAAGAAACTGTTTGAAAATTAACAACAATATGATTTCTCACTTAACCATGGGATTCTTCCTTCAGAAGCAGACTGCTATCTTACTAACTTCTGGCCATGGAAAAAAAGACCCTTACATTCCCTGTCTGTGGTTTTGATCACTGCTGATTCCTCATTCCTTGACCACTGGACAGTTACTCACTCACTGGTCACCTACCTATTTCTCTGACTGCTGGACCTGTTTCACCTTGACTTTTTTTTGCCTCTCTCTGCTTATATGGTTAATGGTGGGGTTCCCCCCCTCTATGAATCCTCTTGTGTTCCAGAAAATCATTAACAACATTTTATGTTTCCCAATTCAAAGGCAGCTGTGACATAAACATAAAATATTGACACTTAAGTTTACTCAAAGATGGACTGGAGACAAAATTCCTATGAAACTCAGATAACTAAGTGGACATAAAAGAAAAGAAATTTATCTACTTATCTTCTAAAGATCTGTGAGAAATTGTATTGTTAGACTTGTCTTTGAGACAAAAGACATTTAATTATGCCAATTCCCAAAGAACAAATATTGCCAACATATCAAATACCTTTTGGAAACAGTTATAATCAACACCTGCCTACTTTGTGTTTTATTATCTATTGTGCTGAGTGTATAATACGACCCCCCCCCACTTTTTGTTGTTAATTTCACAATATTAAAGAATAGAAATGAACTGCTGTTTAGCCATTGCAGGTTTCTTCTCCTACTTTCAGTTTCAAAATTTTTTTTTGGGGGGGGGGGGGAAGGTGCTCTGTTGTAACATTTAATGTTCTCAAAACATGACAGATCTCTTATGCATTCCATTTAACTATTTTTTTCTTTTCTTTAAATCAATTTTGGTGAATTTCCCATCTTTGAAACAAAAGCTATTCAATTACGCTGATTCCCAAATAACAAATATTGCCATCATATCAAATGCCTTTTGTAAACAATTGTTATCAACACCTGCCTACATGTGTTTTATTATCTATTGTCCTAATTGAGTGTATTTACAATCTTGCCGTTTCAAATAAGAGGATTTTTTAGTAAAAATTTCTGAAAATATGTATGACCACCTCTTTTTGACCTTTTAATTTTTGTTAAAATATACAAGAAAATACAGTAGTCATCTAAAAAAAAATTGTATAAAATCCTCTCTTCACTAGTTTTGTAAAAAAAAAAAAAAAAAAAAAAAAAAAAACTATGGCTAGAAATAGTTGACAGGTATGAAATTCTATTTATCTAAAGAATATCTTCTTTAGAAAGTAGTTGTTATTACCTGTAAAAACATTTGAGTATCTATTAAATGAGATTGATTTATTTTTTATTAACATGATTGTTTGCTTCATGTGGCATTGAACATGACTGGTTACCATAACTGCATTTTCTCATTATTTGATAATAGTGAGATCAAGATACACTCGTAATTGCTTGATGGGCAAGTCTATTGTTATGAACAGAGGAATAATTCCATTTAACCTTTTTGATTTTTTTTTTTTTTTTTTTTTTTTTTTTTTTTTAAAAAAAAAAAAAAAAAAAAAAAAAAAAAAAAAAATTTCAATGAATTTCCCATCTTTGAAACAAAAGTCATTCAATTACGGTAATTCCCAAATAACAAATATTGCTGTCATATCAAACACCTTTTGTAAACAATTGTTATCAACACCTGCCTATTTTCTGTTTTATTATCTATTGTGATGAGTGTATTTGCAATCTTGATGTTTCAAATAAGAGGATTTTTTTTTAGCTGAATAAAAATATCTGAAAACATTGTAATTGTGTATAATAGATTCTTTTGCATTTAATTTCCATTCAAAATGTTTTGTTTTATGCACAAGAAAATACAGTAGCATCGTTAATACCAATCATCATATTTATATAATGGGTTACAGGTAGAAATCTATAATGCTGAATATTTTACAAACCTATAATTACTACGGAGTTTTATTTGAAATTTTATAATTAATGCAGGATTTTATGTGGGTATTAATGGATTAAATACCCAAACTTATACATTGGCTATGAAAATCATTTTTATAAGATGATAATTTATGAAAGCTGAAAGAAAAAAGAAATAGTAATTTGACACATTCTGTTCATAGTGAAATGGGAGTGGGGGACACTTCAAGTTGGTGTAATGGCTAGCAAACTTGTCTAGCTAGATCAAACAACTGAGTAGTGAGTTTGACTCTCACTGGGTGCCCCAGAGTTTGGGCCTTGAGCCAGATATAAGTTATACTTAGAAAATCATTTAGCCACTTTAACGTGATGTAATAGTTAGCAAATTTGTCTTGTTAGACCAGTTACAACTAAATAATGAGTTCAATCCTCACTGGGTGCCCCACACTTTTGGCCTTGTGCCAGATTTAAGCTATACTTAGAAAATCATTTGGACACTTCGATGTGGTGTAATGGTTAGCAAACTTGTCTTGCTAGACCAATTACAACTGAATAGTGAGTTTGATTCTCACCGGGTGCTCCATTCTTTTGGCTTTGTGCCACACCTAAGCTATATTTAGAAAATCACTAATGTGAAATGAGAATCACATTATAACAGAGGTTGGAGCTACTGGAGTCATGTCATAAAATCTACTGGTTACCTGTCTTTTCTGAAAGAAATCATGCCACTAATGATGTTTTATGCATATTCTTTTCAATTTAATTTTCATTTTTGAGTTTCTGCTGGATGATTAGTTGATGGATCAGAGGTTTTATACATTTTACATGAAAATGCAGTAGTTTATGGTTAAAGGCTTTTAACCATAGGCTATTGTTTAGTGCAGCATTAATCCTGTGGAACTGCAAATCAAAAGGGGACAACTGCAACAATTGGAGTGCATTATGCTGTCAATGCCATTGAAAGATTTGAAACTAGCCAAACTCAAAACCATGAATTTCACCAACAACAACATCATGATTGCCTGGTGTGTGGGCCATGGTCACCAGGTGTCGGTATTCAGTATCCAACTTGTAAACAGCAATGTGCATCTCAATTTAGTCTTTGTAGCCATCAGCGTTAACAAAGTCATCAACCACTGATTTCTTCAATTCTCATTCTTCTCATTTGGTGGAGCAGATGTCATTGCCATCATCAATGGACTTCATTATATTATATTGTTTAGACCAGGGATTTTCAAACTGTGAGTCCTGACACATCAGTGGATTGTGAGATAAATAAAATGGGTCATAACAAAAAAGAAAGAAAAAAATATGTAAGTGAAAGCAAAGTGCAGAATATAGACAACTCTAAATATTGCACAGCACTCATAAGTCATCACTAGTTTTTCACTGAGGTAAGCACATATATTTTATTTTTTTAATTTTATATATATATATATATATATATATAGAAATATAAAAAGACTCTCCTAGCGATTGAGTTCTCTGAGTGAGTGGTGTGTTTATGAAAAAATAAATATGCAAAAATTCCCCTCTCTGCGGGGCATTGATGGCCTAAGGGTTAGAATCTCCGACTTATACCAAATCGGTCAGATTTGGGTCCCAGCCTAAAGCAATCGGATGTCTAGCCACACTCATGAGCTGTGATACAGCAAAACTGTCTATGGATGACTATATATATATATATATATATATATATATATATATATATATGTGTGTGTGTGTAAAAATATATAGAAAATAGGAAAGAACTCGTTAGATAAATAAGAAACATGAGAACTCTTATGTAGCGTTGGAATCATATTTTTTTAAATAAATAATATGTGTGTGTGTGTGTGTGTGAGTTTTCATTGAGTTTATGTATCTTGTTCATTAATTTACTTTACCTTTGTGTCGGAATTTCCTTTAAATTTGTTTTTCTAAAAGTAGTAATTTTATATTCATACAAATAGATAATATGCATAGATACATGCAATTCCAATCTGTGTAGATCATAAGAAATATACATATAAATTGTCGATGCTAAATAAATGAACCTAGTAAACAGAATTTGTCTGATTTATTACACGTAGATACAATGGGTTGTAATGCAAAGTGTGGTTCTAGGTCACAGTAAAAAAAAACTTTGAAAAACTCTGGTTTAAACCATAATGCTGAAAATGAACTTCTGAAAGTAGGTCATCTTTAAATTATAAACCCAATTAATGGATATCTATTTACGCTGTCTGCTTTTCCTTCATTTGCGTTTTTTTTGTGATAACAACTGATGTTTTTACTGAATATTTTCATTGGTGTTATATAAATAAAATATATATAAAATATTTTAGTTGGCGTTATCAATGATTGTTAACTTGGCCATTTTGTGGGGGTGCATCCCAAATTTTAAGGGACTTTTAATTTTCTCTCTCACTAATACTTTATTTGCCACACTCTATATATGAATAAAATCTCATCTAAACATGACTAGTTACAATGATTTTTGTTATGACTAATGCTCAGGTTAGTACTATCCCTTCAACAATCTTTAAAAATTGCCCATATTCTTTTTCGACAAATATTTTTCATTAAAAAAATAGAAATAAAAGCATTTTTGTGTGGGTTTAAACATGTTATTGAGAACCTGCCAAGTTAAAATTCCAGTCAAATCCATTACATTTACTTACATGCATACGCTTGGGAAAGTTATGAATACTTTTCTTCTCCCCCCCCAGCTACGGGTAAAATAGCAGGACAGACCAGGTTCTATCGCCTTGAATGCCAACTGGTCAACTGCAGAAAGAAATGGCAACCTACTGTGAGGAAAAAAAATCTGCCTTATCAGTCATGTATCAAAAGATACATGATCGCTTAAGCATGTATCACACATGGCAGATAACTAACTGACATTTAGCTGAACTGTATTAAAATTTTTTTGATCATTATAAATGTTATGCCTTTTCTTGTTTTGAGTAATATTTACCTAGAGTCATGTTAATGACCATTGCAATAATGATATAATAACTGGATGGGGTGGGGGGAGCCATTTTCTTCAAAACAGGTTTCTATTTTGCTTCTTAATCAGATTTCCAACAAGTAGATTTTTATAACTGCATAAATTAGAAAAAATATGTCTGAAAAAAATATTCAGGGAGATTAACATCTTTCAAAAAAGATGGTAATGACTATATACTGTAGATGTACAAACCTGTTTGTACCTCTAACTTATGATTCTAGATGAAATTAAAATATATTAATATATTTTACATATAAATATATTTATAGATTTTATGTACAAAGAAAAAAAAAAAAAGAGATTGTATTAAACATGAAAAGAAAACATCTGTCCATATTTTTGAAATGAGGTATTGTAACTATATTATTTATATTGTTCAGACTGTTGTCCTCATCTTTATTGTCATATTTATGACGTTTCGGCTGCTGTACACTCCAGCCTTCTTCAGCTGATATATGTTGGAATTTCAAACCGAACACTTTATTTAGTCCATGGTGGTAGATTATTTAATTCCACATGCCATGAAAATAAAATGTGGAGAAATCTAGCAAAGTGGAAAACGTTTTTATGAAAAACATTTTCTATTTTGATCTCTCCATTTTTGTTCTGGTTCTATATGCTACTAAGATATGGAAATTGCAGGCTGCATTATACATGAAAATAAAATATACTGAGGCTTTTTACATACAAAAATTGGGGTTGCATTATATATGAAAATAAAATATTTTTTTTTTTTTTTTACAAATATAAAGAACTGTTAACTTTCTATAAATTTACTGACCTCCAAAAATTTCTGAAATAGTTGAGATTTGTACAAATGTTGTTGGTGACCAATGAAGTTCAATAATTCCAAGGCACTTGTTCTTCTTTCTTCTATGACGGATTCGGCAAATCTGCCTATGGGTAGGAAAAAAAAAAAAGAAAAAAAAAAAGAATCATTTCACAGAGAAAATGCAGTAAGAATCTCTCATCAGTTATTGATTGGTTGAATTTGTCTAGTGGCAGATCAACATCTCTATGGGTTATTTAATGCCAAAATCTAAATATCCTGCACAAAATTTTATGCTTTCAAGTACAGATTACTTGTACATAATTTTATACTTTCAGAGTAAAGATATGTTTTTTAGATATACATTTTGTAGATCATAAAATGCATTGTTGGTAATTTTACTATAAAATGTATTTTTATATTTTCTTTTAGTGTTGCATTGATAGTCATTTTATTATAAAAATGTATTGTTACTAATTTTATTCTAAGAATGTAGCATATCAACACCTTTATGGGTTATTTAAGGCTGACATCTAAATATTTCAAACACAATTTTATGGCTTCAGCTAAATATATTTTGAATGCAATTGCATGCCTTCAACTCCAGATAAAGTGTTTTGTTGGACATTTAATTTATTTTTTTAATGTATATATATTTTTATATTTTCATAGTCTTTTGTTTCTGTTTGGGGGTTCACTATTTTCCCACAGCAAATGCTACAACTCTAGATTATGGTGGACGTAGGAACAACAGCAGTTAAGCAGTCCTGCCATGCTCCTGAAAATCTCCAATCTCCTGATCAGAGGTCTTGTTGCTGGATGTAGTTTATTGTCATATCCAGGACATCTATCATTAGTGTAATTTCTAAGGCTGTCCACAATTTCCTCTCCTTTGTAGCTCTTCTCTTCTCAATCATTTCACCCCAAGCAAGACAATAAAGCCACTAAGACACTGAGAGAATATGAGGAAAAAAAAAACATTAAGAGAGAATAATAAATCGATTGATTTGTATGTTTAATGGCATATCAACTCCTCCCCTGGGTCATTTAATGCTGAAATTTAATTTTCTTGGGAGCTTAGAAGTAATAAAAATATATGTTATTCTACTTTCACAATTGAATACATGGTAGATGATACTTAGCTTTTGTTCATATACAGGTTTGTGTGAACATGATTACTAGAGGTGGTGATATGTATGTTTTATGTTGTAGTTTTGTTGAAGTTATATTTTGGAATACAGTTTGATTTCTTTAAGAAATTGTAGGATATTATATGGATTAATGTCATGAAAGAGTTTTTCATATTGGTTGTTTGGTAGTATTTTAAACGGATTTGGTGAAATCACTACAATGTTACTATGTGCGTACTGTTAGTAATTTTTTATATAAAAATTTATTGCTGGTATTTTTATGCTTTCATAGTGTTTTGTTTATGTTTGGGGAGGTCCACTATTTGTCTATAGCTTGGACCATAACTGGTTCTATCACCCTGAGTCAGGGTGAACCAGGGAACAGCAACAATTAAGTGGTTTCACACTCCTCAAAATTTCCAATCTCACAATCAGAGGCCTTGCTGTCGGATGTAGTTTATCGTCATACCTAGGACTGAGAATAATAAAAGAGCAGGAATTAAGAAGACAGAAGATAACGATTGCCATTGCATTTAAATTTTTCAAGATAAAAACTGACTGAATTGCAAGAAGCTGGAAGAGAGTTCCACAAGCGAGAAGTACAAGAGAAGTAACTGTTAGCATAGAACATATGGTTACATCTAGTATTTCAACTATATAAAATGATGAGAGCTATCTGCCAATCTAGTACTGCACTTAAATTCATAAAGTCATGGCATCAAAGTGAAAAGTTCATCAGAAGAATTACAATAAAAATATTTATAGAAAAGGCGGTAAAGGAAATCATTGTTACAATGGGACTATTATATGTAAAGTGTAAATGTATTGTTAATAATTTTTCTATAGGAATGCAGACTTACAGCCATATCATGTTGAAAAATGTGATCTTGTACAATCACCATAAGTTTAGCAACATTGAGTCTGGTCAATACCAAGATCGGTGATCATTTGGGAATACCAAGTGCTGCAAGATTGGATGTGCAGGTGGTGTAATGGATAATGGCTTGGAATTGAAAATTGGAGGGCTAAGGGGGAGAACAGATTCATGCCTTTCCCAAGAGTATTTCAGCATAAGGAACCCAACTGGAATTGGGACTCAACTAATTAACTTTTTATCAGCAAATCATTATTCCCAAAAACATTCTTACAATCTAAAAATATTTCCTGGCTTTAAATAACCTGCAAAAGATTGTTAACACATAAAAAGAAATCAAGCAATATAGGAATGCAATGAAAATCAGGAAGAAAGGGATTGCCAGTGGTCAGGAACGAATGTCAGCATTACTGATAGAATAGGGCCATCATATGTATAATGTAAAAGCATTGCTTATGATTTTACTATAGGAATGCATTGAAAATCAGGAAGAAAGGGATTGTCAGTGGTCAGGAATGAATGCAAGCATTACTGATAGAATAGGGCTATTATATGTATAATGTAAATGCATTGCTAATGATTTTACTATAGGAATGCATTGAAAATCAGGAAGAAAGGGATTGTCAGTGGTCAGGAATGAATACCAGTATTACTGATAGAATAGGGTCATAATATGTCTAATGTAAATGCATTGCTAATGATTTTACTATAGGAATGCATTGAAAATCAGGAAGAAAGGGATTGTCAGTGATCAGGAATGAATGCAAGTGTTACTGATAGAATAGGGCTGCTGAAATTTTTTCAGTTTGGCTGACTTTCCAAAATCTATATTCTGATTTTGGGAAGTGAATTCTTCTGTGAAATTTCCATCTCATCTTTTACATAATATTTACAGATATACATATATATCCACACATACATAAGTGAAAGTAAAGTAAGTAAAAATAAAGATTAACAAATTGTTGAATTTAAAAAAAAAAAAAAGAAAAAAAAAAAGAAATGAACTTACCAAAAAATTTTGGTTTTGCAAATTCTGGGAACTCTTCTTTTCGGTGAAGTGCTTTATGAAGAGTTATCATAGACTTGTACAATTGTTTGAAATCATTGTACCGTTTCCATACCACAATCTGGGAAATGGGAAAAAAAAAAAATCAATCATCCTATATTCCAAAATATGTCATGGAAAAATATTGAATGAAAACAGGCATCAAGAATAAATATATATACATACACAGACATAGGGTGCGATGGGTAAATTGTCGCCATTATATATTTTTAATTTAATGTCACACAAGGTGAACCCAGTCACGTCTGTAAGATAATTTCTGCCACCCCATCACCCTTTACAGATATTTATTTCCGTTCATTACAGAAATTGTGGCCTCATTATCCCTTACATCTGGCCATCTGATTCCACAGACTGCAACCCCCTTGATTAGCATGTGTGGGACACAATTGAATGAGAGACCAACAAAAATCCTTGCAACACCAAAGATAAATAATTGAAGGCAGCATTCACTAACTTAATCAAGGAGACCATCCAGGAGATTTGTAGGAGATTCTGAAGTCATCTAGAGGCTGTGGTTGAAGTTAATGGTGATTTTATTGAATAAATTTACTCTTTATTATTTCATGATATTTTTGTCTAATTTTAGTAAATATATCTGTTAAAATGAGATGTTAGCGTTTTCATTTTTGTGTAATTTAGACGACAATTTATCCCTCACACCCTGTATACGCTTCAACTCTATACTGAACTCTGAAATTTTATTTACTAATTATTTATTTATAGACAAGATGATTCCACTCACTTGGTCATTGTGAATACACAAGCACATTCAATGTTGTCTGAATACCAACTGAGTAACGCAATGGGAGAGCGCTTGATCATTCATGTGCAGTAAGGTCCCCAAGTTATCTCAAGATTGTATGAATGGATTTCAAGATATTCAGACTAAATGGTTATGTTTCAAATAGATCTTGTATAAATTACCATTTTCTATCTGACATTTTTTCTTTAAGAGAGAAAAATAGAAGTTCTTGACTTAAGAAAAAATCCTATGCGGATGTTCTTAAGATCTATGGTAAGAATGAATCTTCTGTCACATAACTTTTTTGACAGTATATTGTTATAATTACTCTATATTAGTTATTGTTGTTAATCTCTTATCATGCCTAATAAGATCTACGGTAAGGACAAATCTATCCATCATATAACCTTCCTTACAGCAAATTTTTCTCTTTTATTATTAGTTATTGTCGTTAATCTCTTATTGTGTTTAATAAGATCTACAGTAAGAACGAAACTTGTCACATAACCTTCCCTACAGTATACTGTTATAATTGTTTTATTTTATTAATAGTTATTGTTGGTAATCTCTTATTGTGTTTAATAAGATCTATGGTAAGAAAGAATTTTACTATGGATATGTACATATAAGAAAAAAACATACTATATATCTGTGCTTTCCAGTGAAGGTGCCATGACACCCTGATGAGTACTTAGGGATGTCACAATATTTAAAATAACATTGATGAAAAAACGTTTATTCCCCCCCCCCCCCAAAAAAAAAAGTAACAGTTCAACAAGAATGAGAAAACTGTTTTTTTTTTCTTTAGCAGATTTTAACAGTAGAACAATAAAAAAATTCATGATTATTAATTATCATGGAAAAAAAAATGAGAGGTTGGAAAAGAAAGGCAAAAAAGAAAAAAAAAATGTATTTTTTCAAATTCAGTGTAAGGATGAATTGGCTTAGCAAGGTCAAAAACCCTGACTGAGTTATCAATAGAGTAGGAGTTTGCCTACCCTGATACCTCAATAACAGGATAGGCAAAGAAAAATTCAGGTTGCTTGTTAGTCTTCTTTATTTGAAGTTTTATGCTTCCACCATAACAACTATAGAAACATTAAGAATAATATTAGGTTGGTGCAAAAATAATTTCGTTTTCTAACATATGTTACTATGTGAGAAAACGAAATTATTTTTGCACCAACCTAATATTTCTATGCTTAGTGTTCAGATGTGACACTGACAAGTGGAAAAAAAAGGGGGGTTAAATTAAAAACATAGTTTGGAACGAGACGAGAAGGGTTAAAGAATAGAATGATGGACAGACTGATAGAAGGAAAAGGGATTTCTTTTTATTTCCAAAGTCTGTTTCTTTTTAGGGCAAAGTGTTGTGGAGTGATTTCACAGTGGAGGCTTGTATTTGTACTAAGTCAGTCCTAAAATAGGTTCGACGTACAACACGTTAGGAACTTGATATAATAGGTATAACGCAGAGTAATCTAGTTGTGGTCGCTGATACTTTAGTATTCGACTAACTGTTGTCTGACATCGACCGACTCACTGCCCCCCTCGTAATCTTACTAATCCTACTTATTATAGGTGGGAGTGTCTATTAACTATAGAATAGGTGTGTTCCACCATAATGCAAAGATACTTTAAAGGAAAGTGATTCTCTTACAAGATATTACCACAAAAGCTATATGGCAATATTTAACTGACAGCTGATTAATGAGGTAGCTTAAAAAGCACTGGTTACGAAAACACTTTGGAAAGATAAAATTTAGTGATCTGTGTAACCAAATCAAGAGAATAGAGTTTTCTTGTGTAATGATCTAAGGCCCAAAGTGCTTAGAGTACACTGACCCTGGGGAGATTGGGGACGCGGGGGGGGGGGGGTTACTGACTGACTGGAGGAAACAGCTGGTAAATTTCTGAGTTTTGAGCAAAGTCAGGCTGAGAAATTTCGCCGATGTGAAATTTAAAATGATAATCTTAATGACCACAACTTAAGCCAACGTGACATAGTTCAGAGCCAGAGCGGTTGAAGGACAGCCAACGTGACATAGTTCAGAGCCAGAGCGGTTGAAGGACAGCCAACGTGACATAGTTCAGAGCCAGAGCGGTTGAAGGACAGCCAACGTGACATAGTTCAGAGCCAGAGCGGTTGAAGGACAGCCAACGTGACATAGTTCAGAGCCAGAGCGGTTGAAGGACAGCCAACGTGACATAGTTCAGAGCCAGAGCGGTTGAAGGACAGCCAACGTGACATAGTTCAGAGCCAGAGCAGTTGAAGGACAGCCAACGTGACAGGTACAGGTGAAATATCAAGGAAGACGGAGGAATTGCCTACACTTATCAGGAAGTGTTGGTACAAGGCACAAATAAGAGAAGGAAGGAGTTGGGCAAATTGACATCCTCTGACTGCTATCCATTAGAAAAGGGATCTCTCTAAATTTGGAAGTATAATTAATTATCCTGAGCCACACAACAAGGAGGCCCTTGTAGGAGATAGGGAGACCACTGAGTCCCCATATCCATGTCAACGTCCATGCCAGTTTCAGATGAAAGTCATTATAAGCAGAATACTGAGATGACCAAAAGCAGAGGTTCCAGAGAACAGACCAGAGATGACCACTCTGCCAAATCCCATGTGACTTACTGTCAGAGAGAACCTCTGACTTGAGCTTTGTTCCAAACTTAGCCAAGTTGAGCATAGTGTCACAACAAAACACTAAGTGGGAAGGGTTAATGTTTTATACCCAAAACCAATTCATTGTATAAAACAGTATATAAATTTTCATAGAACTAGACCTTGTAGAACTTGTCTTTTCTTTAACTGCAAGGACATTTTTTTTTTTGTTAATGTGACATAACTGTCAAGAACAGACCAACATCACAATTACCAATGACAATTTGATCTTTGCCTGCTCTGTGATCAAACAACACAATGTGGGTAGGGCAACAGTCTAGACAGGAGTGACCAACCCAATGGCCAGTAGCAGCATTTGACCAAAGTCCAACCAAGCGAAAAGTGTTATAAAATTCTGAATTCCTTCTGATTTTTCTCTCCCACTTAAATCAAAAAGAAAAGTGAGATATATATATATATATATATATATATATATTTTATTCTACTTAACCCACAAGTTACAGGAGTTGAATATCTATAAGTTACCTAAAAGGAAAAAAAAAAAGTGTTTATTTTTGTTATATACAAAAATGTTTTTTTTTTTTACATTTGATTTTATTTGTTTAACTTTTCCTTTTCTACAAGTTCTTATTACAACTTAATTCATAAACGAAAAGACTTTTGGGCACCTTGAAATGGCATAATGGTTAGCAAGCTTGTCTTGCTAGAACACTTGCAACTGAATAGCGAGTTCAATCCTCATTGGGTGCCACATATTTTCAGCCTTGTTCTATACCTAAGATGTGCTTAGAAAATCACCATAAATGAAAAGTCATCTGTAACTCAAAGTTGCTTTTTTAATATTGATTGTAGTCGCACCTCTTTTCCATAAACAAGAGTACAAAAGTGATGCTGCTACACCTGTTCCTTTCAGTTGACAAAAAAAGAGTTTATGAAGAAAGATCATAACCCATATCATCTTGGTGTCAATTTATTTAAACTGACACTTTTTTTCCATATTTTTGAGATATTTTGTTTCCCTAACCAATAAAACCTAACCCTTTCCAGTAAAGAGTTAACCGTTATCAGCTCTACATATCCTCATAATCTTACCTACTCCTTTTATGTCAATATAAAAATATCATTCAATAAACCTCTACTTTGAGTGGTTCTTAAGCCTTGTATTGAGCAAACAAGACAAAAAAAAAAAAAAAAAGCACTGAGGGCCACTCAAACTAGAGTTACAGAATAAAAGGCACAGCTTATGCGGATATTTGTGGAAGATATTGGTTAACCCCATACTTGACCAGATAAAGTGATTGGGGAAGCAACTTCATGGGAGTCAGTTCTGAAAGGCAGGGATTTGTGGGAAGAACAATGTTCATGTGGCATGGTGGGTCTTAGCTATGAAGGCTAGGACTAGTGGAGCTAAGGAGTGTAGTTCATCTGAACATTCTCCATGGAAATAGCAATAAAGCAGTGAGAGACTTGCTATGTCTTGTCTCTGAGAAAGGAGTTGTAGAGTGGAAAATAATTTGTCACCAAGGACATGGAAGATGCTTTTGGACTCTATCGAGAGTGAATAGTGAAGAATGGGCAGGTCCCGCCCATATATGGCAGTAGTACTCCATTTCTGGCTTGATCTGGTTCTTGTAAAGATAGAGGATAGCAGGAGGAGTGCAGTATTTGCTGGAGCAATACAGGGAACTAACCATTTTTATAATATCTTTAGTAATTGATTGTATATAAGAGTTCTACTTCAGGTTTGGGTTGAGTTTAAGTCCCAATTGTCACTCAAGGCATAGACCTCCCCTGGGGGAACATCTGTTCATCACGATTGTTGAAAGTTCTTGGTCTATTTGATAATGGTTGAAGGTCACTAGTTTGGTCTTTGAGGCATTGAATGTGACCAGCTAGTTTTTTCGATATTGATCTGTTACAGCTAGGTCAGAGTAGAGATCAGCTACCAATGAACATCACCCCAAAAAAAAAAAATGTTTGCTAGATAAAAATGATTGTTTTCACTTGATGCTTTTCTTGTTTGGCAACTTTCTTTCCCATTATGAGTTAATACACAGTGGTATAAAGGATAGTGGCTTGGAATAAAAAAATGGGGTGCTAAGTTTGAATTCCAGTTGAGTTTGTTATATTCACATATGCACTCAAATACTCATGGGGGGAAAGATATTAATCCAGTTCCTCTACCCATGGGTAAAATAGGACTTTTAAAAGAAAAAAATCATTGTTATTCACAAAAAAAAAAAAAAAAAAAAAAAGTTAATGCAATATTCTCTCTCTCTCTCAAAAAAAAAATAAAAAAATCTTCACAATCCAAAAGTGTTTCAGTTTTAAATAACCCACAAAGTGTTGATAATCCATAAACAAATAAAAACAAATCAATCAACATTCTATTATAAGTTCTTTCTATGACTTCATTCATAAATGAAAAAAAAAAAAAAAAAAAAAAAAAAACAGTCTTTAACTCAACTCACAAAATTGCTTTTTACTACTGACAGTCATCTCTTTACTTGCAATTGACCCGCTTTGAGAGTGATGCCATTCCATCTGTTCATTCTGGTTCATTTAGTCGCATAGTTTAGGAGATACGTATCTACACTGAAAGTTTTTTCCATTCTCAAATGGAGAAGTTTCTTATCAAGTGTAAAGACAGCAAAGGTTAAGAAATTTGAATGAAATGCTGAAAACATCAAAATTCTCAAGACTGTCTGACATGAGAACATCAAGTTCAAATATATTTGGTCTTGACTATAAGGAAATCAAAGAAATGTAATTTATATAGTGAAAATTATTTAACAATGGGTTTTACTTTGCATGCAGATGAATGTGAACTGGGTTCAAAGGTCATAATAAGTGATGAGAAATGGCAAAATTAAAGCACAGTCCATTCTAAGATTTTAAGACACTTTTCTAGAAGACAATAAACTTGATGACATATCTGTTGAGAATTTTAGAGGTTTTAGAAAATGAAAGAAATATTAATGAAAATGAATAATAGCTGACAAATGCTTCATCTAATAATAACAACATTCAAGATAATATTACTACTAATACTACTAATGTAAGAAAAAGCAAGTGAAATTAAGATGAAAGAAATCCTAGTGAAAATGAATAATGGCTGACAATGCTTCATCTAATAATAATAAAAACTCCAGATACAATTACTGCCAATGTCACAGTGCAATTATTTTTTTATCCTTATTTTTAAATTAACTTTCTCTAATAATAATGTGTTTCAACTGAGAACATGCTTAACATTTTATCTGCACTTGTTTTCATCATATTGCAAACATTATATATTTCAAACTTTTATTAAAGATTCTTGCGCTTAAATAAATGATTTTAACAATGCTGAATTTATGATGAACTTGGGTATAAATTACTTGAGAAAGCAACTTATAGTTTGTTAGTATTGATTATGCTAAGATAGTCAGGTGTTTGACTCCAGTACTAACCTGATTTATTAGTCATCAATTTTTACTCTATCATAGACAGACATACCTTGGAAATATCATAGATTTCACTGCAAACCACTTCAATAGATAAAACATTATAATAAAGTGAGTCACACAATTTGTTTAGTTCTCAGTACAGATAAAAGCTATGTTTATATTATACTGTCAAATATTAAGTGTAAAACAGCATCAGGTAAAAAAAAAAAAAAAGTTAACCCAAACTACCCAGAACCTATACTGCAAAATGTGTCAAAAGAGTGAAATTTCCTTCAATTTTAACTGTTGATATCTTGTTTATTTTCTAGGCTACCCTGATAAAAAATTTAATCTTTTCTCTTTATAAAGATACAATTCTTTCTTATGATGGATGATTAGTTTTTATTTCACATGTCTTTAAATTATGCCACTATTTCAATGATGAGCAGCACACCCCCACCCCTGCCATTTTTCTAAGTTGCTAATTGAGCTACCGAGATAAATTTGGTAGCATTTTTTATGTTTTGTCAAGCTCTTTATACCTGTATTAAAGATTTTTTTTTTTTTTTATAGATATATTGAAAATAAAATTTTAGGTCAGGATACCTAGTAAAAATACTTCATTGCCACCAAATTAAGTCAGCAACAAAATTTAATTTAGAATTTAGAAAAATCCACTGAAAATACTTTCAAGCTCCTTCAATATTCTTTAATGTGAAACAAAGCTTATCAAATTTTTAAAGATAAAATCTCAGCTTCAGTTACTTTCCTGGTTGCTGTAATGTAGATTTCCCCTGCCTTTTCTATAAATACATTCATGGCAATTTTTCTGATGAACTTTCCTCTATGGTAGCTAGACTTTATGATTTTAAGCACAGTACTGGATTGGCAGCTAGGTCTTCTCATTTTACACCAGAAATGGCTAGATGTAAATGTAATTTCTATGTGAACAGTTTTTTTTCTCACACTTCTCGCATGTGGAGCTTCTTGCTTTCCAGCCAACTTTGATCTTCAAAAATTTAAATGCAAATGTTTTTCTTTTTCCTATATTCTTTCACACTTAGTAACACCATGTGTCTTAGTGGCTCTATTGCCTTACTTGGAGTGAAATGATAAAAAAAAAACAGAAAAAAAAAACAAAAAAAAAACACTGATCATTCATGTGTGTGCATGTATATATAATCCATTAAAATTTCACTTTCTCCACCATGCAGTGATAGCTTAGGAGTAAGATGCCAAATAGGTTGAGTTTCAATCCCAGCTTGAAGCAATTTGATGGCTGATGACCTGTGATAGAGTGAAACAGGCTTGTATGTGGATGACATTTTATATATTACATTATATTATATATATTAGTGATGGGACGATTAATTGGCATCGGAGAATTTTTAACCTAATTTCCAATTCTAAAAACAATATTTCAGATTTTTTTTTTTTTTTTGTATAAAACTTAATTTTCCATTCCTGGAATAAATATTTATTTTAAACTATCAGTAAAACTAAAATCTATAGATTCTAATAACACCCAAGTTAAGTATGATGCAAATTTATTTTACTTGTGTTAAAAAAAAAAAAAAAAAAAAAGAAAAAAAAAAATGTGCAAATAAGTTTCTACTCAGTTCTCAAACTTTCCATAAAGTTTGCTAGTTTAAAAAGTGTCTTAGTTCAAAATAAAATTTTTATTTTTAATTTTTTTTAAACATTGTTATTATAAATTATTAATAATTATAATCAAAATTATGTAATATAAACACAAAATGTATTCATGTTGTTCTGCTAGGTTCTCTTTTGAGACAATTTTTATTATATTTTTTTATTTTATAAAAAGAAAAAATGTGTTGTCTGTATTTAAAAAAAAAAAAAAAACTAGAAAAAAATTTAGAATCTTAGTATAAAAAATTTTGTTTTAAAATTCAGATTTTCAATTATTCTTAGAAATTAAAAATAAAATACCATATAAGGAGTTTCACTCAGCACTTAATCCAAAGGATCATGTGGTGGTAAGCGTTTACGTTTCCTTTGGTGGGAATTCCATACATTCATTTGAATGTATGGAATTCAGTGAACGAGACTTAAAATGTAAACATTCATTTTCTGAAACTTAAATTTGTTTCTACCAAATTCATGTATTCCTTAAAATTTTATAGCTTTTGAAACAGATTTTCATCTTTATTTACTATAAACTTTTATTTGAAATTACCTGAAAAAAAGCTTTTTCACACAAAAAGTTTGTATTAAAAAACCTAAAAATTTAATTTCCATCAAAAATTGTATTTAATTTTATTTTACTAACATTTTTCTTTAGCATAATTGAATTTTTCTGTGTTAAATTTTTATGATATTTAAAATATTTTGAACTTTTTATCTCATTTATTTCTCCTTGAAGCCAAACAAGATGCAAGTTTTATTTTTGATAAGTAAAAGTGTATAAGAAAAATTAAAAACGAGTATTTTTATTCCATTTTTATCTGGATAGATTAAGCTATGGCTTAACCATTTTTAACATTTGTTTTAATATTTTTAAAATAAAACTTGTAAAATTTCATATTCTAATAACCTAATAAATAACTGAAAAAAAAAAAAAAAAAAAAAAAAAAAAATTGTTCTTATACAAAAAATAGACATTTACATTGGAACCTCCACTATTTCAGTATATGTAAGATTTAAAATGAATTTTAAAAATGAAAAATTTTTTTTGAAGCTTTCATTTTAGCTTTAATTAAAAGCTAAAAAAAATAAATAAATAAATAAAAAAAAAACAAAAAAATTTCTATTTCCAGTAAACAAAATACTCCGTGGTGTATTTGAAACAGAAATTATATTGATCAGAATCGAGTTTTTTTTTTCAGTAAAATCGATCAAAACAGCCATTTAGACACATTTGTAAATAAAAGTTAATTCTCGGTTTTAAAAATCTTGCAAAAATAAAATATATATTTCTGAAATGTTATTTGAGAAAAATTCAAAAATTTTAAATTAAATTCATCTGATTCAAAACAAATATTACTTACTTATAGCATAAAATGTTGCATACAAATATTTCTTAACTACGGAGTCTTGTTTTTCTGATGTGTTAATTGATTTATTGACAGCCAAATGTGTTCATAGTTCAGTATGGTGGAGCAGACAATAAACTTTAGTTGGGGGGGGGGGGACAACCCTTAAAACAAGTGACCTTTTAATGATAGATTTATTGGTTTGTACATCAATACCATCAGAAATTCTGCATGTAATCACACATGCAAAAACAAATTGAAATCCTTTTAAAACTATTCAGTCATCATCAGATTGTAATAAGCTTTATAATATATGATTAGTAAATATAGTTTTACTTAACAATTTCCTAAGAATTACCACATTGAAAAGAAATTTTAAAAGATTTACAAACTTTATAAATAATTCAATTTAAAATTGTAAAAAAAAAAAAAAAAAAAAAAAAAAAATCAAAACAAACCTTGTAAAAATTCATTTTTTATTGAAAAAGTTTTTTCTTCAGACAATATTGTTGTTATATATATTATTCATAAAAGCAATTAAAAGCTTTTCTAATTAAACAATGTCTTTTATTTTATTGTGTTTTTTATTTTTCAATTTAGAACAGATTTTTGGTAAGATGGGGCATGATTTTGAAAAAAAAAAAAAAAAAAAAAAATTTGGTGATTTAAATTCTTCAAAAACTTTTGCTTTTAACTAATATACTCACTAAAAATTATGTTGAATTTTTCAAGTTGTCATAAAATTAAGTAAGGGACACATGCAAAAAAAAAAAAAAAAAAATTTTTTTTACCAAGATTTTCTAATTAAAAAAATTCAAAAATAATTTCATTCATTTGTGAATAAGTCCTGAAAATTTATTTAAAACCTGACAATTATTTGATTTTTGCAAGAATTTCCAAATGAATATGTCTGTCACAGCAAAAAAGGCTAAAATTTGCTATGCTAAAAGTTAATACAACTGCTGACACAAGAAAAAAAAATTTTTTAATCAAAATTTAGAATATTCTAAAAAGGATTAAAAAATTTAATTAAATATTCAAAAAATATTCTGATCATTCCTCTTAATAATAACAAAGATTTTGTTGATAAAATGATGTTTTCATTATGTTTGGATCTTGTTTTTATTACAGTATGCTGATTTTTTAGTGCTTTCTTGTAGATACCAACATTAGAGTTGTTCTTATCCTTATGAAGATTATAATCATTTTTAATCTTATTTTTATTTTAATGGTTTTTAACATTTGAATCCCATCTCTATCTATAAAAGGCAGGATGTGTGTAACAAATGCACGGCCGCAATTTTCAATGGATTTGCACCAAAATTTACATGCACAAAGTTAGCGGCAAGGCCAAGACCAACTTTGCATTTCCCAACTCCTATCGATAGTGGAAATAATTAATTTTTTCATGCTTATACGGCAGTTTTCATTTAGTTTGCAGCCATTTTGTACTGGCCAGAGTGAGAGCCAACAGCTGACTGACACGAATGTTAACTAGCATGCAAAAAAAAAAAAAAATTTGATAGCCTTAATATTCTAGGGAAAAGTATGAATCCATCTCTTCCACCCACAAGCTGTGGACCAAATAGCAGGGTAAACTGAGCTCTCTAGCTTTGAATGGCAACTAGTCTAAGAAAAGTAAAACTGAACTGCAGAGAAGGCAACAGGAAATAACTCCAGAATCTTTCCCAAAAAGTCATAGCAATTTACAGATAATACAGAAAGGGAATATTCACAAATTATAAAGAAATGGAATCTATGGAGAGTCATAATTATTGGTCCACCATTTCTCTTAGTCCTCTTCTCCTCACAGCTATGAATTAAATAGTAGGGTAGACTGAGCTCTCAAGCCTTGTGTTGTAGGTTGTCTAAGCAGTTCTCAAACTTTTTTTTTTCTCTGGGTTGCCTTTTCAGAATAAAATTTTGCTCACACCTCACCAAATTTTATGTGATAAAAAAAAAAAAAAAATAAAATAAAACAGAGAGAGAGGTGGGGTAAAGAGAAATAACTGTGGATTCAAAGTCAGAACATTATCATTGATAACTCTCTCCTCCAATTTGTGGACTCTAGTTACTATATTCTTAATACTTGATATAATGCAAAAATATCACAATGATAAAATCAGTCAATAATTATTTATAACTATTTATACTGAGACTCATGCAGACAATTACAAGTAATTCATAATAATAATTTAAATTTTGAAATCACATTTATTTTTGGCATGTGAATTTTTTGAAATTGTTTCTAAATCTTTGATTGTTTTTCAATCATTCTGCCTCACCTGCTATCCACTTCTACTGCACATATGAGGTGTGCTGAACCATTTGAGAAACACTGGTCTATGAGAATTCAAACCATGGAGAAGGCAACAGGAAACCACTCTAATATCTTACCCAAAAATTCATGGCAATTCATGGATAATAAATAAAAAGAAACCTGTGAACAGGTATGATCATGTATGGTGATTTTCTAAGCATAACAAATGTGAAACAAGACCAAAAGTATAGGGCCCACCAAGTGAGGATCAAACTCACTACTCAGTTGCAAATGTTCTAGCAAGACAAGCTTGTTAATCATTACACCACATTGAGATGCCCAGGCACCTATGTCCTGAAAAGATGCAGAATGTTTTTTGAATGAGAGACAGAGATTTTAGAAATACCAACAGTCCTGATAATAATATCAAAAATTAAAACCAGTCTTTTTTCAGAATATACTGTTATTCATATACTAGTTATATTTGACGGTACACAAGATACATAGGTAAAAAAAAGATCTCCATTCAACTTAGTAGAGAATATTTTTGAAATATTACAAGTTGAAATTCAGAAGAACAAAATACTGAATTGACTGTTCACATTTAGCAGATTACAGCCATATCACATAACACTGGTTCTTGTACAATTGCCAAAGTTAAGCAACATCAAACCTGGTCAGTACCTGCTTGGGAATACCAGGCACTGTAAGCTCAGTTGTGCAGGTGGTGTAATGGATAATGGCACAGAATTAGAAATTGAAGAGCCAATTTCTAATTCTATTCTGCTTTGTTATATTGACTTTCAAGCAAATATCCTTGGAAAAAGATGAATCCACCTCTCCCTGTTACTCTCAGATTTCTGTTTATTAGTTGAACAAAAATTCTTTATTTGCTTTTCTGTATTCCTTTTTAACAATAGCCAAAGTATTTAAAATTTTATATATATATATATATATATATATATATATATATAGAGTGATGCTGATATTTAAAAAGTTAGTATATTCTGTTCTGAGGACAGCATCCCAGACAACAATAGCTGACAATAGGCAAGAGGAATTCAGTTTAAATATTACATTTTATTTCAGGCCCAATACTGCATGTGACAATCTTTTCTATAGAAAATAAAAAATAATTGATAAATGTAAGCCTCCAAACCATTTATGAAGTTTTGACAAAGACATTTACCAAGTATATTTTATTTAACCCAATAATGCCCACCATAATCTGTTATTTATATGAAAAAAAAAAAAAAAAAAAAAAAAAAAAAAATCAAGTATTATCTTTTTCTAGGAAATTGTGGATAGCCATGATCATCTATCTCATGAGGCTCTTAGTAGTTTTTCTCCCTCTGCTAAGGCCCCTCCCCTAAATTGCCATCTATTCTTACAAGCTCGTCAGGTAAGTGGCTTGCTGCCTTCCCCTATCTCTATTGCCCTCATTATGCCCTGTGAGGGTTAAGTTTTCCTAGCCACCCCTACCCTTCCCCATTATGTGTTCAAGGAATTTCAGTTGTCTTTTCCTGATTCTGAGTAGGAGAGTTCTTTCTGTTTCCATTTTCTTTAAAATTTCCTAGTCGGTTACTCATTCCATCCATGAAATTTTAAGTATCCTTCTGTAGCACCACATTTCTACTGGCTCTAGTTTTTTCCTCATCTGTTGGGAGATTGTCCATCATTCACTGCCATAGAAGAGGATGGATAACACATAGCAATTGTTGTTTTACACATACAATATTATATATATATATATATATATATACACACACACACGGAGTGATGGATAAATTGTTATCTAAATTACACAAAAATGAAAATAACATGGACATCTCATTTTAACAGATATATTTACTAAAATTAGACAAAAATATCTTGAAATACTAAATTTATCCAATAAAATCGCCATTGGCTTCAGCCACAGCCTTCGGACAACTTTGGAAATTCCTGCAACTCTTCCAGACAGTCTCCTTGCTTAAGTTAGTGAATGCTGCCATAATCTTTGCCTTCAGTTCATCTTTGGTATTACAAGGAGTTTTGTTGGTCTCTTGCTCAACTGCGCCCCACATATAATAATCAAGGGAGTTGCAGTAATTGTCTGACAGCCATGACTGGTTCCTCTGGCTTGTGTGGCATGTTGTGGAGTCCCGTTGCTAGACATAGGGTTTTCCTCTTGACCCAGGGCAGCCTGTATCTGTTGTATTCTGGTACACTTTTCAATGCCAAGCAGTGCAGCCTGCTTTTTTTCCAAATTTCTGGTGGAGTGAATTGTGCCATTTTTCTCACAGAGAGGGCACAACTGACCCTAATATATACTCTGCAGTCGACAAAATCAAACAACACACATGCGCAAAATTAAAAATATAAAATGGCGACAATTTACCCATCGCACCCTGTATCTTTTGTATTCTGGTACACTTGAATGTTTTTTCAGTCTACCAACTGGTGTGTCTACTTACATTTATATCAGCCTATAAACTTTTCAGCTAACCCCCTATATAAAGTGTGTGTGTGTATGTGTATGTGTGTGTGAGAAATAACAATAAATCATGGATCCCTTCCCCCATGCAGCCGAACAATACATTCATACTATCACCATTTCCCATCCAGTATTGGATACTTCACCAGATTTTAAGTTAAGGGTAGCACAATAAACAATTTCTTTTGAGCGTACATACACTCTGATCAATTTCTTCTTCACACACACACACATATATACATATATATATATATATATATATATATATATATATATATATATATATATATATATATATATATATATATATAAAAGCAAGGAGAAGGCTTTTATTAAATAATGAAAACTCATTTATTTTAGACATTATAGTGTTATTTATTTTATACATTACACAGGAAAGTTTTTTTTTTTTTTTTGGTATTGATCATATTTCTTTGAATGGATAAAAAGCAGGTATCAAGACCAAGCTTAAGAGATACAAGGCATTGGTTGGTGGGGGAGGAGGGGTTAATTGTGGCTAATACTTCTAGAAATAGTCCAACATAAGGTTCAGTTCTTTGAAAAATCTAGAATTGTTTTTTTGTTTTTTTTTTAAGAAAAATGCTGTCCAATTGTCACTTCATTTTTCTTCAGTTCTTCATTGCTTTCCACTTTGCTAATTTGAACTGCAACATCATGCTTATCAACATACCATTAAGGAATGTGCATGTAATGTAACAGTTATTAGCACAAAAAATGGAATTAGCAAACAGAGTTCAAAGTCTGTTACATTTAATTTTGCACAAAAGTCCTTCAAAAAGCCATGAATCCATCTCTTTTCCCCCACAGCTATGGGTTAAGTAGAAAGATAGACTGGGGACTCTAAACTTGGGTAGCAACCAGTCTAGGAGAAGGAAAACTGAATTCCAAACTGTAGAGAAAACAGAAACACTCCACTATCTTACCCAGGAAGGCATGGCAATTCATAGATAATAAATGAATCTAAAGTTAGAATATATATATATATATATATATATATATATATATATATATATATATATATATATATATTTGAATGAAAATGAATGAAAATATAATGACTTAAATATTTACTGAGATGAAGTGAAGCAGATCATCCTATAAAACTTTTTTGAGACGGGGTTTTTTTTTCTTTTTATTACTTTCAGTTATACTAATGTCCTCATCTTTGCTTTTATTTATTTATTTTTTTTTTATTATGAAGGTTGTTTTACCTCAGTTATTTTCTCTGGTGCAGAAATGTGAATGATCTGAAAAAGAAAAGAAAAGTCTTTGAGTAATTTCATAATGAATAAAATTGTATTTAAAGATCATGTGTAACAATTTCAGATATAGTACATCTATAAAAGGACAATATGAATAAAGACAAAAGGAAAACTTATCCTAGCTGACGTGTTTAATCCTCTGAGGTACTTTATCATAGTTTGCCTGACCTTTCAGTTAACCTGATGAATATTTATAAAATATTTTGAAATAACATTTTTGCTCTTGTACAGGGTGCTCAATAAAAAGTGACTAATTTATCATAAGCTTTATCTCTCAGGAATAACTGACCTTGAATAAATTTCTTGAATATTCATGACCTTGAATAATCATTCGACTCTCAAGTAATTATTCAAATCTGATTGGTTCTTTTATGATTGATTCATGGCTGCTCAATATTGTGACTGGTCATTTAAAGGTTATTTGCAGACAACTTTCATCTTTTGTTCTGCACTTCTCATATGGCTAAACAATTCTCACTGATTTTGAGCAACAAGTTATCATACTTTTCAAAGAACATCTAATGTCAGATTGATGAAATGTGCAGAAATGGTTCCTGAATTTTTCAGTCACATCAGTCATCACAAATTTTCAACAGTTCTCTCACATCTTTCTAAAATTCTGTAGAAATCTTTTTAAGGACATCATTGAACTAAAATATATGTGCACACATGTAAACTGTACGATCACACAGAATTTGAATCAAAAAAAATAAAAAATAAAATAAAATGCAGTGAAATTTAAGATTAAAGAAATATCAATAAAAAATGAATAATAGCTGATCAGGGCTAATGTGTACTACTCCCAAACAGTATTTTTTACATATTAAAAGTTTTTCATTCCTTCAACTTTTAATCTCGGGGGAATATTTGTGGAAGATTCCACATTTGCCAGTTATACCCGATTGGAAAATGCACTCTTCCTCTATGGTAATTACCACCACATTACATAAAACACAGTACATAGACAAGCATTCATTGGTTAATCTACTCAAAACTAGCTCGTTGATTGGTCAGTTCAGACCAATCAAACCGCCTACATGCGACAAATCTGTTTTCCCGCTCAATATGCTCTGAGCCTCCCACGTGGTACAACAAAATTATAAAAACAAAACATGTGTAAACTATCTCTTTCACACACACACGCGTGTGTGTGTGTCTCATTCCTTGCTGCCAAGATGTAATCTTCAAGAACTCCCGTCTTAACTAATGTAGTCAGACGTTAAAGACCATTACCAACATTCACGCAAGTACGAACTCTGAAATCTCTTCTGAACTTTTACCAACTTGTACAAAACACAATTCCAAACATGCAACAACTCATTCTTCTACAGTTTAATAATCAACTTCTTTATGAGCTTAGGTACAAATATTACCTAGTCTAAGAGACAACTCTGTCTAACC
Organism: Acanthosepion lycidas; assembly: GCA_963932145.1. Lineage (NCBI taxonomy): Eukaryota > Metazoa > Mollusca > Cephalopoda > Sepiida > Sepiidae > Acanthosepion > Acanthosepion lycidas. The sequence goes on along the minus strand of OZ010599.1, from coordinate 76,098,254 downwards.
TTTTCAGTTCACATGCATGTACATGAAATACTTAATAAATTCAATTGTTATGTTTTGAAATCATTCCGTTCAGTTTTGTATTTTATTCTATGTGCTATTTACGTCAAATATAAATTGCATTGCGTCCACGCATTGTCCTTAATCTCACCTTTCCTAGCCAAAGTTAAATATTGGTAACACTGTCGCTTCAGATACGTCATTTATTTTTGAATCAGAATTCATTAACCTTATAATAGTCACCACAGAATTTTCTCCCTTTGCTACTCAAGCATGCCTGACTAATTTTATGGGTGCTACATAAGTATAAGTGATAGCCTTTCTGAAGGTGAACTATTTTGTCTATAAACAAAATAGTTATTTGTCAACAAGAAAAATAAATATGAGTCAGATGAAAGAAAGAGCAAACAAATGCTTGTCTCCTCATATGTAAACATGAGAAAACATGTAACTTTTTTGATGAAATGAAAGCGTTCTTAGTGATTTCGCTTCTTATTGCACGTCTAGAACTCCACAAGGAGTAATAAAAGTTAAATTTACGTTGAATTATCTATGTATTTTTAAATGTATTTGTTTTTTATTTCGCATTTCAATTTTTGTTTTCAATGTCAAAACATGCATGCAAAACATAATGCATTACATCAAAATATTACTCATTCATTCTTTTATTAGTGTACAAAAATTAAAACCTATGCGCAAAATACAAAGAAAGTTATAACAATTAGGTGCTCATGTTTTTGCACAATCAAAAAAAAAAAAAAAAAAAAAAAGCAGGGGGAACAATTCTAGAAAGAAATTAGCATGGTAATGGTTAAAGAAAGGTTTTTGAATCCTAAATACGAAAATAAAACTGATAACTTTCCTTCTATTACAGCCAATATATGTTCTTAAAGAAACATTTGTTAATCCTAAATAAAAAATAATATTGTGGTATGGATTATCTCCCCTTATACGTATTCTGGATTTAAATAAGTCCAGTAGGGCACAATTTTTTTTTTTTTTTTTTTTTAAGCGTTTCACCCCAAAGCAAGGCGGGAAGCCACTAGGATGCAAGGGGTTACAGAAAATTTGGAGCAAGATCAGATAGGAGTGACAGAAGAAAGGATGAGGAGAAGGGTAGTGGATAGATCAAGGCAACAGGAGATACAGAGGCCAGAGAGAGAGAGTACCGGGAACCCCTTGAAAAAAAAAAGAAACAAGGCGTAAGCCTCTACTCATGTCCAAGAGAAGGGGGAGGAGTGTTGACTGGGCAGTAGGAAAGCCTACCTACTCCTATTACATATAACACAGAACAACAACAAAAACAGAGGGAACGATGAGAGGGGGAGGTAGTTTGCTAAGAGTCCTGGCCGACACTTGGATTTGCCCTTTCGCAACGTTAAGTTTTAACTTAGTAAAAGTCCCATTGACCAATCTAAAAAGAAATTGAAGAAAATAAGGATATCTGGAATTATTGGTATGTCATAAATGCCCCAACATACGTGGCAGCGAGTATTAGTCTGCTTTCTTCCTCATGATAACAAGTGAATGTACAGCTTACCTTAAGTCCAAGCATGGACCCGGTGGGTGGGGGATCAAAGGCCAATCCACCGCCCTCACCAAATAGTGGGCCTGGGAGGCATGCTTTCAATAAAAATTAAGAACAACAGGAGAAAGAACGGCGAAAACAATTCCAAGTTCAGAAAATTTATCAAGCAAGAATAGTCGGCCACTAAATCATGAGAATACTGATGAGACACTTTCACATCTAGCCAAAGACATTCAATTTTCCCTTTCTTTCTGATTATTCTTTCGAAACGGGATTTCTAACTAGACCATCAAATAGGTTAGAATGATTAGGACAAAATGAGTTACTATGGGCAAACACACTGACGAGTAGGGGGAGAAAAAAAATAAAAAAATAAAGTAAAATAAAATTTAAAGATTAAAAAAAAAAAAAAAAAAAAGAAAGAAAAATAAAGAATTAAAGAAAATCGAAAAAAGATTAAAATGAGTTTTCAGATTCATTCTAAGTTGAATAAAGCTTCAGTTAAGTTACACCTGTGTTCATTTTTTCACTACAATTTATTCAACCTAGAATCAACATGGAACACTGCACGAGAACCACAAAAAGATTAGTAATAGACTACTCCCAAATGATTAACAGGTTCACCCAGTTGGAACTTGAATAAAGCTCCAGTTAATTTACACCTGCCTCATTTTCTCACAACATTTTTTTTTTTTAAGAGAAAATGAGTTTTATTGCATTATTTTCTTATTTTCTTTAACAGACTATTAGTTTTATTAAAAGTTTAAAACTAATATTTTCTAATAGAAACATCATATTTACTGTATTTGTTGCATGTTGACAACAGTGAAGGACCTCAAAGTGGCTTTTTCTCTTGGACGGTAAACACTAATCGTCTTGGTTCAGCAATGAAAGACTTCAAACAGAGAATTTTAACTTAATTATTTTTATTACTCATGTTGATATGTACATTACCTAACTATCCAGTGGCGGTGCCCCCCCCCCTCACTAGGGATCCGTTTCAGACATGAAAGAGAACATGTCTACATAGCTTGATGGGTAAGAAACAACTCACTGAAACCTTTCTCTTATCTTTTTCCCATGCTAGCTTAGCCAATCAAAATCGACTTCCCTATTATGGCTCACATCTGACACCAGCTGTCACCCTCAGAGCCAAGATATACTTCCCTTAAAAATAATAGTCTAAGCTATTATTTAACATATTCATTTTCTTGATTAGGATTAAAAGATGTATACTATATAAATAAATAAATATGATACCTACAAAGTAACGTCATCCATAAAAATATGGTAAACATTCATTAAACTAAAGTAGGTTACACCACAGATTCATAATACCTATGTAAAACTAATTTAAATTCACTGGAAGGAGTTATTTTTGTTTGCTAATTTTTAAAAATTTTTTAATACCATTTTTACCCAGTGTTTATTGTAAAAATTTTTTTTAAATACTTAAATAAAATATTCTTTTCTGAAACTTTGAGGAATATTAGCAGATTTAAAGTATAATTAATCAGATGTAAAAAGAAAAATACTTTTACCAAGATTTTATAAAAAAAAAAAAAGAAAAAAAATTCTAAAATAATTTCATTTATTTGTGAATAAGTCCTCAGAGTTTAATTAAAATCTAATAATTATTTGATTTTTGTAAGAATTTCCAAATCAATCTGATTTTCATTTAAAAAAAAAAAAAAAAAAAAAAAAAAAACACAACACTAAAATTTTCTATATTAATCTGGTACCAATTCTTTGATTTTTAAATTTTTCATGTCTGTTTATTTATTTTTACATAGCTGTTAGAGAAAGAATGAAAGCTAGTGAAAGAAAAGATAAAGATATAAAGTGTGGGCAGAGAGATACAATGCCACAAAATCAAAGAGTAATAAAAAAAGATTCTTGGATATTGGAATTGTCACATTTTCATTTCATAGTCTTAGAGAAGACTTCTCTCAGATTTCACTGACCAACTAAAGAAAAATTCTTTCATTGAGCCTTTGCCTTAAAAACTTTGACATCATTTCACCATATAAAAATAAACCCATTAACTTTTTAGAAATAACAAAGAATGTAAAATTTGGTCATGATTGTCTAATGTTTTGGAACAACAAGAAAAGCCTTTTCCATATCACTCTGCAGTCAGATTTCTCTTTTCCTTTTCAAATGTGTCAATGGGAATGAGATAATTGGCACTATAGACTTGAATGACCACATAGTTGGGTATTTTTGATTCCTGGGTAAAATAATCATGCTGCAGAGAAAATTATCTAAAAAATAATAATACTGTACAAAATAAGTACGATGTTGGAGGAGTGGAGGAGATTGAAGGAAAGAGTTGAGGGAGAGCGACAACCGGGGAAGGAGTTGAGGGAGAGCGGCAACCGGGGAAGGAGTTGAGGGAGAGGAACAACCGGGGAAGGAGTGGAGGGAGAGGAACAACCGGGGAAAGAGTGGAGGGAGAGGAACAACTGGAGAAAGACAGGGAGGAAAGGAAAACAGGAGAAGGATAAGAAGAGAGAATGTGGGAAATAGAGGGAGGGAGAGTTGTGTATTTGGTACACAACACTAATAAATTAATAGGGATATGTTAAAATTTTCAAGTAATTTTTGATTGTCAATAAATTCAGGCTATCTGCCTGGTACTTCACGGCACATAATGCCACCATAAAATGTTTCTGCTCTGCTTTCCCTATAGCTGCTGCTCATGCCTCGCCCTGATATCGCCAGATCACTGCTTCTTTTCCTCCATAATCTTTCACTATGGTGTAATTGGGGGAGGGGTGCCATGTTATAATTGTTTCTTAGGTCTTGCCTTAAAGTATAGACCTACATCTTTATTTAAGTACCCCAATATTAAGAAATTCTATAGAGGCATGGTCTAATCTTGAGACTCCTTTTTAAGCATGTTATGAAATAGGTCAATAACCTAAAATCCATTCAAGCACAGGAAAAAAAATAAAGAATGACAAGAAATCAGATATCAGTCATTCTGCAATAAATAAAATATATTTCGATAAAGAATCATTATTAAATTCTGGTGTAAGATCAGCTCAGGGCAAGAAGAAAAACAAAGTATCAAGACCAGACTGGATTTTAATATAGATATTGTTAACTTTGTATACTTTCCAGTATAAATAAGATTATCAAAATAGCACATAAAATATATGACAGTGGTGAAATACTGGAATACATCATTTTCACAGCAAGGTTAAAGACACCAAGTACAAATGAATGTGAACTCCAGACAATCAGTCTGATGAACCATGTAACAAAAATTCCAATTTTTGAATAATCTATTGTCAGGATCAAAATTGGGAATAAAATTTGGAAAAATACAATATTTAAACAGATGGTTGAATTTAACAAAATTTAAAACAAGTTCCTTAGCTTAATAATTGTCAGGATAAATAAATATATAATAATATAGTTTTAAGGTATGCTACATTTATGGGTAAAAGTGGTCCCTCCATATCAGGGATAGAGCATGTGTAAATATGAAAGTGGACAGTGAGGTCAACACCGGGCACCAATAGTCTGTTTCATGCTTAAACACAATCTTAAGGCAATGTGTGTTGTGTTTTAGCTTGACTATGGTTTGGTTTGTTTTATGGCATATCAACCTCAATGGGTTACTTAATGTCAAGATTTTTATTGCTCTTAATATTTTTTTTTTAATAAATGTAATGCTGGTAATAATGTATATTGCTAGTAATAATATTTTTTTTTTTACAAAGTATTTCTGGTATTAAAAGCTATTTTTACACTTTCATAGTGTTTCGACCCCAGTTTGGGGGCTAACTATGTGCCCATAGCTGAGACCCTAACAGGTGCTATCACCCCGAGTCAGGGTAGACCTGGGAACACCAGCAATTAAGAAGTGGTTCCACACTCCTCGAAACCTCCTGATCTGAGGCCTTACAGTTGGACGTAGTTTATCATCTTACCCAGGACACAGATGTAATTTATTGTCATACCCGGCACAGTAGCTTGACTATATAAGCTGGTCAACAGAACATCGGTATTAACCAACATATATAAATAGTCAAAGCAAAATAACACACATGGCCTGAAGATTGCCCTTCAATCATGAAATCGACAGTTGCTGCTTAGTATTGACTTTGTATCCACTTCTCTCTCTGCAGCTGTGTGTGTGTGTGTGTACAAAATGAAATGGGTTTATATCAGTCATGGAGAAAAGTTTAAGTAAATTGTGATGAAATGTTAGGAAATTAAAAAAAAAAAAAATAAATAAAATTAAGTCAACTATTTTTCTGGGGTTGAATTTGAATTAAGCTACATTTTTAACAAGGTAGCTTTCATTCTTTTTGAGTCACCATGGAGGAATGTTACTTCTGCTTCATTAAGATAGTGAGAAGAATTTGATAAAATGCCCTCAATTCAACTGACCAAATTCAAATGTACACAGGTGCCTTTGCGAAAGATTAAAAGTAAGGTATAAGCAGGATTCAAGGGCTTAAGAATGACAAAGTTAGCGAAGAGTTAGTGTTAGGTGAACAAAATCCTGCCAAAAATTATTAAGTCAGAGAGGATGGGTAAATATAATTTTAAAACTAGAGTAACGAGATTTAAAAGATTTTTTTTTTTTTTGTAACTAGGCAAAACATTATTTCGGTTTGACAGGGAAATTTTTCTACTATATTCATTCTTAAAGGAAGATTTATTCCAGTCTTTCAAGAATTGCCTTCAGAGATAGATGGCAAAAAAACTGTTACAGTTTGGCTAGGAGGAATTTACTCATCCACCATTTTTGGTAAATATTGCATTCTGAGATGACTATCTATTTCAGTCTTTAGCTGGTAGGGGGTGCTTATTTATCCACCATTTGATACAAGCAGATATTGCAATCTTAGAAGATGATTTATTCCAGTCTTTCAAGAATTGCCTTTATAAAAAAAAAAAAAGAAGAATGCAAAAGGCATCTAGATTCTCAACAAAGTGCACAAACTGTTCCTATGCAGAAGTGCTAATCCATACATAAATAATATCACCATTTTTTATGGGTACTATTCTAGTCATAAATTGGCAGTGACATATATAGTGAGTAGAATGTGTTAAAGCTGGAATTTAAGTAAATAGTTGTGTACTTTTGACATTTTTAAAAAGGAAAAAATAATTTCTCAAATTACAAGTGAGGAAATGGTTTTGTATTGCAATAATTTCTGTAAAGTTAACAGAACAAATGGAATGTCCCCAGCACTGCTTTGAATATATGAATTGGAAATCTCAAGGTGAAATTTGGAATGAAACATTCTTAAGCAAATCTCTAACAATGTTTTTGTTTATTTAGAATGTTTTATTTATTTGGCTACTTTATATACTGTGATCCTGGGTGCATTAAATGCAGGGTTTTTCATCCAAAATCCTGTCCAAGAGTCTGCTATGTCTTATACTTTAGTTTAGAACTCAATCCCGTTTTTTCCAGAACTCAAAACAGGCAAAATTGGGTGAAATTGGATTTTATTTGTTAATAGAAGGATAATATACATCTAATGGCATATTGCAACAAAGGGAGATAAATCTGCCATAATTAAAAACAATTCTTCATCTCTTATGCCAGACACTGTCCAAAACACTATATCAGAATTTATATACAATCCTGATGAGGAACTGATTTTTTTCTGTGTATTTCATAGATATGAATAAATATTCAGTCAGGAATGCAATGGCTGGGAAGATGAAGCAAAAACGTGATTGTTGTTGACTAAAATAGCTTTGACAAATAGAGTATGAAAAATACTGCAATTACATTTTACTGAGAAAATCAGGTTTGAAAACACGGTACACATTCTGATGAAAATCTTTAGTGACAAGAGCTCACTGTTTAATGCTTGTTGGAGGTGCTTGAATCTAACCAAAAGTATGTGAAAGGTTTAGAATAAACAAAATGACTCCAAATATGTTCAAAGGATTAATTTTTATGCAAGGTTCAATGGCTAAAAAAAGATGCTGAAATACAAGCAAAAATTTTAGCAAAAATTAAACAAAACAATAATGTTACACTGCAAGAAATAGTGGATGATTGTCAGACAATGCTAAATCTGACACACAATGCTAAAGAAATTCAGGTAAAAGAATGTGCATTGGTACAAGCAAAGGATAAATGTACAAAAAGGAGAATAAATCCTTGTTTTTGATGTGGTAAATTACATCTTGGAAAAGACTGTCTATTTAAAAATGAAGGATGTTACAAGTTTGGTAAATGAAGACATATAAAGTCACACTGCAAAACCAAACCAAGAAAAAAAATTCTCATAGGAAGAAATTAATACACAGCATTGTGACAGATAAAATGATCACAGAAAACAAAAGAAAATTTGTAAATGTGAAAATCAATTATGTGGATGTGAAAGTGTTACTGGACACTGGTAGTGATATTTCAATAATCAGTGGAACCAAATAGAAAGAAATTGGAAAGCCTTTATTAAAAAATTATTCAGTTTCTGGTGAGAAATTATTTTAGATATAATTTGCAATGTCTCATCCTGTAATAAGCATGAAAAAAAAGAAAGAAAAAAAACCTAAAGCTTATGTATTAAAAAATGCTACAAATTTATTCAGAATAGACTGGATGGAACTATATGAACTTGGGGATTTGCTAAAAATGTTTATCATAAAACACACGTGGACAACAACCAATTTAAAAGGAGTGAAAATCTTAAGGAAGAATTTAAAAAATGTATTCCAAAGGAAAAGAGTAGGTGTTAAAAATTCAAGACTGATTTTTAAGTAGAAAAAGGTTCGATGCCAGTAATTAAGCCAAAACAGAGCATACCATTCACAGCAGTAGAACAAATTGAAGAATGAAGTTTGGACAGACTCGAAAGAATTATTGTAATTGAAGAAATAAACCAGTCAAAATTGGTTGCACCAGTGGCATATGTAAAGAAAAGAAATAATAAATTTTGTGTTTGCACTGATTTCTTGACTGGATTAAACAGTTGTTTAGAAACACGTAACTACCCATTACCTAGTCCAGAAGAAATTTTTTGAAGTTGAATGGCAAAAGAATATTTTCAAAGTTGGATCTCTCTGAAGCATAATTTACAAATTCAAATTGAAAATGAATGTTCTGAATTAACAACCATAAATTTGTAGAGAGGATTATATAAAGTTTAAGTGACTTCTTTTTGGTATAAAGGTGGTGCCAGCTATTTTTCAACAAATCATGGATACCATGCTAGCAGACTGCAACTTCACAGTGGTGTATCTGGACAACATTTTGATCAAAAGTGTTTCAAAAGAACAGCATGTCGGACATGTGAAAACAATTTTGAAAAAACTAAGAGAATACAGATTCAAGCTTAATGAAGAAAAACGGGAGTTGTTTTTTGCAGAAAATTAAATAACTTGATCAAATTATTGATAAAAACAGTAGGCAATCAGATCCATCCAGCAACTGCAAAAAAAAAAAAAAAAAAAAAAAAAAAAAAGCTTGTAATGTAGTCACATTTTTTGGTGTATGTCTACACCAACAAATGTGACTACATTACAAGCTTTTTTAGGACTGGCTAATCAAATTTATGTACATAATATGCATGTTAAGGGCTCCATTTAATGATCTACTTAAAAAGGAGTAAAGTAGAATTGGAATGATAAATGTCAAAAGTTATTTGATGAGATTAAAAAAAAAAGGACTTATGTTTGATTTGTCATTAGCACACTATGACTCAAAAGCAGAAATTGTAGTGGCATCAGATGCTAGTGAGTATGGTATTAGAGCAGTGATTTTACACAAATACATTGGCAGTAAAATGAAAGCCTTTGCTCATGCTTTACAATCGCTTCTACCAATAAAGAAAAATTACAGCCAGATAGAAAAAGAAAGCTCTAGCAATTATATTCATTGTGAAGAAACTTCATAAATTTATTCATAGGAAAAATTTCACATTGCAAACAGTTGACAGACTTTTATTAACAACATATGATTCAAAGAAAGGTATACCTACTCATACAACTATTAGGCTACAATACTGGGGTACCATCCTGGTAAGCTATGATTTTATGATGGAGTAGCAACCATTATAAATATTAGGACATGTAGATGGATTATCTACATTAATACCTAAAAATGCAGAACCATTGGAGGACATGGTCATCGTAGCACTAAAAAAATGAAATGGTAAAAACATTTTGTGCAACATAGTACAAGAGTTATCAGTGACACTGAATGGAATAAAAGAAAAAGAGGAAAATGGTGTCTTTATTGCAAAAATAGAAAAGGCAAGAAAATAACAAAGAACGAAATCCAAACTTAAACGTGTACTCAATATGCGATGATGTAGTAATGTATGGTCAAAGAGTTGTTATACTGAACATGTTACAGAAATGAATATTAAAGAATTTTTATTGTGGACATCCTGGTATTTCTAGAATGAAATCTATAATGAGAAGTTTTGTATATTGGACCAAAATGGATAAAAATATTGAAAAAATAAGAAAGCATGTACAGATTATACTTTGGCAGCAAATCTACCTATCACAAACACAGAACCTTGGTCAAGACTGCATATAGATTTTTCAGGTCTTATCAATGGATCATTATCTTGTGGTAGTTGATAGTTTCACAAAATGGCTGGAAATTTATGTGCAAAAATCCAACATTCTCAACAACAGTGAATTTCTTGCATGAACTGTTTGCGAGATATGGTATCAGCTATACCATAGTATCTGATAATGGAACGCAATTCATGGGTAAAGAATTCCAAGATTTTTGTGAGATGTTTTCCATTGAACATGTTACAACCCTGCCGTTTTACCCAAGAGGTATAACAGATAAGCTGAACGCTTTATGGGAACATTCAAAAGAGTATTGAAGAAAGCAAGTGTTAAGAAATTAAATGAAGAACTTCAAGATTTTCTCAGAGTTTACTGGGTAACAACTAACCCCAATAATCCATCAGACATGTTGTTGGCTGAATTAATGTTTGCCAGAAGAGTAAAATCAGTGTTTGACAAGTTGTTGCCAAGTTGAAAAACTCAAACAGTTAACAGAAGAGACATCAAAAGTTTCAAGCAAGATTGGCAATAAAATGTTCTTTGGAGCATATGTGGATGGCAAAGGAACATGGGAATATGGCATAAAATCAGCAAGAATTGGGAAATTGATTTCTATGGTGAAAGGGGAAAAATATGAACATAATAGGCACCATAATCAGCTGTATCAAAAAAAAAAAAAAAAAAAAAAAAGATTGTGATGAAAGACCTGTAATATTGAAAGAACCAATAAAAATGCTAAATGATGCTTTCAATATGCCAGCACCACAAGTCGTGGAACCTACAAGAACAAGTTCTAGTAAAAAAAAAAAAATAAAAATAAAAAAGTATCCTGAAGAACTGGGAGTGGAACCAAGATGGAAATGCTACCAAGTCAAGTACGTTGGCGAACTCTCCAGAAAGAGCACAGGGAGATACTAATATTAATAAAAAATAAAATGTTTATAAAAAGTATTAATCCCAAAAAAAGTGTGGGGGGTATTGTGGAGTAAATAGTATACCACCCTTGGACGGATTTCTTTAATAAATCTTAATCAGTGATAAGACAGCTTACATAAATGGCTAGTAAATAATTTGTAATGCATTCCTATAGTAAAATCATTTCCAATGAATTTCTATCTATGCTTTTAGTATTTGCTATGTCACTATATATGTAATCATTAGAGGGAATGAAAGTTTGGATGGATTTCTTTAATAAATCCTATCACTGATAAGACAGCTTACATAAATGGCTAGTAAATAATTTACAATGAATTCCTGTAGTAAAATCATTACCAATGAATTTATATCTATGCTTTTAGTATTTGCTATGTCACTATATATGTAATCATTAGAGGGAATGAAAGTTTGGATGGATTTGTTTATGAAATCCCTACCTATTTACTTTATTGTACTTATCTCTGTTGTTATCAAACCATTTCAGCAGTTGTGTCCTCCGATGTTCAACAACAGCTTGTCAATATGGGTAGCCTTCAGTAGATTTCGACAAACCCTTTATTAAAT
>OZ010599.1:76028103-76086515 GCA_963932145.1 Acanthosepion lycidas | reverse complement strand
CCCAGTATGGCCACAGATAGGAACAGGTCTAAATTAAGTAGGAAAGGGTTCTTCTAACAAGAGTAAGAAGGTTCTGGATTTGGATCTATTCTTCATTTAAACTCAGCTTCATTGTAACTCATACAGAAATATAACAATTAATTTATACTTTATAATTAGGGATATAGACCACATTAAAAATGAATGTTTTCAAATTGCAGTTTCATTATAAAATATAGAACCATATAATTTATTTGAGGCAACTGATTAAAGTATCAAATTTTACACTTGGATGATTAGGACAGTAGTCATTATATGAATAGGTTGAACCAGTGAATTATTATTTTTTTTTTTTAATGAATGGAAAAATGCAAATATATAACTGCTGAAAAATTAAACAAGAATAGAGTGGGGAATATAAGGTAAAATAATAAAAAATTTAATATATTCTGAAAGAATACAGGAAAATGTGACCTGGTTTTCTTTCTGTGTTTCCATATATTTTCATGGCAATTGTTCAAATGGCCTCTTCTCTTTGGTACCTCAATCACATGAATTTATGTATCCACTATTTTATCTGGTTTCATATTGTGAACATACATATTTTCAATTTTTTTTTTTGTATTTTTTAATATTTTTATCTGGCTTCATACTGTGAATATAGTATTTTTTTTGTAATTTTGTATTTTTTTAATTAAATATCTAGTTTCATATTAATGAATATAGCTTTTTATTTCAATTTTATTTTGTAATTGTTAATTAAATATTTTTTAAATTTTATTTCAATATTTTTAATTAAATATTTTTTTTTACTTACTTCCATATTGAGACTATAACTTTTTCAATTTTATTTGGTATTTTTTTAATTATTTTAATATTTATAATTAAATATTTTTTTTATCTATTGTGAATATAACATTTTTAATTTTATTTTGTGCTTTTTTAATTAAATATTTTTAAATTTTCAACTTTAGCTTTTTCAATGTCACAAGGAAGATTTTTTAAAATGTACTGGTTAAGAATAAAAACTAAACCTGAAATTAAACAACAGAAAATTATTTACATTATTTGGACTATTGTCCTCATCTTTGTCGCCATATTTATTACAACGTTTCGGCCGTTGTACTAAAAATAAAATAAATAAATAAACAAAATGACAATAAAATAAGTAAAATAAATTAACCCAAACAAATCACCAAACCACACCTGTTAGAATAGACTAAATAGAATAAATAAAAAAAAAAATAACAAAATCAATGAACCCAAGTAAATAATAAACAAATTAACAAACCATTATGACCAATATATTAGACAATAAAAATCAAACCGAAAATCGGACAAAAAACATAGCTATAACTGTTATGTAACGATAAAAAAAAATAAAAATGCTACGTTACTTAAAAATCAAAAACCGAAAAGAGTAAATAAAAATATACAGTATAATAAATAAATAAAATAAATTAATCTAAATTAATCCAAATAAATAAATAGACCTACAAACTGATCCCGATAAATTAACCATTAGAAAAAACAGATAAAGATAATCAATCCAACTCCCGCCAAAATAATAGTTAGAATAAACTACAACAATCAACCCAAAATTGAATAAATAGCTTTAATTATCTTCCCAAACGAAAACAGAACTATTAAATGAGCAATATAAACAAATTTTTACTACGTTAATAAAACACCGATTAAAATAAAAATAAAAAAAAATAAATATATAAGATAAAAAATAAAAATAAATAAAGACAAGCAATATAATTTAACCCAAATAGATAAATAAATAAATAAATAAACAACTTCTGCCAAAATAGACTACCCACAATGCACCCATATATATATATATATATATATATATATATATAAATAGCAGAGAAAAAATAAACAGCACTCATGGCTTGACGATTGTGTCTAGCATGAAACAGACTGTCACCTCTAAGTGTTGACTTCAATGTTCCCTTTATATATATATATATAATATGTGTATGTAGATAAGAATTGGGCTTCTTGTTTGGTGGCTATATGTTCAAGATGTGATATACAAATTTACATATTAGAATAATAGTGGGTAATTGAATGACAAAATGAAAATAAAAAAGAAAGTTGAATGTGTTTGGCTAAATTATGCATCTAAATACGTCAGGTGCCAAAAAATGTAAGCATTTAAATTTAAAGGTAAATGTCGTTTTACCTTTAGTGTTATTCAATGTCAAATTATAATCAGCGTTTGTTGTATTTTTTTTTCACCAATTCCTATGTAAATGACTGACTATAAATAGAACCATCATTAGTGTGATGAAGTTCTTTCTAAGGACAAAACCTATTACACAGGAATTTTTCCAATTTTACCATTAAATTCATATGTTTCGTTGTAAAAGACTGACAAGGTAATTTTGTTTAGTTTTTTTTATGTTTTTCTTATAAGTTTTCATTTTGAACAATTTTTACATTCATTAAGTTCACGAAAGAAAACACAATATATATATATATATATATATATATATATATATATATATATATATATAAAATTACCTTGTCAGTATTGTCCAATAAAACATATTAAAGAAAAACTACTGCTCAAGTAAATATATGTTGCTTTTTCATGCAGTACTAGTCAACTTGTAGCAGGAGGTGCTCACAAGCTTATGAGACCTCACTGGACTCAGTCAGAGATTTATATCATTATATAAGTTTAAAGAAAGTAAAATAATAAAAAATATTTTGGATAAAAATTGGCCTTAAAAGAAAGGTCATGTAAGAAATACTGTTTGTACAAATTAAAATAAATTAATTGAAATTGAAAGAAAAAAAAAGAAAAGAAAAAAAAAACATTTAAAAATAAATTCAAATTTTACCAAAAAAAAAAAAAAAAAATATGATAAGCAGCTATTATATACTACTACACCCTGGAAACCATGGTGGGCTGACTTTGAGAAAACAGGTCAGGCAATAAATGGGCAGTGCTAAAAAGAAAGAAGACAACAAGATATCCCTAGACATTGTCAGTGGAAGAAAACAATCTATCCCTATAGAATAAAGAAAGGGTTCACTTGAAAATTTCTTGAAGTTTATTTGGATTGAAAAGCACCTGATGTAGGCCAGAAAGCACAACTTCCGAAACATTGTGATGACAACAAAAAAGGTGATGATGATAGTCTGAATGTAAATGATGATAATTCCTCATCCCAGACAGAAAAAATAAAGAAAAAAATAATAGAGAGAAAGGAGAAGAAAGAAAGAAATTATAAACGAAATATTTTATCCACCTATCTTGGGAGAATTGTCAATTGGGAAGGGTTGTGCAATCATCAAGAATCACACACACATGCATATATATATGACGTATTTGTAGGCACCTCTGAGATGAGTCACTCGCTAAACAGTGTTAAACATTTCTGCATGGGGGCGTGGGGTGTAGCAGAGGAAATAACTGTTCTTTACTGGGTACAAAATAATTTCTCTTTCATAATTGTAAACTTCTCTACTGCAGTATAAAAAAAAAAAAAAAAAAAAAAAAAAAAAACTTTGTTCAAAAAGTCTGTTCAATTATTTGTCTTGACAAATTAAAAAAAAAAAAAATTACTAAATCAAGAAAAAATATTATGCCATAAAAAAAATGTTTCATCATAAAAAAAAAAAAAAACTGTTTTGTTTTAAGATTTTAGGAAATCTTATGCAAAAGTGTAAAAAAATTTCTATGTGTCATGTTTCAGCCATTAGAACTTCATTGAACTAGAGTGAGGTTTATGTTGATGCGATTACATATGTGCATGAAGGAGAGGGGACACTATGATTTATTATGAAAAAGATAACAATTATGTCTTATGGAAAAAGAGTATTATTTTATCATGTAAAAAATAAAAAAGGAAAAAATAGTTATGCTTCATAGTGAAAAGAGTTATGTTTTATTAATAAAACCAGTTAGGATTTATGGAAAAAAAAAAAAAAAAAAAAAAAAAAAAAACAGCTAGGTTTTATGAAGTGAAAATTTATTATCATTAACAGCAAAATAAATTTGGCACTAAAACATCCACTCACTCTAATGTTATTAATTAACATTACTTATAATTAACTAATTTCCTCATCTTTATTTTTATTATCCATTGTAAATCTATTCCACATGTAGTGCAAAAATTTTCCAGCATGTTTTATTAAAATTAGTTAAGTAGAACATGTATTTATTAATCATCAAAATATCTTCTGACATTTTATGTCCATATATCAACGTTCCAGAAATTTTAAAATTATAATAAAATGACCCTTTGTCAGAGAATAAGATACAAATGAAAAAAAGCAAAAAGACATATTTATACATTATCTATTGTGTTAATACACGCAACACATATTTACCACTAAGAACTAACCAAAATCATGACATACTAGTAATCTGTGTCTCTTGGCTTTTTTCATTTCTATCTCAATCTCTGACGAAGTTTTAATGAAAGAGAAACATTTTAGATTGAGATAAGTTTCCTACTTGTTCTTTATTTTATCATCTTGTCAGATTCCTAGCCATATCTGATCTTCAACTTGTATATATATTTCTTGGATATTCAGGCTGATAAATGTAGTTAATACTGTTTATTATAAACATGGCATTTACTTAAATAATTGTATCTATAAAAATAACATAAACAAAACATTAAAATAGTTGTTGTCCATTTTGTGTGTGTGTGTGTGTGTGTATGCAGCAAGAATTTGTCCTAACAAATTTTGTTACATTCAAGTAAAAAGGTTTGTCTGTTTAGTTTGTTGAATTCACTAAATCATTATGTGCAGCTGGTGTAATGGATAACGCCCTGGAATTTGAAATTGGAGAGCCAGGTTCTAATTCCAGTCAGATTCATTATATTCACTTCTGTATAAATACTCTTGGGAAAGGAATGAATCCACCTCTTCTTCCACAAACTATGGGTTAATTAATTGAACTTGTATCAGTAAATCATTATTTTTTTTAAATTCTTATAATCTAAAAATATTTTCTGACTTTAAATAACCTGTAAAAGCTTGATAAACCATAAAAACAAATCAATCAATGTAGGAATGAAGAGAAAATTAAGAATAAAGGGTAGGAATGAATGCAACCATTACTGATAGAACTGTGCTATTATTTATATAAATATATCTCCAACTGACACCAATTCAGCCAGGTTTTGATTCTAGCTAGAGGCAAGCGAATGTCTAGCCACACTGATGAGCTTTGATACAGCGAAACCATGTCTGTGGATGGCTATATATATAATGTAAATTCATTGCTAATGATTTTACTATAGGAATGCATTGAAAAATCAGGAAGAAAGGAATTATCAGTGGTCAGGAATGAATGTAAGCATTACTGATAGAATAGAGCTATTATATGTATAATGTAAATGCATTGCTAATGATTTTACTATAGGAATGCATTGAAAATCAGGAAGAAAGGGATTGTCAGTGGTCAGGAATGAATGCAAACATTACTGATAGAAGAGGGCTATTATATGTATAATGCACTGCTAATGATTTTAATATCTTATCTAAATGCCATCATAAAATGTAAAACCACCCAAGAATTTTGATAAAAAGCAAGAAAAAATAAAATGAAAGATAAAATTGTTTAACATTACGCAAGTAACTGTGGCAGTAATTTCTATAATTTGCATTTGATACATAGAATTAAATTGACAGAAATTCTCAACATCAGTAGTTAATGGATTAACAACACAATAAGTTTTGCTACATTTGCACAGGGTTTTTTTTTTTTATTCAGTCTCTATAATTGATATATCACTTTCCTGAATACCTTTAATTATTTAAACTCAGACAGTTGTTCTCATTTTTGTTGTTTCACAGCCTTTCAGCTGTTGTATCCTCTGACTTTCAACCCAAAGGTCAATTAGTCTAGTGGATTAAAGCATCAGGTGACAAATTAATTGTGAGATCAATCCCTTGGCTGGGTAGTACAGACACAGACGCCAAGAAAACAAGGGGAGCAATACTAAATAAGAACAAGAAAAATTTACCTGAATAGATTAAATAAAGGGTTCAAGTTCAAAATTCCCTGAAGGTTACCATGATTGGCAATTACCATGGTTGAAATGCTGCAATAACAACAACATTAGCCTTAATGTAAATAAGGATAACTCCTCATCCAAGAAATTCAAACAGAAGGTGATCAGGTGATAACAACAACAAAGATGAGGATATTAATCTAAATGTAAATAATGTAAATAAAAATAACTCCTCATTTGAGAAATTCAAACATTGATGAAACATGTTTGCCTTAATCTTGTGTGAGATTTTCTTAAAACTTTTTCCGAACTGAAAATAATGAAAATGCATTAAGTTATTGGAATACTTTTTCTTTTATGATGATAACTTGAAAATGTTTAAGGTTGGTTCGACTTAGCCCTGGCATATCACTGTTAAATGGGTATTTTGGCCTATTTTAAGAAAAATAAAAATAAAAATTATCTGTACTGAGAATATGTGATGTGAAAAAAAAAAATAGACTTGATTTTCAGATTCATCGTGAAAAAATAGCCCAGAAACCCGTGCCTATTGCCCAACAACATTTGGGTCAAAAAAATGTTGACATGTAATCTACATTAAGCTGTGTAATTTATCTATAATAATCTATAAAAAATGTTGACCGGTATAATGTAAATAATGATAACACCTCATTCCAGTAATTCAGAATGATACCATTATAATTATTTGAGCCTATCTGGCCTGGGGTGGCTCAATCCTCTCTTTCCAGCCTTGACAGAATTCAAAAACATTTACATGGCCTTGGAAGTGATGAATTATTTTCCCCTCTTCAACCCCTTTCCCACAGATGCAACATCACTAGTCCATCACCATTTCCATGACAAATGTTCTGAAAAGCTACATTTCTTAGTTTCTCCAGTTCAGACCTTCACGGCTAAGACCTACCATGCCATGTTACAGGGGCAAAAAGCATGCTCATCCCATTCAGACAGCTTCTTCCCAAGAGCTGCTGATTTGTGAAACAGACTCACAAACACAACAATTTTAAACTCTTCAGGTCTGAGAGTCAACTGTTATCTATCTTACATATTTTTATAATCTATAATACAACCCATTTCAGTGACTCTCTACCTTGAGTAGCTCCTGGGCCATGTAAAGAATGAACAAAAAAAAAAAAAAAAAATGGAAAAATGAAATAGTTGATGATTATATTTGTTTATATTCAGCTACACACTTATTCACTAAAGGAAACTAGATCTTACATTGTTGTATACATTTCAATGTCAGATTAAGTTTATTTAAGAAAAGCTTATCCATTTTTTTTTTTTGCTATTTTGAGGTCAGACATTGTTGTTAGGGATTTGAGATTTGATTTTCTTCTAATGCACTCAGTTCAGCACACTAGACAGAAATCAATATCAATTTGATGACTTGCTTAGGAGATGAAGATAATAAGAAATGGATTATCTAAAATAAATCAAGATTTTTGGCTCTATTTATAACTAACATCTTGTTCCCTTAAAGACAACAATGAGAAAATTATTGATTGTTAAACAGATTTTAATTTCTATCTTTAATCTAAGAGAAGGTAATCATTTATTAATATATATTAAAAAAGAAAAGAAAAAAAACACAACTGGGCCTACTCTGCTATCTTAAAAAGTAAAAGAAACAGAATATATTTGGAATAACTATGTAGATCTTTGGTTATTAATTGATTTCAAATGAAATTCAAACAGAAGGTGATCAGGAGATAATAAAAAAGATGAGCTTGTACAAATTTGAGATTTCAATGTCTTTCTGAGCCTCTTTAAGATTTCATGAAGTGTTTTGAACAAACACTTGAACTCTTTTAGTAGTTGAAATGCTTCCTGCACTCTATTGATAGTTCAAAACACTTCTTTCATTCTTCAAAATGCTCTCCCGCTCTTCCGATGGTGCAAGATTCTTCTCCCGCTCTTCTGATGGTTCAGGACGCTTCCGGTTGGTTGTTTTTGTTTAGCGGCCTATCACCCTGAATAGGTTATTTATGACTAAAATCCGTATATGAAAATTCAAACTTTATAATTAATCCAAGAGAATGACATTATTTTGTGATTAAATTTTAATTACTCAGCTGCATTTTTTTTTAAACCAAATAATCGTACAAAATCAAACAGAGTGAAAACTTGTTTCTCCTTAAAAGAAGTGAGATTAATACCTTTTTTTTTTTTTTTTTTTTTATTTTTGGACAATATATGCTATATCTTCAATTTTACTATATAAATGTACTAGTCTTGTTTTAATAAAAATGTATTGCTGGTATTTTTACTATAAAAATGTATTTTTAGTTTCCTAATGTTTTGATTTTTGTTTGAGGAGAATTCACTATTTGTCCATAGCTGGGACCTTAACAGGTGCTACCACCCCAGGTTAAGGTGGACCTGGGAACAACAGCAATTAAGAGGTGTTTCCATGTTCCTGAAAACCTCCAATCTCCCAATTGTAGGCCCTGCTGCTGCATGTAGTTTAGCATCAATGTTTACAAGTCAATACCTGAACAACATATTTTGGTGTAAAGAATCTAGCAGACGATTACTACTATATAATGAGTTTAATCCTCACTAAGTGACAGTGAGATGTTATCTATTTACAATTTTGTTGCAAAAAAAAAAAAAAAAAAAAAAAAAAAAAGCTTTCTTGTTTTAAATTCTCAATCACTTATTGACCGATATTCTTCAGCATGAAAACAAGTGGATAAGACCTTATCAATCCAAAAATTTATCACACCAGATGTGAAAAATACTTTCGATACTCACTCCATATTATTGTGTTTGTTTTGTTTGTTTAACAGCATATCAACTCCTTATGGGTCATTCACTGTCAAAAGTTAATTTTCTTAGGAGCTTTGAAGTAATAAAAATATTATATACATTATTCTGCTTTCACAATTGAATATATGGTAGATGATACTCAGCTTTTGTACATATACATGTTTGTGTGGACATAATTACTATAGGTGATGATATGTGTGTTATATATTTTAGTTTTGTTGAAGTTATAATTTGGAATACAGTTTGATTTCTTTAAGAAATTGTAGGATATATGGATTAATGTTATGAAAGAACTCTTATATGTTGGTTGTTTGTTGATTTTGCTTAGCAGCATATCAACTTCTATGGGTTATTTAATTCTGAAGTCTAAATGTCGTGAAGGCAATCACATGCCTTTAACTACAGATAAAATATATTCTTGGCCATTTTGCTATAAATGTATTTTTATAGTTTCACAGAGTTTTATTTTTGTTTGGCGGTCACTATTTGCCCGTAGCTGGGCCCCTAACAGGTGCAACCATCCCAGGTCAGGGTGGACCTAGGAACAACAGCAATTAAGAGGTGGTTCCATGCCCCTCTAAACCGCCTCTCTACCAATCAGAGGTTATGTTGCCAGATGTAGCTTATCATACCCATGACTCACTCGACATTAGTGCTTCAATATTATGAGAAGAGGACAAATTTAGCCTGTATCAATTGATAAAGCACAGATGACAATTATTAAAAGTTTTCTGAGTATGTGTTTGCCCTCCACAGTGCACAGCAGAAGTAAAAAAACAGGCTAATAATGTAGGAACTAGAAAATAAAGATCAGCAAATCTTTAAATTAACCAGGCACCTCATCAAGTAGTAATGGTTAATGAGCTAGCCTAGGTGAGCATTACTACAGAGTGGTGAGTTTGAGCCACACTGGGTGCCCCATACTTGTGCCAAATTAAGTAAAGCTTAGTAAAATAATTCTTAAAATTAAATTAACTATTTGTTTGATTGATTCATTTTTTTATGGCTTATCAACCATTTGGAGATTATCTAAAGCTTGAAAATATTTTTAGATAGTTTTTTTTTTTTTTTTTTTTTTTTAGATAATAATAGTTTAGTGACACAAGTCTTAGTAATTAGCCCATAGCTGGAGAGAGAAGTGGTGGATTCATACCTTTCTCAAGAGTATTTGTATGTAAGTAAATATAACAAACCCAACGGGAATCGGAATTCAGTTTTCCAATTCCAAGACATTATCCATTACAACACCCCCACAATCAAGCTTACAGCACCTGGTATTTCAAAGCAGTCACCTATCTAGTTACTGACTAGCCTTGAATTTGCTTAACTTTAGTGATTGTAAGGTAGACTTTTTAGTCATTTCACCAAGGCAATAAAGTGTGAGAGAATATGAGAAAATGAAAAAGAACAATAAAAGATCTGGAATTAAGAAGACTGAAGATAACAATTGACATTGCTTTAAATATTTGAAGATCAAAGTTGATTAAGAAGCTGGAAGAGAGTTCCACAAGTGAAATGTCTGAGAGAAGAAACTGTTAGTATAGAACTTGCAGTTACATGTCGCCATTTCAACTGTAAAATAATGAGACCTTGCCAGTAGAAGCAATAATTGTCATGGACCCTTTAACAAGATATTTTACAAAGCATTTTTGTCCTGGGTCTTTTTACTCTGGCAGCAAATGTAATGGTGATTCAAGATTTTTCATGGCTGCTGATCAAGGTAGTGAAAACAATGATTGTCTTGGAGTGGTTGGCAAGATGTCTTTCAAGAATTTTTTTTTCAGTCTATCAGGATAATCTATCTACCTGCTACCACGGGGTGTATAAGACCAATACAGAACGTTCACACTCTGCACTGTCTGTTGCTGCCACTCATGTCTCACCCACAAGATCACCATCCCTCTCTCATATCCTTCACTATAACATCCTTGGTCTGTACCTTTTTTTCTTTGGGGCCCAGGTCAGTGCCATGTTGCAGTTGTTGTTTGGGTCATGCTTTAAAGTATAGCCAATGAACCTGCATCTTTTTGGTGTATCTCAGCATGGAAGGGTTCTATAGGGGTATGCTAGAGCAGTTTTACTCTTTTTGACATGGCCTTGCCATCTCATCTTCAAGATCCTTCTTAAACTGCCATTATAATAAGCTGATTGTTTATGAGATGTCAATCAATAAGCTTGTCACTGCTCCAATTCATTTTTCAGGCTATCAGGATAAAGCTAATTCATAGATAATGAAGACAGTAATGACTCTTCTGAATCAGTTGATGAGATAATTTACAAATTGATATCACAAAGGCTTACAGCCTTGCCGTGCTTGGAGTGAAATGATTAAAAAAAAAAAAAAAAAAAAAAAAAAAATGCTTTTTTCATCATCTACAAATTGTCTTGAAACATGATCTGATTCATTGTTAGACTAAGAAAACATGGGACAAAGAAATATTTTGCAAGATTTCTTATCAGTCACTCTCAAGTAGTTAATTGGGAATACAGTCACAGTGTTGAAACACTAGTTCTCATACAATCACTGAAGTTAAGCAACCTGGTCAATACCTAAATAGGTAATTAATTGGGAATAAGTGTTGTAAGCTTAGATGTAAAAGGTGGGGCAATAGATTACTTCTCAAAATTGGAAATTGAAGAGACAGGTTCCAATTCCAGTTGAGTTTGTTATATTCTCTTACATATAAATACTCTGGAGTAAGGTATGAATTCACCTCTTCTATCCCAGCTATGGGTTAATTAGTAGAATTTGCATCAGTAAAATCATTATCTCCCAAAATTCTTACAATCAAAATATTTTTTATGGCTTTAAATAACCTGCAAAAGGTTACTAAGCTGTAAAAAAAACAAATCAATCTACAATTGATATCAGAAAAACCTTGATTTAAATGTTTAGGAGAATAACACAAATATCAAAGTATACAAGTCAAAAATACACACACACACATACATACATTGTTCTACAAGCATGTTGATGCCATTTTCATAGAAAATTTAAGATTTTGTTGGAAGAAGGTTGTTTTTAACTGACTGTACAGAGTCAAATTTTTTGTCATTTTAATTGGCTTGGAACAAATGAAATTCTAAAAGAGCAAAGTTAAGAGAATATGATAGATGCTGGAGGGTTTCCCCATTTTAACTCTTTAAGATTCTGCAAGGTCTGTTTTGCAACATGCAGTTTTGTGTTGTCCTAGTAAAAAATGGCAACTTTTCGATTTGCCAAAATCAGCCATTTTTCTTGAACCCAAGTCTCTTCAAATGGCAAAAGGCAGTTGAGATAGTGATTTACAAACTCTTAGCAATATCTTCTGTTGAAATCTTTGGTTTATTCTCCATCAGCTTGATCATCTAGAGTGTGGTTGATTGTTTAAGTTAAAACCACCCTGATGAAATCTGCCAAACCACTTTTTGACCATCCAAAGAGCTGGAGTATAAACCAGATAAATCTTCTGAATATTTTTGTGGCAGTTCCAACATTTACTCCTTTCCGAAATTTATCAAACATTGTTGAACTTCTTCCTGGTTCCATGATTTCTAGCCAAATTTAATCTGCAAAAATTAAATGCAATGTCAATCGCTATCTACTGTCTTCTTGATTACTCTTTTCTCTTTTTTTTCCTTATTAAAATTTCTGTTCATAATTCTTCCACATGCAGTAACACCCTTGTGTCTTGGTGACTTTAATGTTTTGCTTGGAGTGAAACTGATTTAAAATAAAAATAATAATATGTCAATTGTGGAAATTTTCATCCTCCATCATTAAGGCATTCACATGTGGACAAAACATCAACATTCAACAAAGTCTGACTCGCAACCAAACAATGCAAGATTTCAATCTAGAACATACCAGAAATTGGCACCAAAACAAATGCCAGTGTGAAGTTGCAGTCATTTTATATTAATAATGAAAATAGCACACAAACTTTTGCAATGGTCTGATATAAAATTCAAAAGTTCTTGTTTTTATTTTGGCAAAATATGTGATTTGTATTAAATAAAATTACAGATGTCTATAAAAATCTTCCTCAATGAATACAACTCGGGTTTATATCTGATATAAAATTCAAATTAATCACATATCTACATGCACACTACTAAATTAGAACTCTAATTTTTTTTAAAAACCATATCTCTTCAGAAATTATAGCTGACCACAATGCAACTTATGAATTACCAAAATTATTTTTGCAAAAGATAAGTGGTTCCCTACTGATTTGTCCATAGTTTTGAATCCAAAGCTGATCTTCTAGACCAGGAATGGGAAAAAATGCAGTCCAAGGGCTACAAGCAGTCTAACTTCTGAATTTCTGAATGGCAGGCCTAATTTCAAAAGGAAAATAACATTTATTAAAATCTGGTTTGCTTCCTTTTGTTCTCACTTGTTCACTCACACACTCTCTCATGCATAACCACATACCTAAACAATGATTAAGTTCAATGTTTCTTGAATTTTGTAACTTTTTGTTGAAGGTATTTTAAATGTCAGCATTTTAAACTGTTGGCGAATTTCACTAAGGAAGGTCATACATATAAATATATTTTGCTTCAGAAGCAAGAAACATCAATAATTATTTTTATCTAGAGAATAAATATACTTCATTTACAAATATTTTTGCATACTCAAAATGATAATTTAGAAACAAATCACATGCAGCAGCAGCAGCATGCATTAATCACACTGTCATCAGGGATAATACATGATATCCCTCCAAAAATTGACATCATTTAAAATGCAAATATCTGAGTAACTACAAAGTCTCAGGTAAACAAATTTAAATAGACTGTGTTGAACAATAAGATTTAATTATCAAAATTCAAGCAAGATATTCAAAGGAATGAAGATCTTATAACAGATTTCACAATGCTTCACAAATATTCAATATGTGCACCACCTGTGACATGATACATGTCAAGTCAGTAGTCCAGTTCTTGCCAAACACACTGTAGCATGTTTTGCGTAACATTCTCCAGCACCTCAGTGTGAACTTATCTCAATGAGAATCTACCAGGATGATGGATCAAGCATGCCAGTGATAATGACAATGTTTCTCAAATGTGCAGACACATTTATTAAATAAAAATGGGGTGTCTATTTTAAATACAAAGTAGAGACTCTAATCCTGTGTGAAGTAATATAGACATGCATGCAAATGCATATTCATACAAGCAAACACACAAAAACACTTTCATAGACGAACACTAATACACACTAAAGCATTAATTCTCTATACTTCAAATAGAAAGATTAACCAAAATAATTCATCATAATCATCTTAAAGCTGATAAAAGGTCTTGTTAGGTTTATGGCAACATATTGAAACACTGGTTCCCTGTATGATTACCAAAGTTAAGCAACATCATATTTACATGGGTGACCACTTCAGAGTACCAGGTCAGGACTGATAATATTGCAGATTCTTTTCAGGAATTTTAGAATCTCTAAATACACAGCAGAAGCACCAGACCAGATGTGAGAGCAATACTCAATGCATGGGCGAATGGTAGACTTATAAATGTGTAATATAAGACTGGTAAAAAAAAATTGTCTAATGACACAGTGAACTAACTTTCCTAGCAGCAGATCTAGCAATTGATTCAATATAATCTTTCCACTTCATGTCAGTGCAAAACATCAGCCTGAGAAGGTGTAATTCAGATCAATCATAAAAGAAGTCCAAGCTTACAGCACCTGATATTTCAAAATGGTCACTCATCTAGGTACTGATCAGGCTCAATGTTGCTTAACTTTAGTGATCATAATGGAACTAGTGTTTCAACATAAAATATATGAGGGTAAGTCAAAAAGCATCTGCATCGCACTCTTGTCTAAAGATATGTTATAACGAATGTGTGGATAATTTTTGACTTACATAGAAAATAAGTCAAAATTAAACAACCATGAAAAACTTGTACACAAAAAGCAGGAGGAAACCATTCTATATATGTGGGGCATGTTTTTTACTAGGTTAAAAGCCGCCCTATCAGACGGCATTTAAACTAGCTCCTGTGGAGGGTTCTAGATTGGTCCTTTGATTTGTTCAGGAATTTGAGAGTCCCCAATTTTTTCCATATTCTCAACAATGGAAACTCTCCTGGCTGCCATTTGATCTGGGTTTTCATTTGTATGGAACTTTCTTTGCCTTGCTGTAGGCCTTGGCTCTTTTGATTGCAATCTGGTCCTCTGTTGGCAGAGATTTCTTTTTGTGAGGCAAACTACTGCCATATGTGATAGGCATCAATAAATACAAAAGAACTTAAAATTGATCTCTGATCAGGTAAGTATTGCATTAATATTTCAGCTTACCCTTTAAAAGCTCAACGATAATTCTTCTGCTGCCACTTAATTTAAAGACAATTTGATGTACGTAAGTCCTTATTTTCTGTACAAACAATTATTTTTATTTCATGGGTAATTTTTGCTGGATTTTGCAATTAATTTTGATGATTTCCAAATTAATTTTCAAGTTATATAAATTGTTATCGTACAAAAAATTTGTCACAAAAAAGAAAAAAAAAAAAGAGAAAGAAATAATAATCATCAAAAACAATCTCAGTTATGAAAACTTGGGAATCCAAAATTTCAGGATTGCAGGCCCAGATCCAGCTCAGAATGTTTTTAATTTGCTCGCAGAGTCGGCCTGATTCCAAAATGGTATGATATGTTGGGTAACAGTCTCTAGGAGTAAAGTTGAAAAACTGTGACACACTGAAAGTCGCATTTTTTTATATAGAAGATGAGCTATTGAAAGTTAGTGAGTAGTCTCCCTTTAATTGAAAAAATGTGACACAGTGACATTTGTATTTATTTGTATAGATGAATATATTTTTTATTATTATCCTCATTTTTTTTTTTGGTATTACCATGTTCTAGTTAGTGTGCTCTCCTGTCTTCAACAGGTCTCTCTCAATCTGGGTAAGCTTCAGGGAATTTCAAACTGAACGCTTTATTTAATCTAGGGGTAGTTAGTTTTCATCCTTTCTAACCATGTCTAGGGATATCTTGTCTAGTTCTTATTTAGTACTACTTATTGTTTGTCTCATTTCCACAGAGTTCAAATACACACAGCCAGTCCCAGGGATTGAACTCGTAATTATTATGTCACCAAATTCACAAACCAATGCTTTTATACACAAGGTTATTATACCATGGCCACTAGAGGAGATATCCCAGGGGAACAAAAACAATGTACCCATCTAGATTAAATTAGAAATTCCCTGAAGGTTACCTGGATTGACAAGAAGGACACAATGACCAAAAGGCTACAATGATAACATCAAAGGTGTGGACAACAGTCTGCATATAAATAAATATTTTCAATGGATTATTTTTTTTTTTTTTTTTTTTAACAGTGACAAAAGTATTGTTACCAAATTATATACTTTTGTCACTATTATTATTATTTTTTAACCAGTGTTTTTCCTCAACCCACTTTTGTTACTAATTCTTCATTTCTGATCCACATTGTTTTTTAATGTCCATAAAAGGGCAGTCTGGGAGGTGTGATAAAAGCAAAAGAAGCAGGATTAGAAAAAGACTGTCCAAAAGCTACTAACACTGACAAATATATATGTAGACAGTTGCATTTAATAAATTTATTATACTCTTCCCTTTCTTTATACCTTTAAACTTTTTGCTACTTCAAATTTTAATGTTTGTATTGGGTTGTTAGATAGATGCAGACAGATGGATACAGATAGTTTTTAATAAATATACGTTTTTTTTTCTTACTGAGTTTCATGCACAATGCAATCTTCAGGTGCTGAAATGAAACTGACCATTACTTAATTATACAACGGTCAGTTTCAATTCAGCACCTGAAGATTGCATTGTGCATGAAACTCCAAGTGAAAGAGGCAATTCATCTGAAAAGCCCTCACTGGTGATACAGTATAACTATACAACAAGACAATGCTCACCCCCACATCACTAACATGATCAAACATGCAATTAAAGAGCTCAGTTTGGTGGTGGGGGGATTCTGCTACACCCACCATATTCTCCTGAGTTAGCCTCTTTAGACTATCAACTTTTTCAGTTGCTTTCTAACAATTTCAGGGGGTGTTTTGCTTAACAACAATGTGGAGCTTAAAATGTAGCTTGATGAATTTTTTGAGTCAAATCAGTGATTTCTATTGTTGCTGGTAGGAAGTTTTAAACAATGAAGAGGAATACATTGTTGAACGATTCATCAGGACTATTAATAAATGATAAGTATTAAAATAAATGATAAAAAACAAATTTATTAACAACCTAATAATATCATCTTGAATTTTATTATGAGATGACAGTTGTCAATTACTGATGATTTTTTTAGTAGTATTTCTTTCATCTTATTTCTCTTGCTTATTACATTAGTAGTATTAGTAGTAATATTATCTTGAATTTTATTATTATTATATGAAGCATTGTCAGCCATTATTCATTTTGGACTAGGATTTCTTTCATCTTAATTTCACTTGCTTTTTATTACATTAGTAGTATTAGTAGTAATATCATCTTGAATTTTATTATTAGATAAAAGCATTGTCAAGCATTATTCATTTTTGACAAGGATTTCTTTCACTTTAATTTCACTTGCCTTTTGTTGCAACTCAAAAATGCATGGAATGATGGTATCTGAAGATGAATAAAAAAGCAACTGAAATTAAGACAAAAGAAATAAAAGTTGAAAAATTAATAATAATTCTAATTTTTGTACTTCCAGTGATGAATACAGTTTTGAAGTATTTAAAAAAAAAAAAAAAAAAAAAACAAACCTTTCCTTAGGTTTTTACTTCAAATTCTTTTTCTGTTTATGTTGCTTCTTTCTTTCTTTTTCTAAAAGAAAACAAACCCTCGGTCATAATGACTTGTGACTTCATGCTAGCACAACCATAATGTCTTCTGAACAGTTTTGTCTACTAAATTTCAATTACAAGGTTTGGGTCCACCCATGGTATGGTTTTCAGTCACTTCCAGATGTTCAGACAGGTTACATTCCTTAGTGCCACTAGCTTGGACTACCATGTTGTATGGTAGCAAACAATCACCATTCCCTTCCATGTTTCTTTGATAAAAAGCAAATTCCACTCAGACATATTTTCTTCCACAAAATTGTTACTTCGTGGAACAAAGTCCCGAGAGAATGCTTCCCTGACAACCAATATCTATCCTACTTGTTCTCTTAATAATACCCTTCTCTCCTTTTCAATCTCACTCAGTAACCATACCCAAAGTGGCATTTGGGTCTTGAATTGGATGAACTATCAGTAAAAAAGAAAAAAAAAAAAAAAAAAAACTTCCTAACAATGCTGCATGCTAAGATTGTCTTCCCAAGCTGATGTTATCAATGAGTCACTTCCTCAACAAATCGACCCTAGTGAGATTCGAACCAGGGTCTCGTGATTGGAACGCTATACAAAAATCACACTTTTTTTTTCTTCTTTTTTTTTTAATCACAATGGCAAACTTAAAACTGATTTTACTTAATTGTTTTTTTTTATTAGTCTAAATACGTTTTTAAAATGTTGATTTTAATTTTTAAAAGTAAAAGTCGTTATTCGAGCAGTACTGAGGGGTGTTACTGTTGCTTAGAAATAAATCGAGATGGCCATCCTAACAAGAAAGAAGAATTCGACGGCAAATCTGGAAAATTAAACTGGATTTCACTTTACTTTAACAATGAAAATCTTTCCACTTATATTTATACTATTTTTTTTAAAGATATTTGTTTACCACAAGGTCAGATTCGTGGAACATTGAATTAGGATCGAACTTAAACCAAAACGTCATGTGAAACTTGCACGCTTATCACTTGGATATCTACAATTAACAACAGATGTTTAGTACTTTTTGTAAATGAAGAGATTTTCTCAAGGTTAATAATGAATCATTTTCGATAAAGGATTTTTTTTAATCAAGAAAAACATTTTCATGTCTGTTATGATAAATTTAAAAATTAAAATAAATCCCGTTCTAGATTTTCAACTCAACATGTTTTTATATTTGTATATTGTTTTCAATACAAAAACAACTCCCTCATAAATTACACCTCGTCAAAATGAACATATAATGAATTAAAAAATTTATGAAATCGTTATTTAAATAGCTACATAAACAACATTATTAACATAAAAAAACGTTGACATTTTTTTTTATGACAAGGACATTGATCTGTAAGTAATCGAATCCCTTAATAAAGGAATGAACTTTCCTTTATCAAATCGATTGAATAATAAATTTCGTGGCTTCTTGACTTCATTCAATCAATGTATTATTTTGCAAACCAATAAAAGTTGTTTTGAAATACTTTTTTTTTTTTTTTTACTTACTACATAAAAAAATAATAATTTTAAAATAAATTAATTAAAAAAGAATCAATATAAAGGCTAAAAAAAGCAATTCTGACATAAAAAAGAAAGTGTTTTCGTTTCTTAAAGAATAAAGATTTTTTTTAGCCTTAGGTTTTTAAAGAAAATGATAGTTATTGTTTAAAGTTGTTATAAGAAACACTAAACAGGCACATTGTTTTTTTTTAAATAATTAAAAAGAACAACACTAAGTACACATGATATAAAATTAAAAATGAATCTGTCATTGTAAAAATGTATTGTAAAATTACTTAATATTATTAAGTAATATAATAATCGCTTATGCAATTTCTGTAAAAAGTGAAAAGCTTACTCGATGTAGTAAACATTTAGCAATAAAACTGTAGTAAAATGTAAGCATTATTATTAATTGATTAATAAGAAAATAGATAATTTTACGATCATCGAACGATTTATTTATTTGCATTTTTTGACTAAATAACTTTTTGAGTAAGCAACCATTGGCAGGACACTTTCACTTTTCAAGATGCACGAAAAATGAAATGAAAAAAAATATGAAATTATTAAAAGATTTTTATAATTATTTACTTATTTTTTTTTTTAATAACAAATTAAAAAATACAGTTTAAAAAAAAAGCTAATAAACACGTGACTGTTTAATTTGTGAATGAAAAATTAGAGTTGTTTAAAAGAAAAAAAAAAAACTGTTGAGGCAAAAAAGTATATTTATTTATAATTCAAGTATAAAATTTAAAACTATATAAATAAATTATTAATTCAATCCAAGCAAAACTGACAATTGTTGACCATAAATCTTTTAGTCGGATCCTTTCTCTACAAAAACTGATTTCATTTTCCGAAAAGGGAAGAATTTTAGAAAGAAAAAAGGCAAATTATATACACAAAAAAGGTTATTTTTATTTTATTTTATTTTTTTTTTAAAGCTGACTCCAATCGAATAAATGAAGCAAATGACTAACAAGAATAAGAGAAAAAAACCGCTACTTCTGTATACTACTAGTCCCTTAAAAAAAAACTACTACGAATAATAATAAAATATAGTGAATGACTAAAATGCCATTCATAAAAGACTTCTTCATCAGATGAAAAAGAAAAGATAAAAGCAATCCCTAACATTGGACAAACATAACAAATAAATAAAAAAAATAATCTCACAGACCTTACATGATACTTGGTAGATTGTAAAGCCTTTGATGTGTTTCACTGGATTTGTTACTTCAAAACACCAAATTTTTTCATCTGTCGTCAGCGGTCTGCTTGTCGCCATTGCAATTTCTCTTCTGAGTCTTCAGCAAAATGTTTGCCGGGTGAGACCATTTTTACGAATATCATACACTGTTATGAATAAAAATTAGTAGCTAATCGCTTAAATAATATTTTTTTAAAATAAATAAATTATAAATCAGAAAATGTCTGCTTGTATTATCATTTTTAATTATATCTTTCATTGATTATACGAAACGTACAGCTAGCATGGTTTTTATTTTTTTGGTCATGACCGGGAAGAAGTGAGTCTTTTTCTAACGACGTAAAGCATTTTTAAGACGAGACAAGAAATACTTATGGGTCTTCTTACGATATTGAAGAAAATGAAACAGAAAGAAAAAGAAATGCGCATTTTAATGCTGTATCCTTTTCTATTGAATCAATTATTATTTGTCAGAACTTGTTTTTTATTTCTTTTTTATTGACAATGACATTTCAATTCATCCATAAAATTTTATTTTTAAATATTTCTTTTTTTAATTAATTTTGATTTTAATGTTCGATTATTTTTTAATTTGTAAAATTAAAAAATGAACTCGTTTCTTCTTTTAAGAATAAGATTCTTGCAGAAATGTTTAAAAAACAGATAACCTTTCTTCAAAAGGCGAAATTTTCAATTAAATTTGTAATTTAAACTTCTCTAAACTTAATTTTTTGTACTTTTTAAATATTTTATTCACTTTTCTCTAAAATTTAAATAAATCATTAATAATTAATAATTATGCAGATGCTTTCTTTTTTTCATCAATCAAAAATTTAATTTATTTTGAAGAAGCAACTGTAATAATTTTAAAACTTAACAATTTTTAAATTTTAATATTTTTTTTAGTAATTAATTATCTTATTTAATGAGGTTTCAATTTGAAAAAAGAAACTAGTATAGAATCAATAGATAGACTAAAAAAATTAAAAAATGTATTTAGATTTTAGAGATTGAAATTATAACAAAAATGTATTTAATAATAAGCTGATAACTTAATTTTTTAAGCAAAACGACCTAGTTCACCCATTTTTTTTTCTTTGGCCACATCTCATCAGAACGGAGGCGATCATATCTCTCCATAGCTTCCTTTCCTTTAATAATCCATGTGAATTGCTTGTCTTATCTCCTTGGGAATGAGAGTGGTTTCCCGTTGTTTTAGAATTCAGAGTCGTTGTCTTCCGAAACATCCTCACGCCCACACCAACGGAACGTGAGACACATGCAAGAAAGTCAAATTTAAAGTGGGATCCCACGCGTACTACATGGTACAAAAATCCCTCAAGCTCATTCGGAACTTCCTCTTTTGAGGGCACTTCAGACGCCAAGTAATGAAGCTAGCTCCCTCCAAAGGAAAAGGTATTGCCTTGAGGAAATGTCACTGAATTCAGCCAAGGCTAGAGAGCCTTGTCTACCCTGTTATTTATTTAACTCATTGTTAGAGTGGGGGAGATAAATTGATTTATGCCTTTTCCAAGAGTATCAGTGTGGAAGTGAAAGCAACCTAGCTTATGAATACTTGGAGTGAGGAATTTGAGTGTGGATAACGCCAATCTCCGTAAATAACTCAGTTTAAACTCAAATGTATTTATTTAAACTTTGTTTTAATTATTTTTTGTCTAAAAATATATAGTTTTATTTCTAGTGTCAGTTGTTTTTTTTACAATCATAGTATATTTTTTTTTTTTTTTTTTTATTATTTATGAATTATTATGACTTGAAAAAGATGGTGAAATGGTTTACCAGACACCTTCTCTAGGATTTTAAATTCAAAGTTGTCTTTTTCCTAAACAAAAACCTAGGCTAGAGAGCCTAGTCTTAGCTGATGGAGAAGAAATATGTTCATGTCATTAACAGAACAAAGTTTTAACCAGCATTGAAAAACTTGAAATTTGAATTGGTGAATAAAATTCAGATTTTGACTAAGGCTTCTTACATTCAGCACAAACTAATGTTCTTAGAAAAGGCATGACACCACTTCTCCCTGGGCTCAATCCCAGTGTCAGATAATTTGACATTTTAAATTTTTTGATTTAATTAAATAAATTCAAACTTCCACAAAAGAAATGTGTATCAGTTTTGCTTCTATTTTAAAAAGATATTTTATCTACTTACTAACTCTTTAAATATCTTGTTCCATTAATATATACACTCTTACTTTTCTTCATCAATCCAAAATTATTTTATTTGGAAGAAACAACTATATAAAGATAGAATTTTAAGTCCAATTCTAGGACCTTCTAACTCCTTTTGGAGGAACCCCTCCCCTGTTTACTTCTACCAATTCCTGTCTTTGGCCACCCTCTTGTTCTTTTCCACTGCCTTGGTGTCAACTCTAATAGTCTATGTATTGTCTCTGAGACAAAGAGACGTGACAAACCCATCTGTTTTTGCCTTACTTGATGATTTTGATTATCCTTCACTCTAGTCTGCTGGTGTTGCTCTTCCTGTCACATAAGCTGATGCTAATCATGAATTTGCTCCTTTTTACATTGAACCACTACAAGAGTCTCTGCAGTTGCAGTGGTGTTCAGCACCCAATCTCTCTCTTTCATAAGTGATCACTGGCAGAACATATTTATTAAACAACTTTCTCTTGGTTTTTTGATTGTTGAGTTGGGGCATAACATAATTTTAAGTAACAATTTAAATTTTAGTTATTTAATGTTTCAGTTTGAAAAACACTATATAATCTAATTAAAAAGCTTAGTATTAACTTGTTGTATGTCGTACCCATAAACACTAATGGGTATGTCCCAATCCTCATAAATACATTATACACTATTGTAAGTGGGGGTAATATGCTAAGTAGTCCACCACTGGCAGTGGTTTACCTACTTCACACCGCTGCCAAGTATTGTATTTTGTTGATGTTATAAAGATTACCATTTCATTTCCAACCTCCATTTTGGTTATTCCTCATTCAGTAACCCTTTCTAGATTACAACATAACTGAAATTATAACGAATGATAATGTGTTTAATAAGCTGGTAACTTATTTTTTATGCAAAATAACCTAGTTCCTCTATTCTTTTTCTTTGGCTATATCCCTTCAGAATGGAAGCAGTCATGTCTCTCCATAGCTTCTTTTCCTTCAATCTGTGTGAATTTCCACAACTTCTTTAGATTTTTTGTTAAAGCTGTGTAGTTTAAATGAAGGAAGAAGGAATGTTGTTTACCTTGTAGTGAGGGAGAAAATGGAGCGTTGACAGGTGATTTCATTTATAGAAAGATATTGCAAACTGTGGAAAAAGACAAATTATGGGAAGGAATGAAGAAAGAAAGGAAGGAAAACTATAAAACTCAACCGAAAATAGGAGTCGGCAATTTTCTTCATTTCATACAAAAAAAAAACTTTGAAAGAGAGAAAGGAGATTTGAGAGTAAAGAAGGAAGAGAGAGATCCTGGGAGAAGCTTTTTTTTTTTTTTTTTTTTTTTTTTTTTTTTTTAAGCTTTCAAACCACAGGCTGCTTATATTGAGTACAAACTAATGTTCTTGGGAAAGGCATGACACCATTTCTCCCTGTGCTCAATCCCAGTACCAAATAATTTGACAATGTCTATTCATTGACATGCTGCAATAGTCAATGGAAAACAAATTGGGACAGTAAACCACTCTCCAATCTTACCTTCAAGAGTGGGGGGAAATCTGGATGATGGCTGTTATCATTGCCCATATTTGTGTGATAGGATTTTGCTGCTTCTTAGAGGAATTTTTCTCAGAAATTCAGAAAATATTAGATCAAAATATATCCTATAAAACAAATTCTAATGAAAAAAAATACTAATTTCTATTGTTAATCACTAGTGAATAATTCACTGTCTGGATTAAACAGTGGAGGTAAAAGTTGATAAAAATAAAAAGGATCTAAATGAAATCAGCTAATCACACACATTAAAAAAAAAATTTAAATTTCCAACATCTCTTGTTATTTATGCATCTTTAGTCACATCAATGTAAACAAACTTAGCTTGATGAAGTCCTAAATGATGAAATGTGTTACATGAAAACCTTTCCACTTTGTCATATGTGTATGTGTACTACTAAAGAACCAATAATGTTGATGTAACCAACAGGCAACTTGCCAGGAAAGAAAAACGAGAAAAAAGATCAAAAGACAAACACTAACTATGCAGTAAAGTGCAGACAGAGCAAAAAAACACTTCAGAATGTCAGCACTTAACAAAGACAGCTTGAGTTGTTACTCAAGTTTCGCACTCTTAGGATCTTCAGACAATTAGAACTACACACACACACACACACACACACACACACACACACACACACATATATATATATATATATATATATATATATATATATATATATATATATATATAACTTGTCACCAGTAGCATGACTTTCATGCACAATGCACTTTTTCAGGTGTTGAGTAGAGACGACTCCGCATCTAAAGATTGCTTTATGCATGAAACTCTTTAGTTGTGCAACCAGTAAGGAGTAATATGTATATTTATTAATATTTAGTTAATGGCTCTGTTATATTGCATCAAGAACTATTTAATAACATCAGCACTCAATGTGCAATATCTTTATATATATTGTATGACAAAGTGGGGAAAAACTTTACTTGTGACATGTTTCGGCCTTCAGAAGAAAACTTTTTGCACTTTGTCATACAATTTCACCAATAATGTTCTTGATATATAAAAATATATACCATTATCTCATGTATGTATGTATATATATATATATATATATATATATATATATACACACACACAAACACATGGGTGCAATTTTTGCCATATGGAAGAATTCAGTGATACATCTGTGCTCTGTACACTTTCAACTTAAATGCTATTTTTCCTCAATGTTATGGATTACTGGCAGGAAGCTTCAACCACTACTGCTATGTCATCAGCATCCTCTTAACGAAGCCCCAGTGTGTCGTCAATGACAATTTATTCATTTTTTCTATTTAATTTTATCAAAATCTATATTTACATTTTTGTTCCTACAGTTTGTATTTGTAATTATTTCTTTAACTTTACTAAAAGTGGATTAGATAATGCAGGGAAGACCACAGTCCTAAAGAAATTTAATGGTGAGGACATAGACACAATATCACCGACTCTTGGGTTTAATATTAAAACTTTAGAACATTTAAGGTTGGTATATATTGATATATTCTTTTTTCATTTTCAGTGATAAATGAAAAAAAAAAAAAATTTCACTATTTTCAAATTTTAAATGACACTCTTGAAATGTCTCTATTTTGTATTATGATATACTGAATAAGAAATTGTCTGTATTCTTATTCATGCTTTTATATATCTTTGACTAATAGCTAAAGTAATTATGTGTCTCTCAATAATTATTGTTAGGTATATTTATTTCAGCCTCCCCACTGAGATGAGATATAACACAAGGTCGGGTTTAATATGTTTAAACTTGGGCTAAGGACAAAAATTGCCCAGATTCCACAAATGTTGGATGTGCTGGCATCGGTATGACTACCCTCTCTCTAGTGCAATGGGGATGGTGCAGCCACAGGTGGCCGTTCCCTGGAGCTGGGCACCTCACATTATTTTTCCTCAACAGCATTTCTGTTCACAGACAGAGCCACAAATGAGTTGCACTCTGTCCGAAGACAGAGACGCAACTGAGAGATGATAATCCCACGCCGGCATGATTATTGTTAAGGTTCAAATAATTTAAAGGATCATGCAAATTACATTTGGAGATACCAAAATCCACGGACAGAGCCACAAATGAGTTGAAGACAGAGATGCAACTGAGAGATAATAAACCCAGCCCGGCACAATTATTGTTAGGGTTAAGATAATTTAAAGAATTATGCAGATTACATTTGGAAATACCAAAATCAAGCATGTACAACAAATTTAAATATATGGAAAGTTTGTTTTTTTTTTTTTTTTTTTTTTTTTTTTTTAATCAGTTCATTCTAAGCAAAGCAATAAAGCCACTAAGATGCAAGTGATCATTGAGTGTGAGAAAATAAACACTGTTAAGAAGAGAGAACAATAAAAGAACAAGAATTAAGAAGACATTAGATAACGGTTGACCTTGAATCAGCATAGAACTTACAGTTACATCTAACCATTTCCACTGTAAAATGATGAGACCTTTGTCACTAATCTGCACTTAAATTCATAAAGGAGAGGAAATTTTATCAGAACAATTACCAATTATGGTGGTGGGTAGGTGACTGAAGGACCAATAACAATTCAGATTCTTCTTTGCCTTTTATCAAGAATCTCTAAGTACATAACAGGAGCACTAGTCCAGATGTGGCAGTAATATTCAAAGCAAATATAAAGGGAAAGGGACTGAAGCCAGTTTAGGATCAATAATATTGCAGTGGTGGTGGGTAGGTGACTGAAGGACCAATAACAATTCAGATTCTTCTTTGCCTTTTATCAAGAATCTCTAAGTACTTAACAGGGACACCAGATCAGATGTGGCAGCAATAGTCAAAGCAAGGACAAATAGCACACTTATAAATTGAGACGGATTCAGGCGAGAAAAATTGTCAATTATAACATAACCAACTTTTTTAGCAGCAGACCTAACATGCAATATAAGCTAAGAAGGTGCAATGTTTCTCTCATATAGGTTAGCATCAGGCATGCTGATAGAAGGCAAAAAGAGTTCTTTAAGACTACTAAAAGAGAGTGGTTTAATTTTGGAAGCATTAAAATTAACAAGCCCCTTCTTGCTCCAGTTAATAACTGATTGTAATTTATTTTTCGAGATCAGCTGCCATATCAGACTGATCAGATGTATTAAGAAAGGAGTAAATAATTGACATCAGGAAGAGGTTTAATGAAAATTATTAACAACATACGTTCCAGAGAACACCTACATTAATGCAAAAAGATCAAGAAGAGTGGCCATTCAAGACAACTTTCATTTCACGATTTGATAAAGTCTGAATCGGTTCAAAAATTCATCCAGAAATATCATAACCTTTCAACTTGTGAAGAATACTAGCATGCAGGATGCTGTCAAATACATTTGAGATATCCAAAACCACAACTCGAGCTTCACCATTCTTACCTAAAGCTTGATTGACTCTTTCAGCAATAATCATTAATATATCAGCAGTTGACCTAGAGAAGCGAAAGCCATATTGCTTATATGAAAGGTGAGAGGCTTAACCAATTCAGAATTGATTAGAGCCTCTAGTACTTTGCCAAAAGAAAGTAGAAGGCTGATAGAAGGATCAGACAGTACACCCAAGTTCTTAGAGACTGGAACTACAGAAGAGGATTTCCAACAAGCAGGAAATCAGGAAGCCATAAGGTATTTATTGTAGACTTTAGAATAGGAGTCAGTTCAGGCGCACATTTCTTAAGGACTATTGGAGGGATACCATCAAGTTCACGTGCATTGTAGGTATCCAGTTTAGAGATATCAGAAACCATGGATGGAGTTGTATGCATGTCACTTAATTGAGACTCAGTTCTGTGAAAGGTCAGAGAAAAATACTCCAGATGAGTCAAGAGTAATATTTGAAGAGACTTTATGAGATAAAACTTTCTGCTTTATCAGTGTGACATAAAATTCAAATGTGCACCATGATAGTGAAAGCTACCTTCCAAAAGCTAAGCAAGTATTAAGAAACAGAAAAATTTTGTCTCTCCTATATGGTAGTGAATGCTGGGACATTTTTTCAGATAAAGAGACTTGAAGCAACAGAAATGTGGTTCTACAGAAGGATGCTGAGAATACCATAGACTGAATTTGTGAGCAATGACAGTTTTAGAGAAAATGGAAACAAAAAGGACATTTGTACTGAGAATCAGAAAGAGAGTTGAAATTTCTTGAGCACATAGTGAGGACAGATTGAAGGCAAGAGAAAGAGAGGAAAAGAGTGCATAACCTACTTAGAGAGCTTGTATCAATGAATGATAGAACAGGGATTAGGAGAGATAGCAAAAAGACAAAATTACTAAGAGCTACAAAGGAGATACAATGAGAAGACATTTACAAGGAGAAAGGACAATAAAAGAATGGGATTCAGAAAGACAGAAGATGGCAATTGAATTTTTAAATTTTTGAAGTTTGTAGGTGGCAGGAAGCAAGAAACCAGAAGAAAGTTCCACAGGCAAGAAGTCTGAGAGAAGAAATTATTATTAGAATAGAACTTACGGTTACATCTAGCTAGTGCAGCAGTAAAACAATGCAACCTAGTTACCAATCTAGTAGTACACTTAAATTCATGCAATTGTGATACCAAGGAAAAAATCTCATCAGAACAATTGCCATGAAAATATTTATAGAAAAGACATAAGGAAGCCATATCATGTTGGTGAGAAAGTGACATATCCTTCTTTGGATTTTGTCAAGAAGAGATAGGCGGGGGGGAATGTATTCATAGTTTTCCCAAGGGTATTTGTGCGTGAATGAACATAATGAAACTGATTGTAATTGGAACTCATCTCTCCAATATCCAATTCCAGGCCATTGTCCATTACACCACCCGCACATCTGAGCTTACAGCACCTGATATTCCCAAGCTGTTACCCATCTAGCTACTGATCATATGAGTGCTGGTGTTTCAACATGGTATAGCTATAAGCTCCTTTCATTCAAGATCTGTTTAACTCGCCACATAATTCAACCCAAAGGAGATAACTCTGTATATACCATTACTAATGATTTTCAATTAGCATGATCGACCATGTACAGAAAACATTTTAATATTATTTACTTTGCCTTGGATTTGATATTTAATAAAGTCATGCAGTAGCAATGATTTATTTTACTAAAATATACAAAAAAGAAGTTTTATATTATTTACATTGTTCAAACTGTTGCCATATTCACATTTTGGCCGTTGTATGCTCCAGCCTTCTTTAGGTTATATAAAATTTCAAACTGAACCCTTTACTTAGTCCACAGAGATAGATTGTTCTAATGCCACATGTTGTGCCTTTTTTGAATATCTTCGCTTCAGTTTATTCCCTTTAGTAATTCAACTCTTTTTGTTCATCTCTACTATGGCCAGGTATTGAACTCAACTGTTTGGGTCAAGTCACTTGTTTGGATTACTTGACTAGCACTTTTATCCACTTGGCCATGTGAATATGGCAATCTTCTCTTTTCAGCCTCGACAGAATTCAAAAGCATTTATTCAGCCTTAGAGGCAATAAAATATTTTTCATCCTACAACCCCTTTTTCCACAGGTGCCACATCGCAAGCTTCTTGCTGTACTATTGTTATTTCCATGGCAAATGTTTTGATGAGATTCATTCTCTAGTTCTACCAGTTCTGACATTTACAGCTAAAAACCATCATGTCATATACACAGGGGAGAAGCAGCCTCAATCCCTTGGTAAAGAAGTTTAATTTGGGCAATTTATTCCCAAGAGCCATTAATTTATAGGACAGACTCCTTGAGAGGACGCTTCTCCAAACACTACAATTTTAATTTCTTCATTTAAGGTCAACCGTTACCCATCATTGTAATCTGCACTTCCTTCTCCTAACAACCTTTTTTAGTAATCCTCTACCTTGGGTGGCCCTTGGGCCTTGTATTGGGTGAACATTTAGTAAAAAGAAAAAAAAATATCTATAGAATGGAAATTTTGTTTCCTCTTCTCTTGATGCAATTTTTATCAAAGGAAGTCTTTTAGCATCCAACACATCCAAAACCACCTGGTAAATATCAGCTCTTAGTGTTCAACTTGCCATCACCCACTCCATGTATACTTTTCCATAATATGTGACGGCATCATCACAAATAACGGAGGAAGTCATGTAAACAATGAGACCTTGAGAGCGGATATTTACAGGTAAGGATTTAGTGTGGTTAATTCAAATTTAATATCAACCAACACAAACTAAACTTATTTATAAAATAACCTCCTACTGTTTTAATTCTTGTGGGTCATCTGAAGTGAGAGTTCTTTGTTGTATGTGATGTTTTTTTTTCCATTTGCTATTAAAATTCATTGTTTTCTCTTTCCTTTTCAGTTACAAATTAAATATCTGGGATGTTGGGGGTCAAAAGTCACTGCGATCCTATTGGCGAAATTATTTTGAAAGTACAGATGGTCTCATTTGGGTAGTAGACAGTGCCGATCGAATGCGACTACAGGACTGCAAACAAGAACTGGATGCCTTGTTACTAGAAGAGGTTGGTTGATTATTGGAAAGTTTCTTTCCTTAAATTTGCCAAAATGTTACCTGTATCTTTTTTTTTCTCTTTATAAACATAAAAGTAGACACTGAGATCAACACTGAATGGCAACAGGCCTTGTACCTAATCCGACAGGCCTGAAAATTGTGTTCATGCATGAAACAAGCTCGGTGTTGACCTCAGTGTCCACTTCTATATTTACATATGCTCTATACTTGATATTGAGCACTTTTACTCAATAAATATAGCATATCTGAAAGATATATTTTTATCACTCTCGCATACACCTACAAACACTTGTTTCTAAAGAAGTAATTGATTTTTTTATTTATTAGTCTGACAGATTTTTATCACTTTAAACGTTGTTTTTAGTGGATACCCATATTTGAGTAGACATTCTGTTTATTTTACCATACCCATATTTGAGTAGACGTTCTGTTTATTTTAAACTGTATTTTATTTTTGCAATGTCTACTCAAATATGGGTATCGACTAAAAATAACATGTAAAGTGATATATATATATATATATATATATATTTGGTGCATAATTATCAAGCGTTTTTTAAATAATATGAAAAAGAAACAACAATTCAACAATATCATTTTTAAATGATTATTCCAGAGCATATGATTTTTTACACACATTTTTATAACCTGAAAATAAAATATTTTTATTAAAAAAAAGTAAACAAAACAGCAATTTTTATTAACAAATAACTCGCCTACGAAAACGCCTGATAATTATGCACCAACCCTATATATATATATATATATATATATATATATATATATATATATTTTAGTTGATCTACTAGGTCAGGTAAATCAGTATCACAAGGATATATAAGTAGACCATCATCAATATAATGGTAGTATGTTGATTGTTTGGGTAAAATATTTTGGAAAGGACCAGATTCAAGAAATTCTATGAAGATATATGCCATCACGCCACTGAGATGCAATCCCATTGATAATCCGAATTCAGTTCAAGACTTTCATATGGCATCCAGCTCTTTCAGAAATATCTAAACTGTCAGCTTTCTTTGTACAAGTTAAGTTTGTGGATCTTGGCAAAGACCATCTTCCTTCAAACATTGCGGACTGGCGATACAGAATCATAAACAAAGAACTGTACCAGCTAACAGACACCATATCACTTAAGAACTTTCAACAGCAGCAACAACTAGAATGAATAGAAATGTAATTCAAAGAGAAAATAATGACATAATCAGATGCTGATCTTCCATACTATTTCAAATAAAAAGTTACCAAGAAAACCCCCATCAATACTGGAAAGAGTGATAACAGCTACTGGACTTGAGAAACCTGTTTTCCTGAAAAATTGTTTTAAGAAGGATTTTATAAATTTCAACCGAAGTCAGTATTGACTGACTGCTCAGTCAATGAATGCTGAATGTTTCATCATAAGGAAACAGTTAATATTACCATTACTTAATGCTATCACACAGAGACCTGATGTGAACTAAACTTTATACAGCACCAAATATGTGTTCAAGTAATTGTAAATTAAAAAAAATCTTTTATATAAATTAAAACAGAAAAATCATGAATAGAAAAGCTCTAGCAGCTATCATTGCCAAGTTATTTGAAAATATCCTCCCTTACAAAAATTCATTTTGGAAATTTCAATTCACTTTCGTAACCTGTTTTGACAAACACATTTATAGAAAGGGATGTTAAAAATCAAGAACACAGTTACATTTTAGGTCATAGACCAAAAAGTCGACAAATGACTCAAAGATTAACATGTGAAAAATGATGGTTGCTACTGATATATGGTCTACAAATTTCATCCAAAAATCCCTACAGGTGAAGTCTTGGACAAAACAATTATAAAAATTGAATAAGGCCAATTTTAAAATTATTTCATTTTTTTTTTTTTTTTTTTTTTTCCAGGTTAAATGCCCCTTTTGACATTTTTCTTTTCTTTTTTTTAACATCAATCCCAACTATTTATTTACAGAGTCAGCTTTCTTCAAGTAAGCTTTACTTGCCATTTTTGTCTCTGTACTGGTCTGTATTTGGATTTAAAAACAGTTTCTCATACTGTATGTCGAAAGGCATTAAAATGCTCAACATTTAGAAATACTAACGTAATGATTTTGATTATTAAACAATTATTGCTTTATTTCAGAGATTGGCTGGGGCAACATTATTA
This sequence comes from Acanthosepion lycidas, assembly GCA_963932145.1. NCBI lineage: Eukaryota > Metazoa > Mollusca > Cephalopoda > Sepiida > Sepiidae > Acanthosepion > Acanthosepion lycidas. Next base: position 76,053,860 of record OZ010599.1, on the reverse strand, counting down.
GTGTTTGCAAACAAACAAGATCTACCTGGTGCCCTCACTGCTGAAGAGATAAAAAACGTATGTAGACTTTTTACTTATCACTCCTCTAATCAACAGACTTTGATGTTAATCATATTTTTGTCTAAATTTCTGATTGTCTTTGATATTCAAAAATGCATATGACATGCCTGTTTCTCCCCATTAATGTGACTGGCTTCTTCTTCTTCTTTTTTTTTTTTTTTTTTTTTTTTTTTTTGCATATTTTTATCCTAAAACATTCTTTGAAGCTTTGGCCATTAAAGCTCCTAAACACATTTATTTTTCAATATAATCTCTTTCTTTATCAATGCACTTAATTCAGTAGGGAATATGTAAGAAAGTTGTAACCTACTGATGAAAAAAGCATTTATAATGTAGAACACTTTTTTTTTCTTTTTTTTTTTTTTTCAGCATAATCTTTTTCTTTGTCAATGCACTTAATTCAGTGGTGGATATTAATTATGAAGATCAAGCATTATACAAAGTGGTTTCTGAAAGTTTCCAAACTAAGATCTCCTGACAGACTATGAGAGAGTTGATCAATTGTTTGGCAACAGGCCCCAGGGAGGAGTTTATTAATTCTTTTCTACATTTTCTGGTGCTAGTAAGTGATTGGTAATGGTAATATTAGCCGTTTCCTTATAAGGAAACCTTCAGCATTATTGACTGAGCAGTCAGTGATGTGGTTGCTGTTATTTGATACAGTCCTTTGTGATTCTGTAGTGCCAGTCTACAAGCTTCAAAGTTTTGCTAAGACCTACAATCTTCATTTGCTCAAAGCCATTTATAATCATTAATTTCTGAGAAAGCTGTTGTTTCCGGTTGACCATTAGATATTTCTGAACGATTTTGATGCCATGGATGACATCCATATTAAAGTCTTGATCAGATGAGGCTATTTAAGAACATGACTTGAGTTTTCAGGTTAATATTTTGGTTTTATAGCAACTTGTGGTATTGGGCAAAACTACCCTAACACACTGTGTTCAATTTTCTTTCACTCTTATACTAAATTTTTTTATAACTGATCCATGCACCAAGATATTTGAAATTTTTTGCATTTACTAATTCCACCACCTGAATCTTTATGATGTATTCAGGATATATGCCATCATTTTAATTCCAGATCATAGTTTCTGTTTTGGAAAGATTTATTTTGAATCCTATTTTTTGAAGGCAATAAAGCCACTAAGATGCAAGAGGCTACTGAGAGTGAAAGAAACTGAGAAAATGTTATTGAGGAGAAAGGACAAAAAGATCAGGATCCAAGGAGACAGATGATGATTGATGCTGCATTTAAATTTTTGAAGATTTTAGTTGACAGGAAAGTAAGATCCTGCCAAAGACAGTTTCATAGGTGAGAAGTGTGAAAGAAGAAACTATTAAAATAGAACTTACATCTAGCAAATATCTTGTGTCAGTTTTTTTTATCAAATAAATCCCCTCCACTGAGGCCCCCCCCCCCAAAAAAAATTACTTTCATTGGTGATCCAGAGATTGACCAGCATTTGTATCTAAAATGACTATTCTATCTAACAGCCAAATGGTGGAATTTTGGAGCCTTAAGCCAAACATGCATTCTGTTCAAATAGCCCACTGGCATTTTGTTTAAATGCAGATACAAATTAGAAAGCTGTTAAAATAAAACACCTGAAATCAAACAATTGGCTTTGAAAATAATGTGCATAAAGTCAATTTATCCGGAAAACATTGGTTCTCATTCATTCCCTGAAGTTAAGCAGTGTCAAGTCTGGGCAGTACTTAGCTGGGGGACCACTGTGTAACACCAGTTACTGTAAGCAACCTTCTACAATCTAAAATATGATTCAGCTTTAAATAACCCAGAAAGGGTTGATAAACTGTAAAAAAAAAAAAAAAAAAATACAACAAAATAAATATGAAAATAATGTAAAGACTTGAATAGTGTGAAAAAGAAAAACAAGATTCAGTGTAAAAATTTAAACTTTTTTTGCTTTTTATTTTATTTTTGCTCTTTTTAATAATTTTTTCTTTCTGTCTTTTTTAGGCTTTGGAGTTGTCAAATATCAAAACACACCATTGGTTAATCCTTGACTGTAGTGCAGTGAGTGGCGAGAATTTATTGCAAGGAATGGACTGGTTAATAGATGATATTGCTTCCCGAATATTTACAATGGACTAAAACTTTGAAAGTAAACTATTTAAACAATATTAATTAAAGAATAATAAATTATAATAATTAATTTAGTGCTTCTTTTTTTTTTTTTTTTTGAATTTAACTTTCTGTGATCCACTTTCAGACTAAATATGCATGAACCATTTTCTTTGCTTTTTTCAAGCAACATTATACAAATAATAGCCCAATTCTATCAGAACTGCTGGCATTCATTCCTGACCACTGACAATACCTTTCTTCCTGTTTTTCAATGCATTCCTATAGTAAAATCATTAGCAATGCATTTACATTACACATATAATAGCCCTATTCTATCAGTAATGCTTGCATTCATTCCTGACCACTGACAATCCCTTTATTCCTGATTTTCAATGCATTCCTAGAGTAAAATCATTAGCAATGCATTTACATTATACATATAATAGGCATATTCTATCAGTAATGCTTTCATTCATTCCTGACCACTGACAATCCCTTTCTTCCTGATTTTCGATGCATTCCTATAGTAAAATCATTAGCAATGCATTTACATTACACATATAATAGCCCTATTCTATCAGTAATGCTTGCATTCATTCCTGACCATTGACAATCCCTTTCTGTGCTTATTATTATTATACTTTACTCTTTCATAGAGTCAATCTTTTCACTTTCCAGTTTTATAAACATCTTGAAATACTCCATCAGTGTCATAACAAAGATATTGTTACTTTGTCTCACCAGTGCTAGGGGAGAACCTAGTTACCTCCCTTGCACTGATTAAGTAGTTTAACCTCCAAATAATATTAAATTATTATTTTAAGTCCTTACTGTTATTATATTATCATATGTGAATCTTTAAATGTTTTTTCCAGTTATAACTCTGCTCTTTTATGAAGTTGGCATTTTCACCTCAAAGTTTAAACGTCTTGGATAAATGTACCATTGTCATTTGTAAAGACATTGCCAGCTGACCTTCTATTGAAAGGAAAAAAAACTTTATACAGACAAACCTCATCTACAGATCTCCCATCAACGGCCTTTGGTTGCAACAGACAAAATCTGCAGGCAAAATGAAAATAAGTCTAGGGAAAAAAAAGTCCCAAATTGTCAGCGATGTAATTCAAAATTTGCATCTTAGCGGAACAAATGGTGTTAGTTCTCAAAGTGACGGCCCTTTTAATTCTAAACAAAGACGGGTGTACAGTAAATAAAGTATGAACATTAGTGTAGCTGTGAGAAATCTATTATTTTGATTAATATATCTATATTATATATTTATTTATGCCATATATACATGTTTATAGTATTTACATTATGATCATAACTACTAGTTTTATTGTTTTATAACTCAAAAATAATCCCTTCCTATCTACAGACAATTGGCTTTAACAGACCACTCCTTCTCTTATTAGATGAGAGGTTTGTCTGTATAGCAAAAATAGGCATTACAGACAATAGTGTATTAGTTGCAAAGTCATCCATGATAAATTTGCATCCAGATTCTTACAAAATTTCACCTTTATTGGCTGATCTTTTATTATCACAATGTGGGATACTTTATAATAAAGTGATGAAAAAAAAGCATAAGAAAACTGAATTAAATCAGTTTGACTATATGCCCAGATATGAATAAAAGATTCGGCATTTCGTATCCGTGCATAATTATAACTATACTTGCAGTTTTATATCTCCTCCTCCTTCAACATATATATAATTCCATCATCAAAAAAACATTATTTTAATTCAGGTTTGTCCAACCTTTTTTTCTAATAGGATGAAATTATAAATTTAGATATATTCACCAGGCCACAAAAAATAAATATGCTTTTAAAAAGTTTAAAACATGAATATTAAATTTTAATATATATAACACTATTTACGTTATTCAGGCTATTGTCCTCATCTCATATTTATTACGTTTTGGCTGTTGTACACTCCGGCCTTCTTCAGGTCATTGGAATGTCGAACTGAACTCTTTATTTTGTTCACTGGGATAGACTATTCTAGTTCCACATGCCATGTTTAATGGATGTCAGTTATCTCCTGTTAATTCCCCTCTCCAAGTTCTCAACTGCCTTAACCAGGTATTGAACTCGAACTCTTTGGGTCCTGTCACTGGATCTAACTAATGCCTTTATCCACTATAATTACAAAAAATACTGTATTATTGACAGTAAAATAAAGTAAGAAATTATACATACACAAAATAAAATAAATTCAGTGTGATTTTTGACATTGCTTTCCTTTTATAATATTGTTAATATTTGCTTTTGTGGTACTAGTCTTTATTCTAAGAATGATAGTTAAATGGAAATCACTTGACCTATTTCTTTCAGCAGGTTTTGATGTTTTTCATCCATGAAAAGAATTGTTCATAGTAGGATGTACTACCCCACACACATAAGTTTTAAATTTTATTTAGCTCTAGCTCTTGCCCCACACACTAGCCCGTGTGTCTCGGCAAAGGCCTTTGTCCGCTTCCCCTTTTAGTGCAATGGGGAAGTGAACCTACTAGCACAATGTGAGAATAATTTTCCTAACATTCTTTACTAAAGTAAGTGAAAATATACCTAAAGATGTCAGTATCGTAGGCAAATGTTATTAACTGCCATTTTTTTTTTTTTTTTTTTTTTTAATGTTACATTCTGTAATCCTCTACCTCTAGTGGCTCTTGGATCTTATACAGGGTGAAAAACATTGGAAAAAAATTATTTAGAAGTACTCTAAAAAAAAAAAAACATACACTTTGGACCATAAATGGTCCAAAATTTTTTTTTTTTTTTTTTTCAGTCCATGCACCCGTCTGTACACTAAAAAAGTAATTAAGAAAGAGAGTTAAAAAGACAGATACATCCTGAAGGAGGTGTGTTTAAATCAAAAACATTGGCTGAATATCTGTGGAAGCAGGACTTTATTCAGCCAGTCTTTGTTTTGGATATAAGCACGCCTCCTTTGGGATGCATCAGTTTCATTTTTTATGCTGGTGTTTACTATAAAGATTTATTGTTGCAGCCTGTGGCTAATTGTTTGCGAACAATGTGACTCTTCATATTTTTTTTAACTACATGGACCTGGCCTATGGCAAGGACTACTAATTTCAGACATGACAAGTCATACAGGAATACTTATTTTACAATAAAGTTAAAATTATAATATAGTAAAAAGATCTGTGAAAATTTCATGGTTTTCCTATTTTAACATTCTGATGAATACTAATTCTTAAGTTAATGATTGAGTAAGTTCATGGCAATAAAATATCCATAGAAATTCCCCTATCACATCATTAGATATTTGATCTTAATAATTTTAATAAAATATTGCAATAACAACCATAAGTGTGAATGCTGGTCATTATTTTAAGAAATGATTTGAAATTGACATTTTTCCATTTCACTAAAATTGATGTTAAGCATTTCTATCTTCCCTTTCTTTCTTTTATTAATTTTCTTACTGAAAACAAGTAGTGTCTCTGATATGTGTTTTGTTTATTAAAATAGAATAGTCCATTATTTATGAGGTATTGGCAGATGTTAAACACTTCTACCCTTTCTTTTTTTTTTTTCACTGAAACCAAGTAGTGTCTTTCCTTCTCTTTCCAGGCAATCAAAATGGAATAGTCCATTATTTATGAGGTATTGGCAGGAGACATTAAATAGTACTATCTTCCCTTCTTTCTTCTTCTCACTGAAACCAAGTAGTGCTTTACCCCTCTTTTTATGTAATCAAAAAGAAATAGTACATTATTTATGAGGTATTGGCAGGGCGTAATGATTGTGCAAACTAATGAAGGGAGGGATAAACACAATTATAAAAGGATATTATGCTTAATCATATCTTCTCTTCTTTCTTCTTCTCACTGAAACCAAGTAGTATCTTTTCCCCTCTTTCCAGGCAATCAAAATGGAATAGTCCATTATTTATGAAGTATTGGCAGGGCATAATGGTTGTGCAAACTAATGAAGGGAAGGACAAGCACAATTATAATAGGACATATAATCACTTTCAATGTTATTTTTAGTGAATACTCATGTTTGAGTAGATGCTCCATTTATTTATTAAACAGTGTATTTAATTTCATTTACCACTCTGAATACTCAAGAAATCTTATTAAAGAAATATATATCCTATCTGGAAGGATTCAAACCTGCATTCCCCTGTGTAGAGGGAACTGTCATTAGATCCGATGTGCAGTAGCTGACTCAGCTACAAAGAACTTTTGCCAATCAAGGCTGAATAGTGCCTTTAAGTGAAATTCTTCTCAACACAGATTATCAAAATTTTCATATCTGCTCAGTTAAATAAATACATTGTTTAATAAATAAACAGTGTCTACTCAAATATGGCTATCCACCACCAAAAATAATGTTTAAAGTGCTAAAAGCTATCAGATAAAAAATTAAAATATCCATTACTTTATATATATATATATATATATAGAGAGAGAGAGAGAGAGAGGCTGGTAGACAAAAATAAAATAAATAAATGGAGCATCTACTCAGATACAAATACAGTGTAACCTGGATATAAGAGAGTTGTCGGGACCAGAGAAGAAGTCTCTTATATCTGGGTTTCTCTTATATCCGGGTTTGGTCTATTTTATATACATTAACACAGGCTCTAATTTGGGACCAGAGAAAATCTCTCTTATATCCGGGTTACACTGTATCCACTAAAAATAATGTTTAAAGTGATAAAAATCTGTCAGATTAATAAAAATCCATTCTAAAAATGCTTGTTTTTTTATGTTTGGATACAAAACTGTGCAGATATGAAAAAATTTGAGAGAATCTATGAAGGAAAAAATTTCACTTGAAGGCACTAAATTTAGCCTCAACAGACTGACTGCTCTTTGTGGTTTAGTTTGTTACAGTGTACCAGGCTTTACTGGTAACTTCATCTGCCTTGAGGGACACAGGTTCAAATCCTGCTAGAGTGCAAATTTTTCTACAGATGTTCAAGAATCCTTGAACATTCAGGCCGGTAAACAAAAATAAATAAATATACTGTTTAATAAATAAATGGAACAACTATTCAAATACAAGTATCCACTAAAAATAAAGTTTAATGTGCGTGTATATATATATATATATATATATATCCAAATGTAAAAGAGCGAAGAGTAAGATTTCAGCATTTAAAATAGAGCCGTATATATTTATTTATTATACAGTGTTTATTTCTCTTCTCCCTCTCGCTGTTACTAATCACTTACATTCCTTTCTTTCTCCACATGTAAATTCATTTATGGGAAACTTTCCAATGATGAAATAAAAAATAAAATATTTCAGTCGCATCATAATTCCCCACCTGATGAAACGTTGAAAAGATTTTTTAACGTTGAAACAAGATGTACAGTTTTGTAATGGTTATATGCATGTTCTAATGTAACACTGCATAATATATATATATATATATATATATATATGTAAAAGACAGGCTTTTTCCCTATTTCACCTTTCTTAACAGAATTACTACTCTCCCAAGCAAACGTACACAACAGTATCAAGAAATCAAAAGAAAATAGTTGAATCCGTCAACACAATAAAAACAATATCTCCACATGTGATAGTACTTGACGTAATTTTCAGTTAACAGTATGAAAATAGCGTTCTCTAAATTCTTCCAGTTGCTAAGGACATTTTGTTTTGTTATTATTAGTTACTCTGCTTAATAAATTCATTTCATTTTTGCCTTGAAAAAGTCGACATTGGATGAAACATGTCGTCTACTATTAGTTTTCCTATTGTCTTTTACATTTATAAATAGTCTTTTTCTACTCTGCAAAATATTTCATATATATATGTATATATACACACACAAAATATTGTTTTATAGGTAACGACACTTGTGTTTGAACATAGATCACAAGTGAACAAACACAGGTGATCTAATTATTCATTAGGTAGATCACATGACCATAGTGGAAACACTTATATTGAGGAAGTCATGTGATGTATGAGGTATTCACTATTTCTCCACTATTCCCTATACTATTTGGACCGTTATTCTCTTCTCACTATACGAAGAACTCTTACTACGAGTATTATTCTAAGGCATCTGACTATTGTTCAATGGTGTATTATAATTGGTATCTGTGATTACAAAGTTTCTACTACGTTGGCATTGACAAAGTATCCAGTAAGTATACGTTATCATAACAGCAGAAACAAGTGGTTGTTTTGACGACATAAAAAATATGTTATTACTACAATTATTATATTGTTTATAGATGTCTGAACAGTCATTTCCCATTAAAACTGTTAGACATGCTGTTACCATTTTGGTCACAGAAAACCTTACAGCAAAGCAAAACACAATTACACTTTCTAAGAAATGTGCATCTCCTTTTGCAACTTTTCTGTACCTATATCTACTGACATTTTCATACCTGATAGGCACTTTGATGTGGTGTAATGGTGAACAAGCCTGTCTCACTAGATCAATTATGACTAAGTAGTGATTTTGATCCTCACTGGGTGGTTCCATACTTTCGAACATATTTTCATACTTTCGAAGGATAAAATGTGTTATATAGAAATGTTTCCATTTTGTCATTTAATTACACAACATTGTTATGATATATAGAAATTCATGTATCATGTTTTCCCATTTTTTGCGTGCAGTTTGTGAAAGATAAACACTTTTCTACATAACCAAATGAATCCACTACGTCACATATATACATTGTAGCACTTTTGGAAAGCGCCTGAAAACCATATCATGTGTAGGCCCAAATCTTTAGTGATGTTATATTCAACATTTCAACTCTGGAGTTTCATAAGTGAATCCTTTTGTAAGTGTTCAGTCCAAGTGTCAGGAGACTTCAGCAATTGACTGTTGTTTTTCTTTAATTTTCGTTATTTTTATACTAAGTTTAATTTAGTTAATTTTGCGCCAGCTGGGAGCTTTTCACAAGAATTCTTTCGAAAAAGAATAAAGAATACCAAAATGGTTTGTGTGTCAGACTTTTTATTTAGTTTTACCAACTTCCAGGTTAAGTACTTTTGTGCCAGAATTGAAATTGGTAAACTTTTAAAAGTTCATTTGTTTTTGCATTCATCCGAGTGCTTTCAAATGTCACTTCTGCAGTCATCAAGATCTGCAAGTCTTGGCACATCTTAACCAGCTGAAACCAAATTTCACATCACTTAACACTCAAATTCAACAAGCTCAAACCTACCACTCGTAAATATCAGTTCCCAAAGTCTCACTGTTTGCGTGACTTCCTACATTATTTGCGATGATGTCATCATATATTATGGTAGAGAATATAGGAGGTGAATTATGGCAGGTCAATCATTGGGAGCCGATATTTACAGGGTGGGTTTTATGCCACAAGTTTAAAGGTGATGTCATTTACAACAAATTGAATTTATACATGCATTTTTTAATGTTCATACTTCAATATATTATCTATGAAGAAAGATAAACTATTTAATGTTGGCTGCTGCCCTTGTAGTACAATGGCTTCCAGAATTTTGAGTATTTCTTTGTATTGAGTCCTAGATAATATTTTGGTGTTATCTACTAAAATTTGTCTTATGTTAACATTATTTTGGTTACTTGATGTACGTATGAATTGTACTAAATTTTGACAAATGACAAGTCGAGCTGTAAGAGAGTATGTTGCATGTGTGGCCAATGTAAGAATTTAATCTTAATTGTTAGTGTTGGAGGTATAATCTCCCAAAGATTAAAATTTGTCTTATGTTAATATCGGAGCCTCCACGAATTTGCAAGATTTAAGGTTAAAATGAATAAGCAAAATACTCTGCTGCATTTCAAACAAATTACATTGATTGGAATCAATTTTAGTTTTTTTTTGCTAAAATAGCTGATTAGAACCCTTTTTTTAGTCATCTTACATCAAAATGTACTTCTCTTTATTAAAAAATCTTCCAAAAATAAAATATACTTTTCTGTAACCACATGCTGTAACTTTATTTGAAGAGTATTAGCTGATTTAAAGTATAATCAATCTGATTTGAAACAAATATTATTTAAGTTTGAAATAAAACAAATGCATTTTTAAACCAAACAGTATCAGTGTTTTTAACCAATAGTAGCCATGTTTATGTATTTTACGAGTGGTGACAGGTTTATTGTTGTTCTACAGAGACTTTATCTGCTAAAACAAAGTTTAAGAAAATGACATAAGCACCTATTTTATATAATTTTTAAGTACTCAGTAATCTTAAAAATGTTGGAAAATTCTCTGTAATTTAATTTTAGGAATGTTGTCTTTAAATTTACTAGTCATCACTCTTATTTTCTGATAATATCGTGTATGGTCACCATATTTTAAAAAACGGTCATGTTATATTTTATATACATAAAAAAATTCAAAATTCTTTTATAAATCTTGGTGTTTGATGAGTGGCATTAAGCTTCACCATTTATGATTAGTAAATATAGTTTTCACTTAATAATAATAATAATAATAATCTATATGGCTGAAATTGATACAGAATTTTAAGATTTAAAACTTAAATAAATTTTTCTAATTTAGAAAAAAATAAAAACAATTCAACAAAAAAATTTTTTACCTGAGACAATAGCGTCCTTAATATATTATCTTATTTATAAAAGAAATTAAAAGCTTTCCTAATTAAATAATATCATAGTTTTATTGCATTTTTATTTTACGATTCAGAGGAGATTTTCAGTAAAAACAAAATGATTACTAAAATTCTCCAAGGAGTCCTGCTTTTAACTAATATAAATATGAAGAGGCTAAAAATTTTAATTTTCCCAAAATTTCATAAAATTAAAAAAATGAGATTAACAGATGTAATACAAAAAATATTTTTACCAAGATTTAAAAAAAAAAAAAAAAAATATAGATATATATAAAAGTGAACATCGAAGTCAACACTTAAAGGTGACAGTCTGTTTCATGCTGGACGCAATCGTCAGGCCTGATGATTGCGTCCAGCATGAAACAGACTGCCGCCTGTAAGTGCTGACTTCAATGTTCACTTTTATATTTACACACTCTCTATCTCTGATATTGAGCACTTTATCTCATAAATATAGCACACCTTAAGGCTATATTTGTGTGTGTATATATTTAATAATAAAAAAAAAAAATTATTGAAATTTCCAAATTAATATGTTTTTTAGTGTAAAAAAAAAAAAAAAAAAAAAAAAAGTAAAGATTTCAAACGGGCTTGAAACAATTAAAAAAATTTAATAAAATAATCAAAAAATCCTTTGGTCTTTCCTCTTAATAATAAACATTTTGACAATAAAACTTTTTTGAATCTTTTTTCAACATTGGATGATTTTTTTTTTTTTTAGTGAGAAAGTGGAGGTTCTTATGTTAATATTGTTTTGATTGTTTGTGATATGTTGATCCATTGCACTAAATTTTGAAAATGACAAGTCAACCTACGACAGTGTATAGTGTATGTATAGAAAAAAATCAATTGCTAAAAAAAAGAAAAAAAAAAGGCAAACACATTTTGGATACATTGTACCATACTGCTTTATTGTTTAAAGTCTGCATGATAAAGAAGCCTTTACGAAGATGTCAGAGGTCAATTCATAGCCTACTCAAGATATTTAGAAAGAGAAACCAAAGTTCTCAAAAAATAAAAAAACAAAAAAGAATTTGAGAAAAAAAAAAAAAATCATACCATTGAACAGCAACATGTGTGGAATAGCCACATTCATTTGTAATTCTTAGAGATTTAGCAATTAGGTCAGTTTTTAATTATGGTGGTGGTTAGGAGTTTTTTTTTTTTTTTTGTTTTTTTTTGTTTTTTTTTTTAGTATTTATTTACATTTTATTCGGTTATTTGGGGGAGGATCAGTCATTCTCAGGAATTTTCTTGGCAATTATTGGTTGGGGATTTTTATATTTATTTTATTATTATTATTTTTTTTTTGCTGGTGGAGGTGGTGAGGGATGTGCGGGTGGTGTAATGGTTATCAGCATTGAAAGTGGAATCAGAGCGTTGAGTAAATTCTGGCCTGGTCTGTTACATTCACTTTTGCACTCGTGCCCTTGGGAAAATGCACAGTTCTATTCCCCCTTTCCCAGCTATGGGTTAAATAGCAGGGTAGGCAGAGGTTTTCTAGCCTCGGGTGGTAACCATTCGAGGAGAAGGAAAACTCTGAATTCAATTCCAAACTGTGGAGAAGGCAATGGGAACCCCCCCCCCTCTACTATCTTTTCCTAAGAAGGCATGTCGATTCAGAAAAGAGATAATAGAAAAAAAGGAATCTGTGGAGGGACATGATTGCCTATGTTCTGAAAAGACATAGCATTTTTAGAAAAAAAAAAAAAAAAAAAAAAAACGGAAAATTAATAATATGTGATGGTGGCTGTGTGTGGGGTTTTTTTTGGGGGGGGGGCTATGAAATTGACTTTATCTTTTTTTATTTTTTTTTTGTCTTTTTTATTCTTTTGAAAGGAAAAAGTACAAGAATAAAAATTAAAAAAAAAAGGACAGGTTATCAAAAGAGCTTAAAGATTTGTAAATGTATATACTTCATTGCCATTCTAAAGAGAAGCTCAGAGAGTTATTTACTTGCTTTACACAGTTAAGTAGGTGGGGTGAAGGATCTTTTCCCCACCCACTGATCTCTTGGAAAGATTGATTGAAAGCAGGATACACAGGCATTTGCACACACTCCCCTTCAAGAATTTTACAGGACATCAAGTAGTTACAAGATAAGGACATTTTAAGTTAACAGAGGTTTTTTGTTTTTTTAAAGAAAAAAAAAATTGAATAAAATTTGGTATCAATTTTAACTATTTTTTTTATTATACAAAACAGGTAAAATATATAACTTAATTTTTCAAAAGTTGAATTGGAATTAATTCTGTATAAATGACCAAGGACTGTTAAAATGACACACTGTAATACAATTGGAATTCTTTAGACACTTTTAGTGAGGCATCTGAAGCAGGGTGAATTTTGGAATAATACTTGGTGATAGCCTTTCTCAAAACAACTGAGAACTGAGTGGATATACATAGCAAATAACATGAGATATTCAAACCAGATAAAATGAAAAAAAAAAAAAAAAAAAAATAGCATGATCTGGAGAATGTAAGCGGTACCAGATAAAAATTATGGATGTAGCTAAGGGATAAAAATCACAGATAAAAAAGTTCAATATAAAATCCATAATTATATAAAATAAAAAAAAAATTTAATCATTTTATGGGGAATAATAATAATAATTATAATAATTATAATCATGATAATAAAAATTTAAATCATATTAGGAGGAGGAATTATTATTTTTTGAGTGGGGTGGATGTTTAGGTTGATTTATTTTATGACCTGCCAACCTTTGTGGGTTATTTAATGTTGGAATTTTGCATGAGGCACCCAGTGAGGATCAAACTCACTGAGTAATAATGGTCAACCAGATTAGCCTCACTAAATGTTACCCCATGCAAGGGTGCCTATGTTGAAGAGAGGTGGAGGAATAATAATAATAATAATAATGGTGCTGATAAATGTTTAAACCATTTTGTGGGGAATAATAATTTTAAGGGGAGGAGAAGGAATAATGATGCTGAAAAATGTTAAAAAAAACAAAAAAACAACATTTCATGGGAAGAAGGAGGAGAAATAATAATAATAATAATAATAATCAATTTAAAGTGAAGAGGAGGAAGAAGAATTATTGAGGAGCAGCCAGAATTATAATAAAGATTCAATAATGAAAATTAAAAAAAAAAAAATTTATTTTATGAAGGAGTAAGGGAGAATAATAAACAACAACAATAATAATGATAATAAAAATAAAAATCTCAATAATCATGAAAAAAAGCATAAAATGAAATCCTATTTGTCACAATCAAATGTTTAAGAAAAAGATTATACAGAACAGGTTATATGTAAGAATTGTGAGTGTGTGTGTGTGTGTGTATATATATATATATATATATATATATATACCTTGTGATTGAAATTGAGTAGACGGAAATCCTGGGGGTCCGTCAATAGCTGTGCTAGCATGAAGCCATAAGTCATCAAGGCCGAGGGCTTGAGCATGCTGGCTTTGTTCAAATTGTTGATCATGCTAGATAACACACTCTCTCTCTCCCAGAGAGTTAACTTAGTAAACTAAGGTCTGCTCAGCATAAGTAGCAGTATAAACCACAGGTGAGCTCTGTGAGTGTTGAGATACGAGTGGCTGGCTATATATAAAGAATTAAATTTTTAAAAATAGCCTAATTCAAAGAAAGCATGGTAAGATGTAATGAAATTTCTCAGAAATGGATAATGCTTCAGTATGAAGTGTGATACTTTGGCATAATATTCAATATCTCTTTTACATGTGAAGAACCATCATAGCCATTTGGTCATTTCAGTGCCATACGTAATACACACTAGAGCAATCACGTCACGTCATGACTGACTAGGCAGATTTCCCCACAGTATGTTGCCATTACCTTCCTTAAAGAAACAAAAAAAAAAAAATGGAGTTTCAGTCATTCATAATCAGGGTTGCTATTGGAAAAGGACTTTTTTTTTCTTTTTATTTAACTTTTCTTCTTGTCTTTGTTGAATTTTTGATTATGTTGTGGATCTACAGAAATTTAATTAACTTAAGATTAATATTTAAATATATAAATTTTAATTTAATTCCAGTATATATATATTTTCTTTTAAGCATTTCACCCCAAGCAAGATGGGAGTGCCACTAACACGCAAGGGGTTAGAGAGAGTGGGAGTGAGACTAAAGAGGTGTGATAGAGGAAAGGATGAAGAAAAGGGCAGGGAATAGATCAAGGCATCTGGAGATGTCAATCGACATTACATTTGAATAGTTGGAGATTATAGCTATCAGGGAAACAAGTAAGAGGAAGGGAGTTCCACAGATGGGAAGTGCGAGACATGAAGCTATTGAAGTAGAAGAGACGGCCACATTTAACTGTTTTGACAGTGAAAGGGTGGGACTGAGATGCCAGCCTAGTAGCACGTTTAAATTCATGCAGTCTGGGAACTAGTGAACTATTGTAATTTAATTGATATTAATATATTTACTTACATCTAAATATTAATTAAATTAAAATTTATATATATTCAATTAAGCTGTGTGTTTACCAGAATTAAATTAAAATTTATATTTTTCTTTTCTGCCCTTCTTTATAACATCACTAAGTCGGCAACCCTATCCAGAAATTCCTAAAATAGTATTTTGGTTGGTATTAAGATAAAAACTATATATAAACAAGAACGTAAGGGGGCAATTCTCAGTTGAAGACATTTTGTCTTCATTTTTTGTTTCACACACACACAAAAATAGATAAAAAGACAAAGTTTTATACACATTGGTTAGGAAAAAAAAGTGTTTCAGCAGTCATGATATTGATTTACAGCCTATTGGGAAGTCACAAATGGGGAGAGATGTCTGAAAGGTACGGGGTCCCTTAATGAAGAATTTCATTTTAATGGAGGCATAAATGAAATGCAAGTATCAAGCATGCTTGATTTATTTAACAAAACATCTCTTTGGGCACCTTTGCAGTGATTTTAAGTGAATGGCCTTGTGCCAACCTTAGGTGAGTAAATACTTTTGTTAAAATGTATGCTTTTTTTTTTTTTTTTAACTCACTACATACAGGGACCAAGAACAGGAACAAAGATTATTAGCAAAATTGAGTTGAAACCTACTGTGGTCCATTTTGTGAGTAGAATTCGTCTAAGAAAAATATAAATATTAAAATGAAAACACCTCCCAGAAATTTTAACTCTAACATTAATATATATGTAGCTGATGCATCAATAAGTTTGTAAGATAATGATGATTATCTTAAACATCAAATTTATTTTTCAACATAATCTCTTTCTTTGTCAATGTACTTTATGCAACATTTCTCCATTAATTAGATAGCTCAAGTATTGCACAATGAAATTTTCAGATCTAAATTTTAGCTAATAACTGTGTCAGGTTAGATTCTGTTATCCAAACTAGTCTGTATTTTAAAGCTATCCTGAATTTCAAATTTAAGCTTCAGCATCTGAAAATCCCATTTAATCCAATTTTGGGACTGCATTGATGTCATTAAATAATAAAAGAAAAAAAAAAAAAAGAAAAAGAAAAAACTTTTTTTTTTTTTTTAATAAGTTGAACTTACTGCAAATAAAAAAAAATTGTTTTTTTCCCTACTACTACTACTACTAATAATAGTAATCAGATAATTTTAATTTTTATCAGATGAAGCATTGTCAATCATCATTCGTATTGATACACTTTTCATCTTAATTTCAATTGCTTTTCATTGCAACCATTCAGGTTGACATACTGAAAAGTCTACAACACAGATTGAAAATAAAGAATGGTGAGATTTGAACTCATATCCCTTTTAATGATTAATAATAAATGATCAGATTTGATCTTTTGCTAGCCGTAAGAATTCTCGTAGCCTAATCAGCTGATATAATTAACCAGATTTCTTTGGGCAAAGGGATACATGTTTGAGTTTCATCAGAAACATTTTTTTTTATCCATGCTGTTTACTGACGGCAGTAAAATGATGGCCTGAACAGTTAGAATGAAAGAAATCAGTCAAAATTAATGACAGTTACAACAGGGGTTTTAAAAGTTACAAATTGCTTAAAATTTTCATAAGAAAAAAAATTGGTAAAGTTTAACAAGTGTACCTGTAAAAAAAAAAAAAAAAAAAAAAAAACCATATATCAAAAGGACTTTTTTTTTTCTTTCTTTCTTGACATTATTGTATAATTCTTGAAACAAGGAGAAATCTGTGATTTAAGATAATCCAAGTAAATATACGTCTGGAAAATACATTTTTTCAAAATGGATAGTTAGCTACTTGTTGTTATGTGCTTATTTAAATTTTCTTGTTCTATAATTCAATCATTTTTATAAATTTATGAATAAAAAGATTTGTTCTTATTATTATCTCTTTATAATATGAATAATAAATATTGTATTGTGCTTGGTTCATAGATATTCATAATCTTGTAAATAAACAATCTAATAAATTGTATTTAATATTTTTG
Organism: Acanthosepion lycidas; assembly: GCA_963932145.1. NCBI lineage: Eukaryota > Metazoa > Mollusca > Cephalopoda > Sepiida > Sepiidae > Acanthosepion > Acanthosepion lycidas. Next base: position 76,036,709 of record OZ010599.1, on the reverse strand, counting down.
TTGTCAATTCTTGAGAAAAAGAAAATAGAATGAAAATGTGTGACTCCAGTTTTATGTTTGCCTTTTATTAAAATTCGAAAATATCTTTAATATCTTTAGGAATTGTCAAGAGAGTATACAGCATATGTCCTTTTGACAGTTTTCATTACAGGTATGTTTGTTAAATTTTGCCAAAATTTCTTTTCTCTTGATATCGACATGTTGATATAAAGTTTTCTGAATTTTTTTTTTTTAACTATACCTATCTCCAGTTGCTTTTAATGTAAAATCCTTACAACAAACGGTGAAAGATATAGGGGGAAAGGACCTACTAGCTTGTTCATGAAGATTCAAGGGTTTTTGTATAACACGTGTAAGAGAGACTTGCAAGAGATCCAATAACAGTGAACTAAATAAAAGTTCAAACAGAAGGGGACAGTTAAGAATCTGAGAATGTATATTAGAGGTTTTGGTTGATCTGAATTGTCTCTTATTCTATGTTCAGAAGCTTGAAAAGAATTTAAAATCTGCAAAATACAAAACAATTTGTACAAAATTAGATATTCATATTTACTATCAGTTGATGTAATATTTTAAAAAAAAAATATATAAGATATCACACATTGGGTGCTGGTATTAATAAAATAGTGCTCAATGTAATATGACAGAGCTATTAAGTATACATTAATAAATATATGTATTTTTCCTTGCCAGTGACTTGAAGATTCGTGCACCTGAAGATTGCATTGTGCATGAAACTGAGTCGTGCTAATGATGGGCAATAATATATATATATATAATATAAAATAATAATGGACTCTCCCATCAGTTTCAACATACGAGGATCTGACAGCTTAATTGATTCAGTTATGAAATTTTGTGTGATAATCTTAAGTGCACTTAAGATCTGCTAGTGATTTACAAAGGAGGCCACATATGGAGAAAGAGTAAGGATTGTGAGATGAGATCAGTTAGATTGGCTGACCTCTTAGATCTTGCTCTCGCTTCTTCAAGATGATTCAGATAAGCAGATTGAAAACTGCTGAGCCTACTAAAGCACGTTGATCTCCATTCTACCCGCTCCAAGGCTAATCACTAAAGAGTGTTATGTGGTATACTGACAAGTTGGTTTTCAGCTTGTCTTTGTATCTTAGGCATGGGCATCCTACATTCCTGTAGCCCTAACTCATATATATATATATATATATATATATATATATACACACACACACACACAAGGTATGGGGCAGAAATACCTCCCACATTTTAAATCATCACCTGTTTGGTGCTAGTGAACTTAGGCAAGTGGCAATGGTATCTTCATCTAGCTAATGCCTTACCATTTTTTTACAGATACCATCATGGCTTGATCTGGTGCACACTGCGCATTTACTGTTGAAATGTTTTTGTAAGTGGTGAATTTCTAACTGCAACACAGAGAGCTTTTTGTGCTCATTTCAGGTTACGTCAGAATGATACTGTTTTGGATAGGAAATCGATACTGCTAGGGGTTGAAAATTTCAAGGTCACAGGCTCAGTGTTTAAAAGAAATCCACCTGGAAGACCCTGAATTCTCGAACTTCTGGATGATAGAAAAGTTTAAAATTCATCTACATTAGTGTGTGGCGAATATGATACCACCATTTGGAGGATGTCATTTTTAAAACCAAAAGAATAAAAACAAGTCAGTAAACAACAGTGAAATAAATTTTTTATGTATATGTAAAAATTCAGGTATAAAAATATATCTAAAAACAAACAAAAAACTATTCTTTACCAATATGTTTCATTTTCTATTCTTTACCAATATGTTTTGTCTTCTAATTAAGGCAAATGTAAGGATTTTATTTTGTAACATGTATTTATAAAGAGGAGTAAAAAAAAATTAAAAAAAAAAATCATTAGGTTTTTAAAATTTTTTAATTTAAGAATCTTTATAAATATTCTTCAGGCAAACTGTGAAAGCCAAAGTAAACTATGGAAGATGCTAAGTGATGTGATTTAATGCTTAATAAATGTTTATGAATACATTTGCAAAATAAAATCCTTACATTTGGCATGATAAAGTCTATCAGAGGACAAAATGCATTGGTAAGGAATAGTTATCCTTTTGTTTTTATTCATATATATACCAGGGTCAGTTGAATAGTTCATGGGCTGACCAAGATATAAATGTAAGTAGACACATCAGTTGGTAGACTAACAGACATGTAAGTATACAAGAATACAACAGATGTCCAACTAGCTGTTATATTCTGGTACATTTGAATATCTTTTATATATATATATATATATATATATATATATATATATATATATTTTAGTGTGTGTGTGTGTGTGTGTGTGTAAAATAATTCATGGCTCCCTTCCCCCACCCTACAATACATTCATACTATCACCATTTCCCATCCAGTATTGGATACTTCACCAGATTTTAAGTTAAGGGTAGCACAAACAATTTCTTTTGAGCGTACATACACTCTAATCAATTTCTCTTTTATTTTTATAATAAGCAAGGAGAAGGCTTTTATTAAATAATGAAAAACTGTCATTTATTTTAGACTTTATGGCATTGCTGGCATATACATTATACAGGAACAGATTTTTTTTTTGGTATTGATCATATTTCTTTGAATGGATAAAAAGCAGGTATCAAGATCAAGCTTAAGAGATACAAGGCATTGGTTGGTGGGGGCAGGTAGTATTTCTAGTAATAGTCCAACATAAGTTTCAGTTCTTTGAAAGTCTAGAATTTTTTTGTTTAATCTTCTGTTAAAATGACACAACTTTAAGTAAATGAATACATGGACAAACCAACTTTTTCTTAACAACACCAGGATGGCAGTGTCAGATGGAGTAAGAATTTGAGAGAAAAATTGTATTTGCTATCATTAGGTGTAGAACTAGCTACAATAAATATGGTGTCACATCTTTGATAAAGGATGACAAAAAGAACGTAACCAATACTACTGTGAAATAACTATTTGCAAATTGAGGGAAATGAAAGGAATTTAAAAATTCCAATGATGGTAGAATAAAAATAACAAAGAAATTAATAATAAATGAGCAATTTACAATATGAATGCTGCACCAATAAACAATAAAAGCTGTAATAATTAAAAAAAAAAAAATTGTGTGTGTATGTATGTATGTATATATATCGTAAAGAAAAATAAAAAAACATTGGTGGAACATGTCAGAGCCTAAAATTCTTATTCTTATACTGTAAGAAAAAAAAAAAAGAGAGAGAGATAGAAAAAAGCCCAAAAGCAAACTTATCTACTCGATAAAGTGCTTGAAGTCTACATTGCCTAGGCTGAGCAACTCATCTGAAGATCATGTGAGCGTGAAACTCAAGTTATGACTAGAGCCATACTTTCATGGGATTTAATGCTGGTAAGCATGCATATATATATATATATATATATATAAAGGTTGGTGCAAAAATAATGACGTAATATCGTTTTTTGACATATTTTTTTAACGTCAAAAAACGACATTATTACGTCATTATTTTTGCACCAACCTAATATAAATATTAGTTTAGACAGAGCTAACGAAAGATTAAAATTATAAAAGTCTCATGAATATTTTTTGAGAGATAAGCTTTAATAAAGCAATGTTTTGTTAAAAAGATTGCACGTTTTGAGAAAATTAAGGTACCTGGATTCCTTAACCAAAGTATTTTGTTTATTCATTTTTGACTAGAATTTCTGAGCATTACTGCTTATCCCATAACTTATAAAAAAAATAATTTTTTTTAAAATTAAAAAAAATCTGATTGCTCTGATAAAAAAGTGAATAAAGGAAAACTCATCAATAATTAGTAATAACCAATAACAGCTTGAAAATTTTAGAATCTATATATTTTTCATGAGTATTACTTCGAAGAGAAAATAATGACAGACAAGATGTTGACATTCCACACTACTTTAAATAAAAGGTTAGGAAGGAAAGTCCCATCAATACTGGAAAGCACAATAACAGTGGACTTGAGAAATCAATTTTCCTGAAAAGTTGTTTATATTTAGTGGGTAAACATGTTTCAGTAGACGTCAGTTTTTTTTTGGTTTTTTGAAAGAATATTTGATGTCTACTAGTGACATGTCTACTCAAATACATGTACCCACTAAGTATAAAGATTATAGTAATGAGAAATAATGTCAGATTAAAATACAATAATTCCTTACAAAAAAAAAAAAAAAAAAAAAAAAAAAAAAAAAAAAAAAGAAATATATATATATATATATATATATATATATATATATACACACACACGTGTTACCAGTTTGTGACTGGAAGGAAGGGATAATTCCGAGAAAGATATAAATCCAGGGAGAGCTTAATGTAGACTAAAGAGCATTATAATGATAAAATTATATATATATATATATATATATATATATATATATATATATATATATAAATAGTGAGAGAGAGGATTAATACAAATATATAATTTGTCATTAAGTTATTCAGCACCAACATCAGAGTTTCATAGACAAACCTTTCTGGTAACAAGGTTTCAGCAATTGACTGCCGAGTTTCTCATTTTCGTTATTTTATACTAAGTTAAAAAATGATTTATGCACTATTTATAGGTGTTTGACTTTTTTCTTTTCGGTGTGTGTAGAACATCATAGCTATTATTTATGTTTAGTGTAATGGATGAGAAATCAGAGTGTTTAGTTTGAATTCAAGTAGAGCTCATTACATTCTCTTATATGCAAATAATCTTGAGAAATGTATGAATTCATCTCTTTGTTTACCCTTAGCTATGGATAAGACTGGGATCTTTAGCCTTGGTTGGCAACCAGTCTAGGAATTCAGTTGACTCTGAATTCAAAACCTGAGGAGTTTCATTTGGAGACCTTGTTGCATACTATGTAATCCAGTTTTCTGTATTTTTTTTTTTCTGAATGGTGTGTTTGGTTCAGCACAAACCTTCACCCCTATTATCAAATCAGTTCAAAGACAATGGGAGAATCTATTATATAACTGTATGACTAAAACAAACAAAAGTATTGGTGGAGCTTTGCAAATGCAACTCTACCAACACAAAATAAAAAGAAACCAAGAACCAATAAACAAAAGAAAAGGAAACATAAACAAAACAGAAAAGACAGATACCTACTTATACAATAATCCCAAGTGCTCAATGCCTCTAGTAAATAAGATAGAACAGTAACCATAACCAACAGTAACCCGCATAAAGAGAATAGGTCTTAATAGCTTGCTGCCTGACAATCACATTGCAACAAACTTGGATTAGCAATTTGGACCTAGTTTGTGTGGTGGTGTTGATTAGGGTATATATGTTAAATGGAAAGCATTTTGTCCTGAAGGAAAATAATTTTATATTTCCTAATTTACAATAAATAAAATGAAAATGCTAGCTATTGATTTTAGCAAATAATACACATAAAATTATATCATTTAACATATAGCAAATTTTATAGAATTTCTGCCAATAAAGACTATAATTATTAAATTATATTGACAAGAGAATCTTCTTGTTGAGGGTCCTGATGAGAAATTGAAAGAAATTACAAAACTGAGTTGACCATCAATAATTAATGAAGGTTTTACTTCTAATTTAATAATTATTTCCTTATTTAAAAAGAATTCTATCCAATCTTTTATGAATTACAATTGGATCGAATCCACACCCCTCTTTTTTAAAAAAATAATCAATTCACCCCAAGCAAGGTGATAATGCCACTAATATACAAAGTGCTACTGGGAGTGAAAGAGAATGAAAAACTTTAGAAGTAACTGAAAATCTAACCCTAAACCGGAAACAAGAGATAAACCTCTAATCCTGAAATTATTGGTGCAGTCCATTTAATAATGAAAAAAAAAAGAAAGTGTATGAGCAGAAAGTGGGGGATCGGTTCTGTATTGTTATTAAGTAATAATCTGATCCCCCGCCACCAATTAATAAATCAGTATTTATATAATAATTAAAAATTATTAACAATTCACCCCCAAACAAGGTGATAATGCCACTAAGATGCAAAGGACTAATGGGTGTGAAAGAGAATGAGAAGACTTTAGGAGGAACCAGAACTCCAATCCTAAAGAGGAAACAAGGAATAAACCTCTAATCCTGTTCAAAAGACTGGGGAGGACTTAAATTAAGAAATATAAAATTATATTCCTTCAGAACAAAATGTTTCCCATTTAACATATATCCTTATCAATGACATCACATAAAGATTATGTCATTTAAAAGAATGGAAAAATAAAAATCTAAGGAGATATACAATTGTTTTGAAATTCCAAAAATCAAGGGTAAAAAAATTGAAATTTTCTTTTGTTTTTAACTGATAGAAAAATAAATAAATAAAAATAAACATTGATGCCTTTTAATGTTTGCTTTTACAAGTTATCTGATGAATCAATAACCAACGATGTAAACTAATTGACTGTGACCACCAAAAATAATACAGTACTTAACATCGTGTAATTTTCTTCACAGCAAAATACATTTCATTTCCGACAGATGAAAAATGAGGATTTCGTGGAAAGTAAAAAGAGGAAAAGCAAGACAAGAAACGAGTATGCGAGAATTTATTTACTTGATAATGAGAACTTTTCATATTTAAAGAGTAGCAGTAGTTGTAATATAACAATTTGTATATAGTAAGTAGATTGTATATAAAAGTGTGACAGAATTAAAAATTATTATTATTATCATTATTATATTTGGCATCTTTTTTTTTTTTTTTCCATTGCCGTGGTTAGAACAAGAAAAGCAAGACCTGAGTCGACATGAAAATTAAAGCCGACAATCTAAAGCAAGGTGATGAGAGAATGTTCCATTAACTAGTGTCACTTAAAAAATAGATTTTTTTTTTTTTGGCATATCTAAGTTCCTTGGTCGAAAGACTTCATTTAATTTGAGAAATAAAAGAATGTTAAAAACCAATCAGAAAAAAGTTAAGTTAATCATTTCGTTAAATAATAATATCGTGTTTTTTTAGCCATTTTATTCTCCCTTTTCTGATTATCCAAATGCGAGAAAAAAACAAGGTTAAAACTAAATGCTTTTGAGTGAAAGGAGGAGGAGGTAGGAAGAGAAAAGTGTAGTTGTGGATGATTGCCACGGCCACTACCATAAGCTTTCACAGAAAGGTAGTAGATCCAGTTCTTGCAGAGTTGTCTACCCTTTGATCTTCAACTGACATGGAACATGCACAATAACATTTGCCCTGAGGCTTCCTTAAATGATTCTAGTAGATTTCCAACTGAATGAGACATCAGTAACACACAGTAGGTCAGCTTGGTCATTAATTTCAGAGAAGTTTCAATACAGTATACTTTTCTTTTAGAGAATTCCAAAATTTATTTTACAACCAGTGCATTCTTTTTCAGATATAAACAATCCTATCTTTAACTTGGAGGGGGAGGTCTTAAAGAAATATACAGGATTATCATTACAAAAAAAAAAAAAAAAAAAAAGACAAGAAAAGGAAAAAGAAACAAAAAAAAGAAAAGAGAAAAAGAAAGAAAGCTAAGAAAGAAAAAGAAATGTAAAAAAAGAAAAGAAAGCTGAAAGAAGAAAGTATATACGAAACCAAAGATACAATGAAGCAGATCTCTTAACAAGAGAGCTTGAAAGATGTTATATACAACTACTCATTAATGGAGAGACACAGTACTACTTTGATTTAAATGAACAAAATCAACACTATCATACACAGCTTCATTATTCAAACAAGGTTAGTGGAGAAATCAATAAGATCATGGTATTGTTAAACCTCTTCAATCAGGAAGCTTCCCAACTATTTGGATCTTGTTAGAAGTCAATTTGATCCTTATCTGTCAAATAAGATTGATTCAATGATGAAATCAATAAAATAAAATTATAGTAATTACATGGGTAATTTAATAAAATATCATAAATGCCTTGGTATTTGCATAAAATCCAAGATAAATTTTTTTTTCTTTCTCAGTAACTGACATTATAATCTCTGAGGATGATAAAATTTCTTTCAAAGCATAAAAAGATCTGGATGAGAATTATTCTTAGGAAAAAATCGATTTAAAAAGCAGAAATAGACTTGACCGGAATCTCTCAACATACTTTATAGATTCCTTGTTAGTTCCTTAACAAAAAAAACAAATTTAAATTCAGCAGTTAGAAAAAATCCTAGGACTAAAAGTTTCCTGCAATAGATTTATTCAGTTTTTTTTTTTTTTTTTTTTTTTCTTCCCAATAGGAATCCAACATTTCTGATTCAAATGTCTTACTAGGGAAAAAGCAATCAAGTTCGATTTTGATTAACCATCAGGCTGACTAGGAATGGTACGGATATCCAACAAGAAATCTTTCACTGTCAAAGGAACATGATTATTATTATCATTATTATAATTATTATTATTATCATTATTATTATTATTATTATTATTATTATTACATGAGGAGCTGTTTTAAAATAACTCTGTGGTGGCTGCAGATGCGCTGAGGTAGCTTCCCAAGCTGCTTCTACTGCCATGATAAGAGAACTGTGCAAAATAGGGTAATTCAAATGCATCTTCCTCTATAGATTCAAGTGGGGGTGTTACTGTCTGAGGAGGAGTGAGAGCTACAGGCTCCCGGGCAAATTCTTCTGGAATATACT